>OZ020607.1:74728619-75271802 GCA_963971545.1 Philophylla caesio
AAAATGGGTCTCTCTCGATGAACCAGTTCGGTTTTAGAAAATCCCGTTCCACGATAGACGCGATTAAGACCGTTGTCGACGTTGCATCGGACTCCATAAAGGGCAAGAGAAGGCTTGGCGGGAAAAAGGAATACTGCGCCATAGTAACACTAGACGTCAAAAATGCTTTTAATACCGCAAGCTGGCGATGCATAATAGAGACACTTATAAAAATAGGCACTCCAAGCTATATCATAAAAATAATAGCGAGCTATTTTTCGAACCGCAAGCTTCTGTACAGAAGCGATAATGGGCCGGAGATGTATAACGTGACAGCAGGGGTCCCACAAGGATATGTCCTTGGACCACTCCTGTGGAACCTTATGTACGATGGTGTCTTGAGCCTGGAAATGCCTCGACGTACAAAGATGGTGGCTTTCGCAGACGATGTTGCGGTAGTAGTTGTGGCAAAACATCTACATCAAATTGAAGCTGCAGCCGGAGAAGCTGTTTTAAAAATCAAAACTTGGCTTAACTTAATGCACCTAACGTTGGCCGACCACAAGACCGAGGCACTTTTGATAAGCAGCAGAAAGACAGTGGAGTTTCTGAATATTCGCGTGGGGACAGAGATCATTACGTCAAAGCCCGCTATCAAATACCTAGGTGTAATGATTGCCTCACGACTTAGCTTCAAGTCTCATTTAGAGTTCGTTTCAAAGAAAGCCTCGACAGTGCAGTCAAGCTTGTGGCGTACTATGTCAAACAACGGAGGACCAAGGCATAACAAACGAGTTCTTTATATTAGGGTTATTAGCTCAATCCTCCTTTATGCGGCCCCAATCTGGGCAGACGCTCTGATCGTAAAAAGCAACGCGAAAAAGATAACAACTGTCCATCGGCTAAGCGCCTTACGAGCAGTCTGCGGCTTCCGCACAATTTCAGACGAAGCCTCTTTCGTCATAGCTGGACAGATGCCAGTAGATATTATGGCCCATGAAATGAAACGAATTTATGATAAGCTTTCCGAAAACAATGGAAGATTAAACCCAAAAGTAGTTAAGGCAGAAGAAAGGGAAAACTCAATGAACATTTGGCAGGCTCGTTGGAATAGCTCCCCAAAGGGCAGGTGGACCTACGAGCTGATACCAAATATCAGCAAATGGGTTGAGAGAAACCACGGTGACACAAACTTTCATTTAACACAGTTTCTCTCGGGCCATGGGGTGTATCGAAAATATTTAAACAAATTTGGACACGATAGCTCCCCTTGCTGCCCAACATGCAGAGTCAGCGACGAAGACGCAGAACATATTATGTTCCAATGCCCACGCTATGCTCCTCAAATCCGGGCAATTTTGAACGGAAAAACCTTCATTGACTCCATGCCTCAGTCAAATGAAAAGTGGAATAAAATATGCGCTGATGTAACGCGCATTCACATAGACCTGAGAAACGCAGAGATGGCAAGACGTCGCCAACGAAACACTTAAGGAGCAAATAAGCTAACCAGCCCCGTGAGGTAATACCTTTTTTGGCAGTTCCGCGGGGAGAATGGTCGTGGTGGAGAGGGTTTAGTATGGTAGGTGTAGCTTAGAGGCTGCAAGTCGTGCATGCTGCTATGGCGGCATAGCAGTACTCATGAGAGTTATCCCTCCCCGGGTGTCAACCAAAAAAAAAAAACACACACACATGCACACCCGTTGGAGTGCCAAGACAGCAGTCCAGGCAAATCCTAGTAGGACTTGTCAGGTCGATACTCCTCTAGGGATCGACGGTATGGAACAATGCTCTTTCGCTAACATCATATGCCCGGAACATTGACGCAACATATCGCCGCTGCGCTCTCAGAGTATGTTCTGCATACCGAACAGTTTCCCAAGACGCGGCCCTTGTTATTGCAGGACTATGCCCGCTTGACCTCGTAGCTCGTGAGATGTGCGAGATCAGCAAAACAAAACACGACCAATACAACATTGATGACAACAGTCTCAGAAAAGCGGCAAGACAGCGAAGCATATCGCTGTGGCAGTCACGATGGGTAACATCAACAAAGGGCAGGTGGACGTACCGCCTCACACCCGTCCTAGATAAATGGCTCAACAGGCAACATGGAGACGTGGATTTTTACCTATCACAACTCATCAGCGGCCACGGATGCTTTACAGCTTATCTCTACCGCTTCTGCGAAAGATGCGGACCCACGACAATCGAAGACGCGGAACACGTTTGCTTCCAGTGTCCAAGGTTTAGTAACCAAAGGTATTTATTCAATAGCCCTCTAAGCGTATGTGCAACACCAGAAAACTTTATATCTCTGTTGTTAATGAGCAAAACGGCATGGAATAAAG
Organism: Philophylla caesio; assembly: GCA_963971545.1. Taxonomy (NCBI): domain Eukaryota; kingdom Metazoa; phylum Arthropoda; class Insecta; order Diptera; family Tephritidae; genus Philophylla; species Philophylla caesio. Next base: position 74,730,950 of record OZ020607.1, read on the forward strand.
CCTGTCATATGGCTGCCGTAGTCATGCAAGAGTTGAGTTGAGTATTGCTGCAAACCCAAGCCCATGAATACAAGTTGGGAGGAGAATAAGCTTAATGGCGTATATAGATAGAATCATTACTATTACAGTGGGTACAGTGCGCGTATCTGGTTACCCCCATTGGAGGAGCCGGGCGAGAAGCTGCTACGCCGCCTGAAAATTCAAAACGGGCACATACCAGCAATTTCGGATTGGCAACTTATTAAAGTTGAGCAGCCGAATAAGGCAGGCCGTCCCCTACTCTTGGCCATCTGCGAGGAATCGCTGGAGGCCCTCGCCAAAGCGGACAACAGAGTCCGTTTTGGGATCCGTGTGGCCAAGATGAAGATCTTTCTAGGCGACAAGGCTCCTGACGATGACGACACTGAGAAGGTCAACGACGCAAGCCAGTTGCTGCGAGACTTCGCAATCACGGATGATGACACTGGGCAACATAAAATGCTTGCAGATTAATCTGCAGCAATCTAAATGTGCGACAGATAATGTGTCGATCTTGCTCGGTGAGGAAAACATCGATCTCGGCCTCATCCAGGAACCGTGGATAAAAGACCTGCAGATTCTAGGCCTAACCAGCAGAACACATAACCTCCTCTATAGTGGTAACACAGGTAAACCCAGGGCGTGTATTCTAATAAAAAAAGATTTAAATGCATTTCTCTGTTCAAATTACAGCACAGCAGATTTAACAGTGGTGAAGGTAGAGTCCGGAAAGCATCGGAACCTACATCTGGTGTCTGCCTACATGGCACATGACAGAGATGCTCCTCCAGATGAACTGAAGCGCTTCATCGCACAAAACCAAAACCAAACGAACATCATAATAGGAAGCGACGCTAACGCGCGCAGCATTATATGGGGCAGCTCCGAAACAAACGAAAGAGGTGAGTCTCTCCTCCACCTTATACTAAATACCAATCTCAGTATTTGTAACAAGGGCAGGAAACCTACCTTCATTTTTCCCAGTTCAGAAAGGTTCTCGGGATGGGAAGAGGTGTTGGATATAATGCTATCGTCAGATGGTGTAATCGTAGATGACTGGAGGGTGTCGGACAAAGCATCGATGTCAGATCACTGTTTGATACTCTTCAGCATAAGCGGTGAATCCTGCACCCCATCTCTATTTCGGAACCCTCGAAGAACGAATTGGGTTAAATTCAATAATATCACGTCGAAAAGTTTAGCAAGCGGTAAAATCAAAAAGAATATAACGGCAAACGAACTAGACGAAACAGTTGGTAGGCTGGAGAAATCTATCGAAATAGACACCTTGGTGGTCTTAGGGAACTCAGGGCTAAAGTCAGGAAAACATTCAACGATAGCTACAGGTCAAAAGTATGGCAGCCATACAAGGACTCATTGAAACAATACAAGAAAGCAATAAGGAAAGCCAAGTCAGAATCCTGGCGGTCATTCTGCTCATCTGTAGAAACATGCAGGGAGTCCGCCAGACTGAGCAAAATTCTGTCAAAAGAGCACTCAAATCCAAGCTTTCTCAGGAAGCAGGATGGAGTGTGGACAAAAAATGCCAGGGGGATTCATTGGAAGCCCTTACTAACACCCACTTCCCGGGGTGCGGCCAGAGACCAACAATATGGACTCAAACCAATCTTCCGGAATCCTCCGAGGTGGAACTGGAAACTGTTATAGACAGAACTAAAATAAAGTTCGCAATAAAACAATTTTCAACCCTACAAATCCCCCGGTTCAGATGGAATCTTACCGATAATGCTGCAAAAGCTTGGGAAACCCATGATCATATGGCTGGATCAGGTCTTTAAAGCCAGAATTCGACTATCGCATATTCCACAAAGCTGGAAAAGAGTAAAAGTTGTTTTCAGAAGAACCCATGATGAAGCAAGAGACTTTAGGCCAATAAGTCTAACATCTTTTCTGCTTAAAGCACTAGAGAGATTGCTGGACATACATATCAGATCCATCATACAAGGATCAAAGCTATCGACAGCCCAACATGCGTATATAAAGGGCAGGCCAACAGAAACTGCTCTACACGAAGTGGTGGGCACCATAGAAAAATCAATCAACTTCAAAGAATTTATTCTAGCTGCCTTCCTAGATATAGGGGGGGCTTTTAACAATATAAAGGTCGAGTCTATCACTCAATCACTAGGAATGATGGGGGTATCTACCCACATCTGCGGATGGATTGAGCAGATGCTCAGGAACAGACATATTATAGCAACCAGTGGTTCATCAACACTCTCCTGCTATGCGAACAGAGGCACCCCGCAAGGGGGGGTTCTGTCCCCATTACTTTGGGTAGTGGCTATGAACGATATTCTACTGAAGCTCAATAGCGATGGAGTAAAAGTAGTTGCATATGCAAACGATGTCGTAGTGGCAGTATCTGGTCTTTTTTCCTCCACGATAAGCGAAATTCTCGAGGCAGCTCTGCGGAGACTCCAAAAATGGGCCTCACAAAGTAGGCTGGGTATCAACGCCGACAAGAGCTAATGCTGTTCACTAAAAGAACTAAAATAGCACGGTTTAAACTTCCTTCTCTTAACGGAACTCCTCTGACTCTATCCTCTGAAGCAAAGTACTTGGGTGTCACATTGGACCCAAAACTTAGCTGGAAGAGAAACGTTAAGAGGCGTGTTGAGGAAGCATACATAGCCTATTACTCCAGCAAACGAATCATTAGTAAAAACTGGGGATTAAAACCAAAGCTTGTCCTGTGGTTGTACACGGCCATCATAAGGCCGATACTTACCTACGGAGTACTGGTGTGGTGGCCAGCACTAGACAGGCAATATAATATCAAGAAGCTAAGCAGCATGCAACGTGCAGCTTGCGCGAGTGTAACAGGGGCCATTAGATCATGTCCCAAGGACGCACTTAGTGCGATCCTACATCAGCTGCCAATTGAGCTCCAAATAAAAGACACTGCGGCGAACTCTGCCATCAGACTCCAAGAGTCAGGATGCTGGAGGCCAAAGCAGTACGGTCACAGCAGAGTTCTCGATGGGCTCTTGGGAGCAAACGAACAATCAGATTATCTACCTCCTTCGCTGGACTTCAGGAAAAGCTTCCAGGTAGTATTTCCATATAGGCGGGACTGGAGCAGGGGTAGACTGCCGGACGAGAACACCACCTCTCTCTACACGGACGGGTCAAAAATGAACTGCGGTGTGGGTGCTGGGGTGTTCTCAGAGAAGCTAGATGTGTCGCTCTCGTTCCGTCTACCTAACTTTGCCAGTATCTTCCAGGCAGAAATGATGGGAATTGATAGGGCCTGTCAGGTACTGAAAGATAGAAAGATCTTCTCAGATAGTCAAGCAGCTCTATTGGTACTGGAATCACCGATAACCAATTCCAGAATAGTCCATGACTGCAAGTGTGCGTTAAGCTCAGCGGCTGAGTCGGTTGACATTTCTCTCGTTTGGGTTCCTGGCCATAGGACCATATACGGTAACGAGAGGGTAGACGGGCTGGCCCGAGTCGGCGCCTTTCTTGAGAAATCCGAGGCGGAAGCAATACGCTGCCCGCTGGGAGTCATCAAGAGAGAACTACATTTGAAGTTTGTGCGAACAGCAGGATTGAGATGGTGTAGGTTAACGACGTGCAAAATCGCGAGAGAAATTTGGCCTACCTATGATCGACCAAAAACGGTAGGCCTCCTTAATAGATCAAGGAAAGAAATATTCCGCCTAACAGCTACAATCACGGGCCATTGGCCTTCCATTCAATAACCACTGCAGGAGCTGTAAACACGCAGACAGCCGAGAAACCATTTTTCACTATCTGTGTGAGTGCCCAGCTCTGGCACGCCTTCGACAAGAAGCACTTGGGTTTATTCCATGAGGGCTAAGGAAGATCTCTAAGTGTAATATAACCTGTTTAAATAGCTTCATCCACAAATCAAAGTGGTTCGAAAATTAAAGACCGTAGGACATACCAGGGGTTCCACGAAAATAGCGTAGCAAAATGGTGCTTCCAGCGCTAATTGTGCCCTTGTCACTAAAGGACTAGGCAACGCTTCAACCAACCAACCAGTACAGTGGGTGTTAACAAGTAGATGCCATTTTTGACGGACTGCATCAGACCAGTAACTGACGTAGAGCTTAGTGCTCAAACCGCTTCCCGACGCCATACTTAACGGTAGTACCGGGGGGATTGGTACTTGACGGTAGGAGGTTTAGTGCGGTTAAAGTCCCACACTGACGGGGTATAGGCTTTCGATGCTCCTCTAAAAAAAAATGCACACTCATATACGGGGCACGGTTGATGTCCTACCGTTTGTTAATGCCCCCCGCCGTACGGTGTTTGCGGAGGGGAAACTTGACGAAAGTTGACCGTGCGGCGGTTCGGGCAGACAGCGAAAAATTGCATTGACCACTCTTTGGAAGACTTCACAACCAAACGGAGCAGCTACCACAACGTCATCAGGAAACATTGTTAAAAATTCACATAAACAAAAAAAATTAACTCAAATTAGATTGTAACACTAATCACTGTGTTTTCATTATTTCCATTTCGCTATATTTCTCGCTAAAAAAAATACGCATCACATTGGAGCGTAACTTCCCATAAGTCGCCTCCGTGTGAAGATATACCTTTCTTACAACTATGTGAAATGCCGTATATGTACTCTGCACAAGCAATAAGCCAATTTTCAAAAGTTCGAAAATGTCATTAAAATTACTTATTAAATTAAAAAAAAAATATTATGAACTGAGAGATTATTGATTATTCTCTTTAATAGCATTAATTTTTAATTGAAATTTTCATTTTCAAAATATTTATACTTGACTTACAACTATGTGAAATGCAGTATATGTACGGTGCACATGCAATAAGGCAGTTTGTAAGGACCCTGGATCCTATGACCCTGAGCCCTCACAACAGATATATATACGTACACAATAACAGAAAAACCAAATATGAATTGTATTAGTTTAAACACACACACAAATGAATTATACTGCATACATACGTATCTGCATATACATATATTTAACTTGAATTATTACTTTGTACATACTACATATGTAGTTATTACTTTTCACACACAATATATGAAATAGTTATTATAAGGATAACTGTCTGCCTACGGGCAAAACAGTATAAAAGGAGCAATAATAATAATAGTAATCCCAACGGTTTTATCGCTCCATACCCGCCCGATCGACGCGGGGATATAAAAAAAAAATATCAAAATCAACTGGGCAGTCGTTAGGCATACCAAAGATAATATGCTACGAAACTTCTCTCTTTTGCTTGCTGCGAGAGCCCATGATCTCACATTTTGGGCTGGCAACAAAGCCGAATCATGGGCTGCTGAACAGCTGAAACGCAAAATGGTGAGCTGCCAGAGGCAAATGCGTGAAAATAGCTATTATTTTTATTTGGATTAAAAAATCGAGTAAGTGTTATTTTTTTTATAAAATGTATGAATTTCTGCGATATTTTAATTGTTTTGATTTTATATATATAATCGAGATAGATATAGACATATACATACCAACATGCTCAAAATGAAAAGAGAAGTCGATTTAGCGATGTCTGTCTGTCCGTCCGTCCGTCCTTCCGTCCGTGCAGACGATAACTTGAGTAAAAATTGAGACATCTCAATGAAATTTGGTACATAGACACGGTAGGTTGGTAATGAAAATGGACAAGATAGGTCAATAACCATGCCCACCTCCCATTTAACGGAAGTTTTTGAAAAATGCATAAACTCCGTTTTTTCGGTGTCCATTAAGCAAATTGAGTGAAATTTGGTATTTGGAGAGATTTTGAACTACGAAATTATGTATTTAAAAAATTTTGAAAAATGGGTGTTGCCACGCCCACTTATGAAAAATTGTCTGTATCTCAATAACGGTATAAGGTATCGTCACAAAATTTGGTGGACATATTTCCCTTGATATCGCTTTTATTATCGTAGAAAATTTTTGGAATCGGATCATAACCACGGCCACCTCCCATATAAGGGAACTTTTGGAAAATGCAAAAACTTCATTTTTTCGGTATCTATTAAAACCAATTGAGTGAAATTGGGTATTTGGAGCGATTTTTAACTAAGAAATAAGGTATTTATGTAATTTTCAAAAATGGGCGTTGCCAAGCCCACATATTTCCATTGATATCGCAATTATTATCGTCTAAAAACCACGCCAACCTGCCCTATAACGGAAATTTTGCAAAACACTAAATCTTCGTTTTTTCTTTTTCTGTTGGAACTCTTTGTTTCGAGAGAGCGCTGTCAAAAAGCGCATTTTTTATAACATTTTCCAAAAGAGCCACTCTGTAGAAATGGTATCTGGGTGTTTTTATTGCATTTTTTGGAGATTTTGTTGTTTCTTCGCCACCGTTGAGGTTTGCTAACAGAATAAAAGAAAATGCATTATAAATAACAGTAAATAACAGATTTTATTTACCTTAATGCCAGAAGAATTGCTGTTACAAGCAACCGTTATGTGAACAAAGTTATGATACCCTTGTGTATAAGTACGCTCGGGTATAAAAAAAAGGGGAACTAATCCAGAAAGTCAGCGATAAGCAAGCACCGATGGTGCGGTACCAGAGGTCGAAACACTGGCGACTCTCGCTATCACGAAATACTAGATGACGAGATCAGGCATCGTGTTTAACAGCCGAACGAGAAATTTAAGGACTACGTCTTCGTCCTGCAAACTACTCACCCGGAGAGAAGCTAACGCGAATCTTCAAGAAATCTCGATGCGAGTATTATGGTACTTCAAACGTTCTGAGTTTAGCACGCTGGAAGAGCTAGTGAGTCCATTTTGCACGCGACTGTAGAGCAGCGCGGAGGGAGTTTTGCTGGACATGTGGCCGATGCGACATCACAACTCGAAATTGTTGCCGTAACACATAATGAAATGGTCTGAGACCACATTTGCAGCGAGGGTGCGGTCTCGAGTGGAGCAATCTCGCACAGACTAAATAACGTGTTAAACCAAGAGAGAGGCCGGATTATGGATACGATCAAAGTAAACGAGATCCATGTAGTAGCCGCAGCACCGAATCGTCAGGAAGGATGACCGGCCGATCAAACAAATGTATTGCCCAAAGAATCCGAAGATGCAGGGAATAATTAACGTGGAGATCGACGACCTCATAGAGAAAGGGAACATTGAACCTTCAAACAGCCCACACAGCGCCCACATAGTGTTGGCAAAGAAAAAGAACGGAAAGTGGAGACTCTGCGTTCAGTGCTTGACGCGTACCATCTACCAAGTATCAAACATATCCTCGACCGACTAAGAAGTGCGCGTTACATCAGCAGCCTAGATCTGAAAAACGGCTATTGGCCCCGATGGAAGAGAAAAGCAAGCAGTACACGGCATTAACAATACCAGGACGCGGCCTTTTTCAATGGCGTGTAATGCCGTTTGGGCTACACTCCGCATGCATTTGCCTACCTAGATGATATTATTATTACCAGTACAACACTGCAGGAACACGTCCAACACCTGTCAGTAGTTTTCCAGTGACTAAGACGTGCGAATCTCAGGATCAACCCAGAGAAGTGTGAATTCTTCAAGAAGCGGCTGAAGTATCTGGGTCACGTTGTAAGCGAAGAAGACATCCACACAGACCCTGAGAAGGTCGCGGCCATCAAAAATCTCACGCCACCGACCGGTATACTTAGTACCGCAGGTTAGTCCCCGACTTCTCCAAAGTAACACATACGTTGACGTCCATGCTGAAGAAGGGCCACAAGTGGAAATGGAACAGCGAACAACATACAGCATTTGAGGCACTGAAGAACGCGCTAACAGAGGCGCCTGTGTTGGCTTGTCCCGATTTCACAAAGAAGTTCACTCTTCAAACAGACGCGAGCAATTTCGGGCTGGGAGCTGTTCTGACTCAGGAAATCGGAGGGGTCGAACGAGTAGTAGCGTATGCGAGTCGCCGGCTCAAGAAAGCTGAACTCAACTTTTCCCCTACTGAGAAAGAGTGTTTGGCAATACTGTGGGCGATCAGGAAAATGAGACCGTTTCCGAAAGGATATAGCAAGATTGAGAGTCCGTCGGGTCGAATCGCAAAGTGGGCGCTAGAACTGCTTTAGTACTCATTTGATGTGCAGTACCGCAAAGGTAAACCGAGTGTAGTGACTGACGGAGAAGAAGATCCGGCACCATATCGAAGGCAAGAGGGGAGTTGAAGATCGGAGCAACGATGAGAAGCAGCAAGAACCCAGTGACAACGAGAGCTTGGCAAGTACGTTTGAGGTGCAGCATACATGTCAAACAATACGCCTCTAGCGACGAGCGATGAGGAGGAGAAGGAATATGAACCATCACATATTAGTATCTCCTCCGATGACGACGAGCCATTGGGTTACGACATCGAGCGAGCGACGACACCAATGACCATATCATCTGAAGAAGAAGAAGAGCAGCCAAAGAGGCGAGGCGAATTTTCACTGGCGACAGAGGACCACAAACAGATCAGCAACGGGTATGTCGACTATGTACGCCATGTAGACATGCGAATACGGGTATATAGGAGGCATCCTGAGAGCCACGCCCGCCACCGCAAGGTCTACCTATGAGAGACGGAATGGTTCTGGCAAGTAATATAGAAGGCGCTGATCAAGGTGACTGGCTGGTTGAAGCATTGCTGGAAGCAGAACTAAACCTGTCAGCAGAGACGGACTTGGTGGCCGACATCGAGCGTTGGCTACAAGAAGGTGAGCCGAGTGTGGATCAGTTTAGATATGTATATATATACGTACACAATAACAGTAAAACCAAATATGAATTGTATTAGTTTAAACACACACACAAATATGTAAATTGAATTATACTACACACATACGTATCTACACATGTACATATACATATACTTAACTTGAATTATAACTTTGTACATACAACATATGTAGTTATTACTTTTCACACAAAATATATGAAATTGTTATTATAAGGATAACTGTCTGCCTACGGGCAAAACAGTATAAAAGGAGCAATAATAATAATAGTAATCCCAACGGTTTTATCGCTCCATACCCGCCCGATCGACGCGGGGATATAAAAAAAAAATATCAAAATCAACTGGGCAGTCGTTAGGCATACCAAAGATAATATGATACGAAACTTCTCTCTTTTCCTTGCTGCGAGAGCCCATGATCTCACATTTTGGGCTGGCAACAAAGCCGAATCATGGGCTGCTGAACAGCTGAAACGCAAAATGGTGAGCTGCCAGAGGCAAATGCGTGGAAATAGCTATTATTTTTATTTGGATTAAAAAATAGAGTAAATGTAATATTTTTATAAAATCTATCTTGAAATCTCTAAATTAAGAGTTAAATTGAATATATAAGTTTTAGCAAACTTTGAATGTTTTGATGTACATACATATATTGTATTTTATTTTAAAAATATACCCCAAAACTTTTTTTCCAAGCGAGATGGGTATATACTGCATTTTAATATATATGAATACTAATAAGGAAATACGCTATATTTTAAATTTATGTTTAATTCATATGTAAAAGCAGTTTTTGCAAAATATGAATTTCAGCGATATTTAATTGTTTTCATTGTTTTGAATTTATATATATGATCTTCTGGCATTAAGGTAAATAACATCTGTTATTTACTGTTATTTGTAATGCATTTTCTTTAATTATGTTAGCAAACCTCAACGGTGGCGAAGAAACTCCAAAATCTCCAAAAATGCAATAAAAACACCCAGATACCATTTCTACAGAGTGGCTCTTTTGGAAAATGTTATAAAAAATGCGCCTTTTGCCAGCGCTCTCTCGAAACAAAGAGTTTCGTATCATATATTGAGGCAAACATGACACGCGTTGCAACGTGAGTCATACGAGAAGTTAAAGAGGGATCACACGTCTGAGACTAATACTTTGAATTCGAGGTGGGCTTAAACCACTGAGCCGGGTGCTAGCTGTAGGACTTAAAACCTACTATAGCTCTATGCTTACGAGGTAGCATTACGGAAGAAGAAGAATAAATACAGATAGTGAAGCAAATCGAAGGTGTTTTAATTCATAGAGAAGATAGGGTTAATTTCTTTGCAGATACCCTGGACAATCGAGAGCTACACCCAGCACACCGGAAAGTCCGTTACAAAATTTCAAAAGTTCGAAAATTTCATTAAAATTATTTATTAAATTTAAAAAAAATATTATGGACTGAAAGATAATTGATTATTCTTTGTAATAGCATTCATACTTAATTGAAATTTCGAACATTTTCAAAATATTTATACTTGACTTTCAACTATGTGAAATGCAGTATATGTACTGTGAACATGCATTAAGGCAGTTTTCAAAAGTTCAAAAATTTCAATAAAATTATTTATTAAATTTTTAAAAAATATTATGGTCTGAAAGAGAATAGATTATTCTCTCTAATATCATTCCTTTTTAATTGAAATTTTTGAACATTTTCAAAATATTTATACTTGACTTACAACTATGTGAAATGCCGTATATGTACTCTGCACATGCATTAAGGCAGTTTCCAAAAGTTCGAAAATTTCATTAAAATTATTAATTGAATTTTAAAAAAAAATTATGGACTGAAAGATAATTGATTATTCTTTCTAATATCATTCCTTTTTAATTGAAATTTTTGAACATTTTCAAAATATTTATACTTGACTTACAACTATGTGAAATGCCGTATATGTATGTACTGTGCACATGCATTAAGGCAATTTCCAAAAGTTCGAAAATTTCATAAAAATTATTTATTAAATTTGAAAAAACTGTTATGGACTGAAAGATAATTGATTATTCTTTATAACATCATCCTTTTTTATATGAAATTTTCGAAAATTTACAAAATATATATGCTTGACATACAACTATGGGAAATGCAGTATATGTACTGTGCACATGCAATAAAGCAATTTTCATAAGTTGAAAATCTTTATACAAAATATTATTATTTTTAAAAGAAAATAACATGAACAGAAAGACACAGCACACTTGTTAAGCCAAATGAATCCGGCAGCACCACCAAAAATCCACAAACCGGACACTCCAATGAGACCCATAATTAACTATAAGTCGGCTCCTGCTTATAGACTGTCCAAACATCTGAAAATGCTGTTAAATGATAACTTGGAACTTCGTAACTAGCACATTGTAGCAAACACGACGGAACTCATCCATAAACTGGCAAACGTAAAAATTACACATCAAAGCAGGCTAGTGTCATTTGATATTAAGGACTTATACCCGTCGATCCCACAAACAGAAACAATAGATATGGTCCGGAAAACATTACTCGAAAAAACGAAGGCCCATATAAAAACAACCAAAATCACAAACACATTACGAACTACACTGCGACAAAATTATTTTAAGTTTAATAATAAAATATACCGACAAACAAACGGACTCGGAATGGGAAATCCAAGCTCGGCCATCCTCATGGAGTTATTTATGCAAGAACTGGAGGGACATTGTATGGAAGAACTGAAAGCCGAGTTAGGCGTAGTATTCTATGCAAGGTACGTGGATGACATTATCTGCGTGATCACCAAGGACAATGAAGAGCAGATACTGGAATACCTAAACAAACAACATGGATATATTATGTTTACGATGGAAATGGAAAAGAAGGGAACAATAAATTACCTGGATCTGACGATTAAGATAGACAAAATTGCCAAAAAACTTGACTACGAAATTTACAGAAAACCGACAGCTATAGACACCATAATACATAACACATCAAATCATCCTCAAGAACACAAATACGCCGCTATAAGACAACTAACAAAAGGACTTGAACGAATACCCCTATCGCGAGAGGCATACGGAAAGGAACTAAACACAATATACAACATGGCAACAAACAACGGATATAAAAAGGAGCTCGTGGATAAATTCAGAAAAATGTATGCAGTAATGACTTATACAGGAAAGATTACATACAAACTTTTTTCTGTGAGTGTCAATATAGCTACATATATACGACAAACAGGACGTAAAGTAAGAACAAGAATCCGTGAACACATAAGGGACTACAACAAAAGGATAAGAAAACCCACGACAATACCAGAATCTAATTTTGCAAACCATTTGGTAAACGCAAAATGTTTATCCGCAAACATAAAGAAAACCGTTAAGGTACTGCACGTACAACAAAAAGGACGGCGCCTAAATGCTCTTGAAAACATGGAAATATATAAACAAAAAACCTTTGATGGGAGGATGATAATCGAACAAATAAACAGCAACTCTGATGCGATATTTGCACCATTAAGGCTTGTTTACAAAAAACCAAACAAAGACGTAGGTAACATGACAGATACCAACATACGAAACAAACCTGCAATACCTAAACGAGCTAAAATTACTGACTATCTACCGGTTCTTACCGCAAAGGCAGATTCGAGATAAAATATACCCTTTTATACTCTAACCACGCGAGACTTTAGGTACCTATACTCAGGACACTTAACATTTACGATTATGCAACAATACCTGGTTGACCGAAAAGACGAAATAAATACGGAACAACAGACATAAACTGAACAGAACGAAAATTGACACTAAAGATGGCACATCGCCGAAATCGGTTTGTCTCCGAACCAAACTTGACAAGCGATGACGGAAAATCGTTCCAACAAATATCAACAATTCTGTCGGACATGAAAAAGAAGAAAACAATATATATAATTGACTATTCTTACTAATTATATGTATTTCTATTTAAAATTTTCGTACTTTTTAAAAAAATTTATACTTGACTTAAAAGTATGTGAACTGCCGTACATGTACTCTGCACATGCTATAAAGCAATTTTCATAAGTTGAAAATTTCATTAAAATTATTATTCGAACAAAATATTAATATTTTTAAAGGAAACTAATATAAACAGAAAGATAATTGACTATTCTTACAAATGATATGCATTTCTTATTAAAATTAATACACATTTCAGAAAAATCAGTACTTCACTTAGAACTACATATGTATGTGATATGCTGTATACATATGTACATATGTATGTTATACTCTATCGGCACGTACTGTTCGCATGCATACATACGAGTATGTATGTATGTAGTTTTTACAGAACCTCAAAAGTATTGCACATAATGGTTCTAAATTCAAATAACAATACAACTTATAAAACATTGGTATATTAACATACTCTCTAATTAATATTTATAACTAAAATTTTCTATTTGAAAAAACAAGACTAAGCTACCGAATTTTTTTACAAAACATTTGAATTAATTAAGCTAAATAAATATTTGTTGTTATAACCTCTAACATGCAGGAACAGCTTGTGAATATATTATGTCATGATGTTGAAAGTTGGAACTGCATTTTAGTCTAAATCGAAAGAAAAGGCAATTAGTTCTGAGTAAAATATTTGAAATTCATCTTAATTGAACCACGTACCTACCTTTGTTTTACATCGACATTTCCTCCGGCCTCTGCTCCATGTTGGTGTTTACATGTGATCTGGAAAAAAAGACGGTTATTTGTAATTAATACCAGTTTTTAATATTTTTTTATCATATACACATATGGATGGTTAAATAAAATAACAATAATAATATTATCTTTTCCAACATGCAAGCGCACAGAAATTGATAAATATCAATTAGATTGCACATGTTGGATGTTTGCATCTATGATTGGGAACTTGAATGGATATGGACACTAATGCGTTCTTTGTTTCCATTCAACAAATATTTTCACTACACTTCACTAGCTCTTAAAAGTAATTCACTTTACTCACTTTTTCCAATGGTGCTTCTGCAGTTATCTTGTCCGTAGAATTTGCTAAATTTCTATACATACATTTGAAATACCCTTTCAGTGTTGCTTCTGCTGAAATAAAAATACAAATTATAAATATTTTAATTAATAAAACTGAAAATAAATGCAATTTACCGCAAATCCAACGAAGTTTCACAACAAAGTGATTGTATTTTGCGATTTGTAGACCTGGCTGAACAGCGTGGTCTATCGCTAGCACTTTCTAGCACACGCGATTTCTGGCCTGTAATATTCGGAATATCGCCGTTTTTTCTAATATTAGGAAACTAGCGAAATATCAAAATGCGAGTGTGTTGGTAACAGCTGGAAAAGTTGTGTTGGTATTAGTGAATTTAATTCGCCTTGGCTACCTCCGTCTTGTAGGGTTGTAGGCATGATTCAATAATACAGGTTATACAAACAATACAAAAGCAACATCCACCGTTAGTAAATCAGAATGGTTGTGTCAAAGACGGCTATGTATGCATACAAATGTATGTACACAATCGGGTAAACAAGAAAGCAAACGAGCTGATTACTTGACATAAGCACTCTAAAATAAAAAGGAAATGAAATAAAAGAAAAAGCATGTCTTTTATCGACACCACCTTACTAGATACATCTTGGGTTGTAGGGTACAGGACGGAGGTAACCAAGGCGAATTCAATTTACAAATACTTCACAACCCAACAAGACGAGGGTAACCAAGGTGAATTCTACTCACATATACTCCACAAAACAGCGAGTAGAGATGACGCCTTCCCTGGTACCGTTATTTAAAACTTCTGAGATTACAGTTGAATGACGTCAAGATAGTTACAGCGTTGCCACAAAGGTTTTATTTAGTACCAAAACTATAAAAAAAATTACCAAACCCAGAAAAATTATACCAAAAGTCGTTTAACTCGTCAACATCTTTGATTTTTTTTTTTCAATATTTATGTGTAAGTTTAACTTTGTTTGTCGTTTAAGCTGAGTGTAAGCTCAGTGGTTAAATGAGCACTTCCGCTCCATCGCCAACCGACGCCGGTAGATGGCACAACACCTACTGCATACACATCTACACAAACACACCTCCGTTTACATTTGACACATGATCTCACCACCTATACACATACACCAGTACACAATTGTAAACATAAACAAACCACTGTCACTCTATACCACACACACATACATGTACAAGAACATAAATCTTTCGTTTGTGAGCCTGTGCGGACGTACACCATTCAATTCGATCCTCTAAAGATAAATAAATCTTATAACGTTTTCGAAAAAAAAGAGTGTTTTTTCGAAAAAGAGTATTGGAAAGTGAGTAAAATATTCCATTTGTGAAGGGAACTCGTGTTCATGGTCCTTCTTCGCAAAAAAAAAGGCACCTATGGAAAATAAATATATAAAAAAATAAACAAATTCGGGCGCGTATCGATAAACAGTTATCAAAAAAAAAAAAAAGATCTTAAATAGGATCGGGCGCGAAAAATAAAAAACAAAATTTTTTTAAAAATAATAAACAAAGTTACAAACAATCAACAATTTCAACGAACTACAATAGCCAAGACAAGGACTAACAGGATTGCTGCAAACAGCGAGGGACACAAGAAAATATTTGGACACTACAGGAAGTTGAACAAAACCAAAATTATATCCAAAAATAAACCCTCCCTATTTTCCCCGGAGCCACAGTGAGTTGTATCGTTTCCTTTTTTATGTACATGCAAGTTAAAGGACTAAGGGTCCTTTGTACTAAAATAATAGAAGGGCCAGCTGCCCTAAAGGAAACACGAGTTACTTCTAGTTCACTTAACTTTGTTTATACAACTTCTTAACTCTAATTAGAATTAGATCACTACAACTAAACTGCAACCCGTCCCGAACTCGACTGCCTGATCGATGTGGCAGTCGCCTACTCCACACCTTCGTTCTCCGGCAGCGGCGCAATGGTTGCATAACCAGTTTACAACCTGTTGTCTGAGACCGGCCATGGCCTTAACTTCCCACGGGTGCATTACCGTATGCAAGCGGAAATGTCTCCCGTTGCAGTATATGGTGAAATTCAAATATGCTGACACTGCAGCGGGTGTAACGGGCGGCCGTGGGAACGTCGCAGCTAATGCGACTGGTACGTGTTAACTTGCATATTGAAAGTTGCTGATAAACTTTCCCCTGCTCTTAACCGTATTTGGAAAAAAAAAATTATATAAGTATAGTTTAAAAAAAAAACTAGACAACGGTGATCTAAATATAATATATGTACATGCAATCTAGCGGCACTCTAAAAAAAAAATAACATGTCTTAAAATACCAAACATACAACACTCGCATACGAGTATATGTAAGTTAACAAAAGTCAACGAATGCTAGGCTATTGACCACCATACGACTCCAGTCACAACTGCTGAATAAGCATTGGGCCGGATGTCGTTGCATAAAAGCAAACACAGCATATTTGCGTGGCCGCTATGAAACGAATTGCGAAACTTTATGTTTCGCTTTTCGGTAGCTTAAGCATATGTAGAAATGTAAAATTCAGTTTGATAATTGCGAGCGACTGAACACCATCGTTCTTCGCTATAATAAAGCTTTCC
Organism: Philophylla caesio; assembly: GCA_963971545.1. NCBI lineage: Eukaryota > Metazoa > Arthropoda > Insecta > Diptera > Tephritidae > Philophylla > Philophylla caesio. Next base: position 74,747,321 of record OZ020607.1, read on the forward strand.
TTTAAAACTCAATAAGAAATATAGTAATTGGCGCCCAATAAGTGGTTCTAACCCAGTGGAAGTAAAGCTATTTTTTTAAGTACAAATAAAATTTGAACACAGCCACGCAACAGAGCTGTGCAGTGCGGCAAACAACTTTCCGGAAAACAGAAGCACTAAGCAATCTAACACATCCACCGAAGCTTGATTTGGACAGCGGAGACGGCGACGTTGGAGCACCAAATAACTGCAGCGAGGGATAGTATAAGAAAACACACATTTACAAATCATGTAAGTGGGCATTTCTTTAGTATTTACAAACGAATTTCAAGTGTTGGTATTTTTTTTTTGTTTTGTTTCGCATACCTTTGCGAGCGTTGCGATCGGCAATCGCTATCAAAAATAATAATAAAAAGCAACTGAAAGTTTTTTTAATGCTGTCTTTGTGAATTATGGTTGACACTAGATTAATCTTAACAGTACCATTTAGACGGCTATATTCATATCAAGCACACATAGCTTTTGCGCTTGAGTTTATTGTTTATTTTACTTTTGTCCCTTATTTTGTGTTGCCGTTCAGCGCTGAGGCGTAATACGATCGGCCGAGTTTTAAACGTCATTGTTTTTTTTTGTTAGCACTCGAATTTGTTTTTGTGTTCGCTGTGTATAGCTCATGTGCGACCCATCCTTACGGTATAGAGACCCTCGCCGTCATTATAGTGATTCAGAGTCAGACTCCGATAGTCGGCATCAGATACCAGCACCGAGACGTGCACTTACAACTACCCGCGCAGCCACTAGAATGGATGCAGAACAACTTAGAGTGATAGTGCAGGCGGATGTAACCAGCGCATTAGCTGAGCAGGCGGCTGCAAACCGACAAAGGGAGCAAGCGTTAGTTCAGAAAATAAACGAATTGTCTGAACAGATTACTTCAACACACATCGCCACTCCAGAAGTGCAAGTGTACACCGCAATATAAATAAGAAATGATATTCGTTGTGACGAGCCACTTGATGCCGTCAAATGTTTGCCTGAGTTCCATGGCGCACAAGAATCTTACGTCTCTTGGAGGCAAGCGGCATCGGCCGCATATCACATTTTTAAACCACACAATGGCAGCTCACGCCACTACCAGGCAGTGATAATTATAAGAAGTAAAATTAGGGGTCCAGCGGATGCCGTGCTTGCGTCGTTTGGCACTGTACTGATTTTTGACGCAATCATAAGCCGTCTTTATTTCACTAACAGTGACAAACGCCCTATTCATGTCATAGAACAGGAATTGGGAATCCTTAGGCAAGGTACCCTGCCTTTATTGCAGTACTATGATGAAGTTTAGCAAAAACTCACATTGTTGACTAACAAAGTCAACATGTCATATGAACCAGCAATGGCCAAAGGCCTGTGCCCAAAATTTCGAGATGACGCTCTACGAGTGTTTATTTCGGGCCTTAAGCGTAGCCTTACTGACGTAGGTACTATTCGCAGCAAAGCCCAAAGACTTGCCTTCAGCCCACGCGCTTGCACAGGAAGTTGAAGCTAACCATTAAAGGTACACTTTCGCGGCCAATTTTGCAAAAAGCCAGGAAGAGAGGGAACGTAGGCCAAACCCCAAAGCTCAAGGCCGACAACAAGATAAGAGTTTTTCACAAACCAATGCACAAATGGCTGGTGTGAAAAATCCACACTTTAGCAAGCAGCAGGGTCAGTTCGACCAGCGTAGCGGCAAGCAGCAAAATACCAGCAACATGCAGGTCCCCATGGAAGTGGATCCTTCAACTTCAAAGTTCCGTTTAAGCAACCAAACCCCAACCTACAGGAATAAGAGGACAGCCACTTCTGATCACACAGGCGGCCAGAACAAACAGCAAAGGGTAAACCATGTCACTCAGGATGCTGGCCAAAAGGGAAATGATTACGCGGCTGCTGCAGTAGCGCAAATCGATGACGATACCGGTAGTGATGGTTCTGACGCCATCAATTTTTTAGGGGCAAGTCCCTGCTGCCGGTCATCAGACGAAGAGTAGCGGGGACAATAATGAAATTCCTAATTGATACGGGCGCGTCTAAGAACTTCATCCGACCGTATAAGGGGTTAAAAGGCGTCCGATCAGTAGAATCTCCATTTTCCATTCATTCAATTCATGGCACAACTAGAATCACAAAGAAATGCTTTGTGTCAATGTTCAATAAAAAAGCTACATTCTTCATTCTGTCAGATCTGTCAACGTTCGACGGAATAATAGGCCTCGACCTGTTAACACAGGCAGGGGCATCACTTTGTTTGGCAACTGGCCAACTGAAATGGGGCTCAAGAATTGAAAAAATTTCTTTCCACACTTGTGCAGATGTCAATTTCACTAACGTAGATTGCTCGGATGCACCCCCTGCTATAAAGAGTACCTTTTTTAAAATCAGGGACCCAACCAGTTATGACTTTTATAATAAAAGTCTGATAAAAAAAGTATTTTTTTGACTAAAAATTTTTTTGTTGCAAAATTTCAGTAAACATTTGACTTTTATTTTTTCAGTCAGAAAATAACAGTTAAACCAAGCCAAATATTTTTTTTGTCAAAAATAAAAGGCTTGGTCCCATAACGAACAAACCGTTAATCCGATTTTAATAAATGAGGTACCAGATGATTGGTCTTAGTGTCTAGAATTTAAATATATATACTTTCTTTAAGATTGGGCAACTCTGACTTAAGATATAGGTCAAAACCGAAGAAATCATATTCACTTATATGCATATATTACACAGTGCGGCAAAAAAATTTTGTTTGAAATATACCCGGGAAAAACTTAGTAGAGTTTATAGATATGGTGGAGTATAGCATCAAAAAAGTGTTATTTTATTCCCTGAACCTTCCAATTTTTTTTATTCGGAAAACCCGTTATTTTCGTACTTGGTGCACTTAACTATTGAAAACTCTACTATTTTCCAACCTATTTTTAAAACTAAAAATGTTTTGGAAAGAAGATTGTTAGTCCTTTACTGTGTTTTCATTATTAGGCGCAAAAAAAGACTTTCCTCGTATATGGATCTTCATAAGTATGTACATACGTATGTATGTACATATTTAAGTTACAAACATATTTTATTTAGCGTATTTTAGCTTTGGTTCCATGCTCTGACATACATATGTATGTACATACGTACCTACGTATAGGAGCCTAATTGCCGTTTGAATTTATACACATCAAATCAATATTTACATTATTTGCAAGTTGTTATTATCATATACGTCACTCATTCTAATTACATGTGCGTTTTATAGCTTAAAATCGAGCGCGTAAACGATTGAAACCGTGTTTTTTAGTGAAAAGTTATTCAATTCAAAACGATGGGACGAAAGCGCAATTTTTGCATACGAGAATATTTTGAAGGTGATGGTCAACTAGGAAAATGCAAGGCATGCGGACAAATTATCCAGCTAAATTTTACTACTAATTTAAAGCGGCATTTGCAAACAAAACATCTGGATATATTTCATGAGTATGAAAAGCGTTTTAAACATGAAAATGTACCATGCGACAAAAATGATAAGAAAGTGAAATTTACTTTGGAAATGTCTCCAAATGAGGTAGTGAATGCGTGTATTAATTTTATAACGAAAGACTCTCTTCCTTTATCATTTTTCGACTCCAATTCGTTTAAGACTCTTACGAATCTAATATTCGATGGACTAAGAATTCCGAGAATTACATCGGTGAATATTATGGAGTTTGCAAACGAAAAGTGCAAGATGTTGAAGTGTTCAATTAGAAATATAATTAGTGGTAAACTTCTATGTATAAAAATTGATACCGCAACACGGAGTGACCGAATCTAATATTCGATGGACTAAGAATTCCGAGAATTACATCGGTGAATATTATGGAGTTTGCAAACGAAAAGTGCAAGATGTTGAAGTGTTCAATTAGAAATATAATTAGTGGTAAACTTCTATGTATAAAAATTGATACCGCAACACGGAGTGACCGTGGTGTTCTTTGTATAAATGCCCAAATATTTCTGCATGATAAAATTGAAATAATTACGTTGGCAGTGGAAGAAATAAAGGGTAGACATACAGCAGAGAACATAAAATTGAACATAGAAAAAGTAATGCGAGCATATGAAATTAGGAAGGAACAAATTTACGCTGTTACAAGCGATAACGGACGTAATTTGATTAAAGCGGTAGAGCTTCTATCAGACACGGTCAGTGACGAAGATTCTGAAGAAGAAACCGTAATCGAATCAACCCCAATTGAATTTTCTGGAGATCCAATGCCCATAATAGCTGATCACATTATATCAATAAAATGTGCAGCGCACACGCTCCAGCTTGCTGTGAAGGACTTTTTAGAAGAGTACAGTCTAGGAATAGTAAGCAGCAGTCGTCGACTTGTGAAACTCCTCAGAACTCCTCTAAAACGGTAAGTAATTAGATGATTATCTTTTTCAGTGAAGTTTTGAAAAGCTTTTAGTTACATGTCTACGTGTACTTCCTAGATGTGAGATAAAAGACTTAGGTCTTCCAAAACCGCAATTAGATGTTCCAACTCGCTGGAGTTCCCCTTTCAATATGATTCGAAGCCTCTGTCAGCTTAAAGAATTCTGTGACAACAATTTGCCAGAGTCTGACAATTTAACTATTGACGAATGGGAATTGTTAGGACATTTTTTAGTTGTGTTGCAAATTCCACAATTACTAACCGTGAAGCTCCAAGAGAGTCAATTACTTTTTGGTGATTTTTATAAATATTGGCTGGAGATGACACTTCAGTTAAAAAATAATGAGAACGAAATTAGCAAGAAACTTCTGAATTGCATTGAAATCAGACAACGTTCCCTTTTGGAAAACGAAATTGTAAATGCTGCCTTGTTTTTGGATCCGAGATTGAGAAGAATGCTTTCGAAAGAAAAGATGCAAAGTGCTAAAAACCATCTCAAGGGACTTGTTCGTCGAATGGAGAATTTGAAAAAGGTTGTTTCAATAAGTTTTATCTATTAAAATGGTATGTTTATTATATATTTTTTTTAAATTAGATTCACAATTCATCCCCTGAGGAGACTCAACACAGGGAAGACACGACATTTTTGATTGATAAGTCCTCAATGCAAAGATCTTCTTCTCTCTTGCGGAGTTGCATTCGAGAACTTGAGCTTGCTAATTCATCGTCAGATGACGACTCTTACGAGTTCAACGATGAACTAAAAAAAGCTTATTATGAGATTGACTCCTACAAGGAAAAACGAGTGGATTTAGACACGGATATTGTCGAATATTGGAATAGTAAAAAATATACATTTCCATATCTACGAAAACTTGCTTTTGCCGTGCAGTCAGTACCTGCAACACAAGTCAGTGTCGAACGAGCTTTTTCGGCATTAAAACTTATTTTAACCGATTTACGATACAATCTATCCGATCAAAATGTAGAAACAGTATGCCTTTTAAAGCTCAACACCAATATAATGCCTTGATTACAAACTCTACTAAGTTTTTCCCGGGTATATTTCAAACAAAATTTTTTTGCCGCACTGTGTAATATATGCATATATGTAAGTGAATATGATTTCTTCGGTTTTTGACCTATATCTTAAGTCAGAGTTGCCCAATCTTAAAGAAAGTATATATATTTAAATTCTAGACACTAAGACCAATCATCTGGTATCTCATTTATTAAAATCGGATTAACGGTTTGTTCGTTATGGGACCAAGCCTTTTATTTTTGACAAAAAAAATATTTGGCTTGGTTTAACTGTTATTTTCTGACTGAAAAAATAAAAGTCTATAATTAACAATTAAATTTGTACTTTTTTTAAATAAGTTAAAAAAATAAAAATTATCCTTGATCCTCGCACAGGACATCATAAGGATGACAAAGACATCAACTATTTTCTTCCACGAAAATTTTTATGCTTTGACTTTTTGGTTTTTGGAATATATCATAACAAGTATTTTTGGTCCCTGTTAAAAATGTTCACTGGCAGGAAGAAAGCCTTCGCGAGCCCCAACGAAGCCCTACCCTACAACACCCCGGTTGTAGCAACAATCCGTACAGTAAATGAGGAACCCATTTATGCAAAATTGTACCCATATCCCATGGGAGCAGCTGATTTCGTCAATAAAGAGATTCAAAATCTTCTTAAAAATGGCATAATCCAAAAGTCAGTCTCCCCGTATAACAACCCATTATGGGTTGTCGATAAGAAAGGCACCGACGAAGCAGGTAATCGGAATAAGCACCTAGTTATCGACTTTCGCAAGTTAAACGAGCGCACAGTTCCTGATAAGTACCCCATGCCAAATATTTCAATGATATTGGGTAACCTTGGCTAGACCTTAAGTCTGGGTACCATCAGATCATACTAGCAGAGCGTGACCGAGAGAAAACTTCCTTTCCGGTGAACGGAGGGAAGTATGAATTTCGAAGACTCCCGTTTGGCCTTAAAAACGCAGCCAGCATCTTCCAGAGGACTATCGACGATATTCTCAGGGAGCAGATCGGCAAGTGTTGGTATGTTTACGTTGATGACGTAATCATATTCTCCAAAAGCGAAGAGTCACATGTAAAGCATGTAGGTTCTAAGGAACCTGTATGAAGCAAATATGAGGGTGTCTGCGGAAAAATCACGTTTTTTTAAGAAAAGCGTGAACTTTCTAGGATTCATAGTCACTAGTTCTGGTGCAACAACAGATCCAGACAAAGTCAAAGCCATACAAGAATTTCCAGAACCTAAAACAGTATTCGAAGTTAGGTCATTTCTGGGCCTCGCTAGTTACTATAGATGTTTTATCAAAGATTTTGCGACAATAGCGAGACCCATCCCAGAAATACTAAAAGGTGAGAATGGTACTGTCAGTAGACACAGATCGCGAAATATTCCAGTACAATTTTCTGAAACTCAACGAAAAGCTTTTCAAAAGCTGCGCAATATTTTAGCATCTGAGGACGTCATGCTCAGTTACTCTGACTTTAAGAAGCCGTTCGATCTAACGACCGACGCTTCAGCCTATGGTATAGGGGCAGTCTTGTCCCAAGAAGGACGCCCAATCACAATGATATCAAGATCATTGAAGGACAGAGAAGTCAATTATGCTACCAATGAAAGGGAACTATTGGCTATCATATGGGCACTGGCTAAACTACGGCACTATCTATATGGGGTTAAAGATATAAATATCTTTACCGATCACCAACCTTTAACCTTTGCAGTAGCGGAATCGAATCCCAATGCTAAGATTAAAAGATGGAAAGCGCGTATTGACGAGTCTAATGCACGAATCTTCTATAAACCGGGCAAAGAGAATCTGGTTGCAGATGCCTTGTCCAGACAGCAGCTTAACGCTCTTGAAGAACAAGAAGCCGAGTCCTTTGCCGCAACAATTCATAGTGAGCTGTCACTCACGCACACTATTGAAACAACGAACAAGCCTTTAAATTGTTTTCAAAACCAGATAATACTAGAAGAAGCACGATTCCAATTGAAACGCAGTTTCGTATTATTTGGAAATAAGAGACGGCATTCAATTAGCTTCACCTCTAAGGACTCCCTTTTAGGCGAGCTGGTGGATATAATTATACCTAAAGGAGTAAACGCCTTTCATTGTGATTTACATACACTTGCAATGATACAGGACGAAGTAGTTCGGAGATTCCCAGCTACAAAGTTTTGGCACTGCAAAAATCGAGTGGTGGACATATTCGCGGCTGGGGAGAGGACTGAAATCCTTAGTACTGAACGCAATAGAGCCCACAGGTCGGCCCAAGAAAATCTCAAGCAGGTACTTTCGGAGTACTATTTCCCGAAGATGACCAAATTGGCGAATGAAATTGTCCAAAACTGCAAGACATGCGCTAGGGCTAAGTACGACAGACACCCAAGAAAACAGGTAATTGGTGAAACACCAATCCCTTCATGTGTAGGAGAAATGCTGCACATTAACATTTTTTCTACTGATAGGAAATTCTTTCTGACATGCATTGACAAATTTTCTAAGTTTGCTATCGTACAACCCGTTGCTTCAAGAACTATTGAAGCCTTAAAGACAGCCTTGCTTCAGATTATGAATTTCTTCCCGAAGCCAAAATCGGTCTATTGGGACAATGAGCCGTCACTGAATTCCCATACTATCAAGACGATGCTAACAACTAGAACTCGCCAGGTGTCTAAAAATAGACAAGGGCATAAGCGACACTGTGGAAGTCATATTGTTGGCCACTGTTGAGTACAACAATTCAATACACTCGGTTATCGACAAAATACCAGTAGACGTGGTACAAGTAAGTTCTGATCAACTTCAGGATAGTAAAGAAATCCATGACAGGATCAGACAAACCCAGACTGCACTGAGAGCTAGGGAAAATGCTTAACGGCAGAATCGAGTCTTTGACGTTGGCGAAAAAGTTTTGGTTAAGTCCAACAGAAGGCTTGGCAACAAGCTCACGCCTTTATGTGAAGAGCGAGCTGTGGGAGCGGACCTGGGGACCACGGTCCTCATTAAAGGGAGGGTGGTCCATAAGGACAACCTTAAGTAACCACATTTCGATTATTCTTTTTTATTTAGCCATTTTTATTAGATATAACTTTCAGCCACTTGACATAGGTTTAATTAATCATAAGAGGCCTTCACTTAAGTTCATATTACGGTGGTGGGATGCCTTTTAACGAAAAGAGTTAATAAATATTTCATTCCACAGGTCTGGAATCATCTTCCTCTTATCCTTGTCATTGGCCCGTGCGCACATCACTGACTATTCGCACGCCAAGTACATTCCTATTGTGGATGGTCGGGTCTTGGTGTGGGAGGAGTTTGCCTATGTCAAGCATTCGGCAAATCTCTCGGAATACATGCGTGTAGTGGAAGAAACGGTCAAGCTGTTTGACATGTTCCCGCAATCACACATGAAGAAGTTGTTGAGCGTGGATACTGCTCATATGCGGGACTTAGTGGAAGCACTAGGCGCACAACACAGGATAGCTAGGAGCTTAGATTTCCTAGGGACTATGTTAAAGGTGGTGGCGGGTACACCAGACTCTAAAGATTTGGAGAATATTAAAATTACAGAGGCTCAACTAATAAATTCAAACAATAGACAGATAGAAATTAACACAAAAGTTCAGGATAAATCAACTAACCTCTACCGTCAACCAGATTCTCAAAGCAGCTAAATATACACAAATAGACACAGACCATTTGTATGAAACATTATTGGCCAGAAATAGAATGATAATGATGGAGGTGCAAAATCTGATGCTTGCTGTAGCGCTCGCAAAGGTAAATCTTGTTAGCCCAAATATTTTAGATCACACAGACTTGAAATCCGTTTGGCTAGAGGAACCCACCAACACCCCCATAGGGATCTTATGTCCGTGTCGTCCGTTAAAGTACTCCAATCCCCTAACGAAATAAACTTCGTAATTAAGTTATCTAAAATTAAATTAGCATGTAAAAAGATCACCATCTTCCCCGTCGCTCACGAGAACTTCGTCTTGCGGATGCCTAACAACATCATAGCGGAGTGTGAAGGAAAGACACACACCCTCAAGGATTGCATCGCTTCTCCGGGCGCTGTATTTTGTCAATTATCATTAGAAAGCTCGTGCGCTGGAGAGCTCCATTCTGGTGGTGTGGCTTACTGCGAAATACAGCCAAGCCATCTGGGCCCTGTCACGCTGGTAGATGACGGTATACTCATAATCAACGACCGGCCAGCGAAGGTGCAAATAGACAACATCTCAGAAACGTGGGTGCGTGGTACACACCTGATCACCTTTAGTAAACAGGCCACAATAAATGGGACTCTGTTCATCAACCACAATAACATACAGAATAGAGTCCCCGGAATCGCTAACGCTCCTCTGTTAAACATCACGGCCAGCCACGATGTCCTAAGTCTCCCTTATCTTCATCGTTTAAATGAACATAATCTGGAGGCAATTCAAGGAAGAGATCGATGTTGACCTTTTGTATCGTCTAGCATTTATCGTCGGAGCATTATGCTGCGCAATCATCTGCGTGGGACTTGTAGTTTGGCGGATTGTCAAGGCAAGGAAATCCGAGGGCCAAGTGAGGGAGGTGATTGCTGAACTTGGGTTGGCCGAGGGCGGCCTCAAACTTGAAAAGGGAGTAATTAACTAAAGTCAACGAATGCTAGGTTATTGACCACCGACTCCAGTCACAACTGCTGAATAAGCATTGGGCCGGATGTCGTTGCATAGAAGGCAAACACAGCATATTTCCGTGGCCGCTATGAAACGAATTGCGAAACTTTATGTTTCGCTTTTCGGTAGCTTAAGCATATGTAGAAATGTAAAATTCAGTTTGATAATTGCGAGCGACTGAATACCATCGTTATTCGCTATAATAAAGCTTTCATTTAAAACTCAATAAGAAATATAATAATTTGTACATATAACCCCACAAAAGTACAAAAACACATATGTACATACATAATTTCTCTAGCTTATTTTCGTGTTCTTAAACACACACAAAAAACAAAAAAAAAACCCCAAATAAAAAATTCAAGTACTTACTTGCAATATTTTCCCGGCAATACCCCTTCTGTTTGTGTATCAAGCAAAAGCAGGATTGCATACAAGAAATAAGCAAAAGAGAATACAACACCCAATATATGTGTAACTGGCGGTAAAAAGTTAAAAATACATTTATATTTACATATTTATAAATATTTGCATTATATACCCACAAACATATATTAGTACGGTCATCGCACACTCACTGTCCATTTAACCGGCGAAAAAGTTCGATAACTCCAACAGCATTAAATATATGTATGTATGTACACACAATTCGTATCAGCTGAATTCCAATTGCTAATTTCCCATTATCCCGTCCTTCGTTATTGCACGCACGTATATACACACACACTAACCATTGTAATCCGCCTACGTCTAACACTGCAAGCATTAACGCACACACGCACTTTTAACGAATAGGTCGCTCAGTGCATCTATTAGCACTGCAGTATTAAAGCACGTACATATTGCAAACTAACATTAGTGCGGGTCTAAATTAACAAAAAAAAAAATTTTTTTTTCACCTTTAATATCGCGGGTTCAACATAAACACTTTAAAACGCAAAAATAATATTTATAACAATAACAACAACAAAAATTATATTGAAATTACAAAAGACAAAAGTATTATCATCGTGGTTATTAAGAGTAATACGTACATACATAGCCCAGTAAATATACATATCTATTTTAAATATAATTCAACCTAAAATTTACGTAGTTTTAATTTTTCATTAAAACAAAACCAATATCAAAATCCTTCTTGCGTTTACTTGCAATCAGAAAATCCCTCATCGAAACAACAAAAAGTCAAACCACCCCAATTATTAGAAATACCAAAAATGGTTGACGACGAAAAACCCCAAGGCACACCTGCAGAAGCTACACGCTCAAGACAGGGTGCAAAAGCAAAAATAAATAAATAAAATTCAGCCGCAAGATATATTTCCGACAGTGACAGTATTATAGGATACTGAACTAGATTCTCTTCAGCCCCAATAGAAGATAACTCAGAATCAGTCCTGAAAATAAAAAATTGTAATCTTGATAACTTTTGGGCACGCCTTCAAGCGGCGTATGATATAATTGTCGAAACGGATGATTCCGATTTGCCCGACAACTTTAAATCTTCAGCTTTCGCCAAATTCGAAAACTGTCTGGACCAGTATGAAGAGACAAAAGCTATGATTTCAGATCAGCTTAAATTATTAAAACCAATTGCATCTACTCCACCCCCGCTGCCCCCAACCCCAATACATGAAGGCGCAAAAATTGTACCACCTCAGGTACAAAACAAAAGGTCAAGCAGGCGCTATAGTGAAACAATTCGCATTAAATAATGACAACTTTAACCTGGCTTGGTCGGCACTAAAAGAAAGATACGAAAATTAAAGAGTACTAGTTGACAATCAAGTAACGATCTTAATAAACTTGCCAAAGATTCAAAGAGAAACAAGCGAAGAATATATAAAATTACAGTCCACTGTCACAAACTGTCTATCAGTGTTAGCAACACAAAATATTCCCACAGATAACTGGGACCCAATTCTGGTCAATTTTTGCGCTGCAGCATTGCCAGAGAAATCGTTACTTTTAAGGGAACAATCACTCTCATCCCGCAAAAGATGCCCGACGTGGCAACAAATGAAAGATTTTCTCACTACCCAGTACGAAAAAGCAGAGAGCGTAGATAAAAAAGCGCCAAAAATTAAAAACACACAAAACGATCTACATAGAAGCTTCACAAAACCCCAAGCCAGTAATTACAATTCTTATAACAGAAGCTTCAATAGATCGCAATCATATGTCTCAGATCAAAAGAAATTTGCGTCATGCGAATTGTGTAAAGGAGGTCACCCTTTAAGATCTTGCGAGAGATTTATGTCAATACTTGTCAATGTACTTGCCAATAAATGAAAGAAATAATTTTATTCGAAATTCCAAATTATGCACAAATTGTTTTTCACATTCCCACATGCTAAAAGACTGTGATATCAAATTTAATTGCGTATATTGCCACAAAAGGCACCACTCGATGCTCCACTTAATCAATTTTTCCTACACTCCCCAAAATGGTTCAAACGTGAAAAAAAACAATAGGGCTAGTAGCAATATCAAGTCCAGAGAACCTTGAAACTAGAAATCCCGAAAATACTGAACAACCATGCGGTTCAAAATCAGCAAATATACAAGCTTTTCATTCAGCAAATGAAAACAAAATTCTTCAATTCAACGATCCTTTATTGCATCAAAGGTGCAAAACCGGCTAAAGCTGCCAGTAACAAATTCAAACTTTAAAATTTATATATATATACAGTTAGAACATATGGAGGAAGTAAACCCACATGAAAATATATCCAATGGCAATTACCATTCATTTTACCTTCCCCATCATGCGGTAGTAAAGCCGGATAAAAAGACTACAAAGGTAAGAGTAGTCTTCAATGCCTCAAATGCACAAGTTGTAGCAATTCCTTAAATGACATTTTATATACGGGGCCCAAACTACAACCCGATTTAATGCTTCTGATACTCAATTGGCGTATGTTCAAATATGTATTTAATGGAGATGTCGAAAAAATGTATCGACAAATACTCATGCACAAAGACGATCAAGATTTTCCGCGAATCGTCTTCCGCAACTCCACTAACAGTCCAATACGCGACTATAAAATAAAAACAGTTACCTTTGGTGTTAACTGTGGCCCCTTCTTAGCCATTCGAACACTCCACGAATTGGCAAAAGATATACAACCACACTTACCCCTAGCAACTCCAGTGTTAAAAACACAAACTTATGTAGACGATATATTGGCGGGAAGCTATAGCCTCCCACATGCATACGAATCATTGACCCAAGTTATTCAAGCTCTCAATTCGGCAGGATTTCCACTAAAAAAAATTACTGCAAACCACCCCGAAATATAAAATAATATTGGCAAGGAAAATTTATTGGATACGAATTTTCTTAAATTTGAGAAAGATAGTACCACAAAAACCCTGGGAATTCAATGGAATGCGATATCAGATCAATTCTCATAAACTCTTGAATCGATATCCGCAATTTCCGCAATAACTAAGAGACAAATTCTGTCGTCTGTGGCAAGACTTTTCGACCCCGCAGGATGGCTTTCGCCAATTATGATACAAGCTAAAATCCTAATTCAAGAATTATGGCTAGACGGAACAGACTGGGACGAGGAAGGCAAACCTCTGCGCTTACTTAAATGGTCTCAGTTTGCGAGTAACTTAAACACTCTTTTGGTGATACAAATCCCCCGTTGGGTTAATTACTCTCCCGACAATAAAGTCGAAATGCACGGTTTTTGCGATGCCTCAGAAAAGGGATATTGCGCAACAATATATATGCGCACCCAAAACAATGGCACCATCTCCACCCATTTATTGGTAGCCAAAACTAAAGTAGCTCCTCTAAAAACACTCAGTTTACCACGACTTGAACTCTGTGGCGCGCTACTTCTCGCAAAATTAGCATCAACAGTGAAGGATCATTTAAACATGACCAGTGAAAAATTATATCTATGGTCAGACTCCGAAATCGTCTTAGCCTGGTTAGAAAAACCTCCCACACATGGAAAACATACGTTTCCAATCGCATATCCCAAATCCTTGATTTTGTAGGACCAGCCACTTGGCGGCATGTAGCCAGTGCTGATAATCCCGCTGATCTTGGCACAAGAGGCTGCAAACCCTTGCATCTTGCCACCACTCCACTTTGGTGGACAGGCCCCAACTGGTTAAAAGAATCATCTGATTCTTGGCCAAAATCTCCGGCTCACAATGTTATCGCCCCAGAAAGTAGAAAAATTGAAACCTTTCACACCATATTGGATGACACTGACATCTTAGAGCGATTTTCTTCGTTCCCCCAAACCCTCAGTGTAGTGGCATATGTGATTCAATTCGTAAGACGCCTCAAAAACAAAATCGAAAAAAAACCAAATTCTCCTTATACTACATTGACCCATGCAGATCTGCAAAAAGCAAAGATCTCGCTCATTACCTCCACCCAAATGCGCTATTTCAGCCGCGAAATCTCAATGCTAAGAGAATCAAAACCCATTGATAAAAAGAGCCCACTCTTAGTATTCAATTCATTTTTGGACACGAAGGGTATACTTCGTGCTAATGAACGACTAGCGAATTCAAGCCTAACGTACAATGAACGCTACCCAATAATAATACCGGAAAAATCTCAATTTTCCTTATTATACCTAAGATTCCTCCATTTACTTATGCTACATGCCGAACACCGCCTCATACAACAAATGGTCCGACAGGAATTCCATATTCCATGACTTAAGCCTCAAATCAAAAAGTGTATATTTATGTACAAAGTAAGCACTATTCACAAACAGAAGATGCGTACGCAGATCATGGCAGCTCTTTCACCGGAACGCTGCAACTTTTCGCTCCCCTTTACTATTACTGGTGTTGATTTTGCTGGGCCTTTCAAGATAAAGGCTTCCATGTTAAGATATTCCTCCATTACGAAGGGCTATGTGGCCGTCTTTGTCTGCTTTACGACAAAAGCGGTGCACCTCAAGTTATGTTCTGATCTGACAACTGCAGAAAGAATTTGTTAAATTCATAGAGGAAGTCTCGCCAGAAATTGTTGAAAAATACGCACCCCAAGGCCTTGACTGGCAATTCATACCACCGAGCTCTCCACATATGGGTGCACTCTGGGAATCAGCCGTAAAAAGCTTTAAATCACATTTTAAAAAGACCGCTGGTAATCACAACTTCAATTATGAAGAATTTACTACTTTACTAGCCCGAATAGAAGCTGTTCTCAACTCACGACCCCTCTCTGCACTCTGGCAAGATCCCTCCGATTTTACGGCCCTCACTCCTGAGCATTTTCTTAGAGGAGCTCCACTTCTGGCCATCCCCGAACCAGAGGAGTAATCCATATCCCCCATGAATCGATGGGAACGGATAAAAACCCTCCATCATGAATTTAGTCGCCGTTGGAAAGAAGATTATCTCAAAGATCTTCTTAAAAGATACAGATGGAAGAACGCTCAAACGAACCCTAAAGTCGGAGAATGTGTCCTCATTCTCGATGAATGTCTTCCCCCTACCGAGTGGCGTCTCGCAAGAATTAAAAACCTACATCGTGCATCTGATGGTCCCATACGAGTAGTGGATTTGCGTACCCAAAACGGCATATTAACTCGACCGCTCGGTAAACTTTGCTTTTTACCGACCGAAAATAATTAAATTCATCTGATAAATTAATCTCGTACAAAATTCGCAAAACGTTAAAGAAAAATATAAACAAATAAAATAAAGGAAAAATGCTTATCAAAATAAACTCATACCACAGTAAAGAACTAAACAAGAAAGAGTTTGCAAGCTTAGATTCCCCCTCACATACCACTAAAGTCCTTTTTTCTTTATTAGAAATGGATATGGCCAATCACAACTCCACTAATGGGACTCCCGCAATCCGGTCCGCCGTAACCGTTCCAGGCAGAGCAACACCCCCAATCGCAGCCCCGCGATCCGCTTCCGCAACTGCTGTGGCAACTCCACCAGTGGCACCTCCTACCAGCAGCAGACGCATTGCCACGCCTGGGTTAACGACACCGCAGACATCAGGAATGCCATCAATCGTCCGTGCGCCGAATGATAGCGGCCTGTTAAATTTTCCGGGGTCTCCAACCGGTCCATCGGCAGCAAGTGGCACGAGCACATGGGCACTGCCTGATTTGCCTTGCACTATCCCATACCACAAGGGCATGTACGTCAATCAATCGCTGCCGCGTTTGCCATAGACTACACCATACGATGTTGCATGAGCTTCCGACAGCTACGCGACGCAATCACCAACCGCCGGGACCAACAGCCCACCACCGCCGTCAATATTCATGGCAAAATATGCGCGGATATAGGCCACCGGCCTCGCAGTATCGCCAAACGTCGACCAATCGCACTCCACCACCACATCATCGCCGCCCAACCGGGCTGGGAAACGTCGTGAAGACGTTGCAGCAACTGCAGCGCTTACTAGGCTAAGTATACGCCTAAGGGGGCCGGGATGGTTAAATGAGCACTTCCGCTCCATCGCCAACCGACGCCGGCAGATGGCACAACACCTACTGCATACACATCTACACAAACACACCTCCGTTTACATTTGACACATGATCTCACCACCTACACACATACACCAGTACACAATTGTAAACATAAATAAACCACTGTCACTCTATACCACACACACATACATGTACAAGAACATAAATCTTTCGTTTGTGAGCCTGTGCGGACGTACACCCTTCAATTCGATCCTCTAAACATAAATAAATCTTATAACGTTTTCGAAAAAAAAAAAGTGTTTTTTCATTTGGCGAAAAAGAGTATTGGAAAGTGAGTAAAATATTCCATTTGTGAAGGGAACTCGTGTTCACTCAGTATGCAATTTTTCAGTCAATTTATAACGGGGTTTCAACTAAGTTTAAACGGCCGATATTGCAAGATTGAACTTAGTCTAACCTATCAGCTGTTTGCTGACTACTTTGTTTCAGTTGCAACAAATTTAATTGAGCGCAAGGAAACTAAGTTTAAATTAAAACTGAGTGGACGAGCCAAATAATAATTTTTACTGGCTATCGAATGCCAAAAACTTTATTGTTCAAATTATGTGGTGTGGACAACACGACCTCATCAAATGGACTGTACGAATAATTCCTAAAACTAATTACTTTTGCTAAAATGCGATGGGGCAATTGCGTGGAGTCGTACGATGCATATGGTTGTTTTTGTAGCGAAGAATTTACAGCAACTGCGATGAATAATTGTGGGTAGCGACGGTGCGAAAATTTTATTCACGCACTCTTGTATTAGCTCCTGATTAGCGGTGCATTAGCGAACAACAATGACGTGCATTGCATTTGGAGCATGTTCCATCAGAAGTTTTGATAAGTACCCCTCTTACCAGCCCATCATTGCCAGCGAAAACCTCTACAACTCTACCCAGTGGCCATTTCAACGGCTGTACCGACTCTTCCTTAATAAGAATCCAGCCGTTCTTTTGTAAATTCTGACATGTTGTTTTATACTTTGTACGATGCTGTTGTTCTTTTAAATATTCTCGATCCCATCGTTCCTAAAATCCTAGTTGCATTGATTGGGCAATTTGGTGCCTGGCAAGCAACTCTGCCAATTAAGAAATCCGCGGGGGTAAGCGCACGCAGATCGTCTGGGCTCGAAGATAAAGATGTAAGAGGGCGGATATTTATTATTGCTTCAGCTTGGCAACAAACCGTGTTTAGCACGTCAAATGTTAGTAAATGGGAACCGATAGCGCGTCGAAGATAATATTTGACGCGTTTTACTTCCCATAACCCACCAAAATGGGGACAGCGCGGCGGTATAAATTTCCATTCTATGCCCACTTCACCTAGCGATGATTGAACTGCGTCGATATGTTGTTGCGATGTGAATGCCGATAAAAGATGTTTTAATTTTCGATTTGCTCCGACAAAATTTGTTGCATTTTCCTCTGCGCGCGATGAAGCCCTTTAGAGCGACAATAAACAACGCTGTACTTAGATCCGGTGCTAACTCGAAGTGCACAGCCTTTGTAGAGATGAACAGCGCTATGTACACCTTGATGGGGCCCTTGCTTCTGATACGTTGTGTTATCATCAAAGGGCCGCAATAGTCTACTCCCGAATCTTCGAAGGGGTAAGCGGGTTGAACTCGTTCTCGTGGCAGCGCACCCACGAGGTGTTGTTGAAGCATATTTTTGTTGCGAAAAGAGAAAATACAATTATGGAGCACCCATTTAATAAGATTTCGAGCGCTTATGATCCAATATCTATCACGAAGAATGTTTAAAAGCGTTTGACAACCTGCGTGAAGGTGTTGGCGATGCATAGCATCAATGAGTGTCCGAACGAATGGGTGAGTTTTTGGAAGAAGGATTGGATGTTTCATTGACCATGGTAGCAATGAATTCGAATACGACCACCCACTCGGATTATTTCATCATGTAAAAATGGTGATAATTGATGCAACTTAAGCCACGACTGACCTCAGATGTGAAGAGTGATTTGAACTCGTCAGCGAATGCTATCGTTTGTATATATCGACAAATGACCAATAGCGAATGGTCTAGTTCTCTGGCAGTGATGGGTCTAGATTCAGCGAAGCGATGCAATAAATCGTTTAACATAAGCGAAGATTAGAAGGAGCTTACTGTAACTATTCACATATTTGTGCTCAGCGATGATGTCTTCTTGAGGCGATAATGTTACCGCGAGGCACAGCTTGCATTGTTCCGAAACTTCTTGATTGGCATCTACTGGATTGTGTGGCCAGCTGCTATGGTCCTTTGTTAGAAACGGTGGTCCATGAAACCACAAGCTATTGTCTATGAGGCTCTCTACTGATGCTCCTCGTGATACCAAATCAGCAGGATTTTCCTCAGATGGGACATGATGCCACGTAAAGTCTGCCGTGGTGTGCTGTATCTTTGTCACTCGGTTTTCTACGAATGTTGTCCAGTGATATGGTTCATGTTGCAACCACGATGGAGTGATCGTAGAGGCAGACCAGCAGTGTATATTATTGGGCGACGCGCTGTAAGTCTCCAAGATCGACTGAAGCAGCTCAGAGAGTAGTAAAGCAGCGCACAATTCTAACCTCGGCAATGCGACCTCCTTTGTTGGTGCTGCTCGTGATTTAGCACAAATAAGCGTTGAATGGACAGCATTGTCACTGAGCGATGTATCGTAAATGCAAGCGCCATATGCTTTACCGCTTGCATCTGCAAAGGCGTGTAGGTTAGTATTAGTATTATAGCATGCATACCGTGGAACTTTAATCCGGTTGATAAGAGTAAGTTGGTGGCATATGTTCTTCCATTCTGTGTGAATGGAGAGCGGCACACTCTCATCCCACGCTAAGCGCAATTTCCATAGGCGTTGCATCAAAATTTTACATTTGACGACGAGTGGGTAAGTATACCCAAGCGGTCGAAAAAACTTGCCACTTGTGCTAATATGGTGCGTTTGGTAGCTTTTGGAGATGTAAGCTGCAAAGAATTGTATGGGAAGAGGAAATAATCGCTTGTCATCGACTGCGATGATTTCTTCAATGTCTGTGATGGGTACGTCTGCAATGATTGCGCTGCAGTTAGAGGCAGCTTGTGCCGTACGTTACGGCTTGCAGCTGGTACGTTGTTAGCGGTTCTGTAGGAGATTTGCGCCACAATATACATTGCCATTTCGTATCGCGAGGATCTACGATGATTTGCCGATACATTTTGGCTATATCAGCCATTAAGACGAAGCGATGTGATCGAAAGCGCAGAAGAATCTTAACTATACCGTCTTGCAGCGTAGGCCCAATGTGTAGAATATTGTTTAGTGCTCTTCCATTTGACGTGCGACATGAAGCGTCAAATACTACTCGTAGTTTAGTTGTTGAACTATCCACCTTAACAATACCTTCGCTGCAATGTCACTTGCGTAAACTGGCACCATGTCTTGTAGCTCAACTTATTCTCGCATGAATGCCATATAATCTTGCCGAAAGTGGGGAATGTAAATTGGGAACTCCAGATACCCAGCCCAACTGGGAATTTTGCAGTATGTGTAAAGTTTTGTGCAACTTCATTTGGCCCACAGAGAGAATATCGAAGCAGACGCTTGCTCCCAGAAGCACATCAATAGCACCAGGGATGTTAAAGCGATTATCGGCTAAGTTTATATTTTTGGGTATATCCCAGCGAGTAGTATCGATGTTCATTCTTGGTTGCGATGATGAAATCGTGGGCATGATTACTGCTTGTAACAACGACGAAACCAGGAATGAATGGAATTGAACCCCACCCCAGCTACGAAGTTTGCCTTTGTTCGCACAGCTCCTATTCCGCTGATTTCCAAGCCGACTTTATGGCAAGAAACTTACAGCATGTTGGCGTTCCATGATCTAATTTCGCCACGATGAAATGGAGTAAAATTCCGTCCGCGATTTGACCGCGCGATGCAAGCGACTGCATAGCATGAAGATGCGCGTTAATGAAGTCGATAAATTCCCGAAGTGATGCGAAGGTTGGATGATTAAGAGCTTCGTTATTAAGCAGATGTGATTAAAATATGTACCGCTTATTGTTATAGCGGTTAACTAGCAATTCAATCGCGCGATGTTAATTTTCGTGCGTAACTTCTAGAGACTGGATCAAGCAAAAAGCGCTGTCAGTTAAACAAGAGCGCAGGTATTGTAATTTTTCAGTATCCTCAAGTCCAACGTTGTTATGCACAAGGACCTTGAACATATTAAATAGTCGAGCCACTCAGTGTATCTGCCGCTGAATTTTGTAAGCTGCAGCTTAGGCAAGCTATGCCGCGGTGGCGACGATGACGAACACGAAGAAATAGGCACAGGAAATGTGGTACTACTGAGGCCATCGCTCCTGCGATGTGCAGATAGGCGCTCGATCATAGCGCTTTTTACTTCACAAACAGATTCTTCAAAGACAATGCGATGATCCAATTCTAATTGAGATGCATCTCAAAACCCAAGCTCTGATTGCAGGCGCTCGAAGGTAGTAAAATGATGCCCGAGGAGCGCGAAGGTGTCATGGTATTCAGATGAATTACATTTACGCGTAGCTCAGAAACTCGATGACATAACTGGTCTCGCTGCATAACCCTTATTCGAATGTTGCCGGTTGATTTTGACGGGGTCACCGCATCGAGGAATGGTGAATCTGCTTGGTCTTCAGTAGACATGAACAACAACATTTTAATGCTTCCACGTAACGACGAGAAATTTTGATATATGCGATTGCTAATAAAATCCGGCTCGAAGGACCTCTGGACGAGCCAAGTAATAGTTTTTACTGGCTATCGAATGCCAAAAACTTTATTGTTTAAATTATAAGGTGTGTACAACACGACCTCTTCAAATGGACTGTACGAATAATTCTTAAAACTAATTACTTATGCGGGTGGAAAGCGATGGGGCAATTGCGTCGAACGATGCGTATGGTTGTTTTTGTAGCGAAGAATTTACAGCAACTGCGATGAGTTTTTGTGTGTAGCGACGGTGCGAAAAATAAATTTTTTATGTTCGCACTCTTGTATTAGCTGCTGATTAGCGGTGGATTAGCGAACAACAATGATGTTCATTGCATTTGGAGGAAAACAACAGACAGTGGCGGTCCTGCAGAAAACGAAAGTGAGAAGGGATAGCGAGGGTCCAAGTTGTTAGAGCTCAATGCTCGAAAACTGAGTATCAATAAACTTAGTTTAAACTGAGTTTAAACCAACAAAGAAAACTGGCCCTAAAAGGCTGACATAACTCATAAAATACAATAATCGATTTGAGTTAGCAGAAGTACCCGTTACCTCTTCTTTTATGCTACATACATATGTAAAAATTTCAACGTTGTAACAATAATTAGTAGCTCACTAAAAAAACCCAAATGCTTTCTAAAATAAACAAAATTACCAAAGTAGCAATGCTGTGCTGCGCTCGGTCTTCCACGTTTACTCTTCTTTACCCCAATCTCTTCTCTATAGATCTTGCACTGCAGGTACAAGGCGTACTTATAAAAATTGAGTGTAGCGGATATTCAACAGTGGACTCACCTCCCAAAAAGTGAGGAAATTAATATATTTTAAAATTATTTGAACAAAATTTTTTTGTTGTTAGTAGTTTAAATTTAAATATATTGTTTAAATTTGATTCCATACCGACAAGGAAAATTAACATATTGGAAAGGGCACTTTGGTGTCATTGCTACAGCCAACTCTAAAAATTGCGCTTATACATATGCAATCAAAGGGGATAGTTTTAGTACAAATGTACGTTGTGCTAATGCGCAGGTTTTACATGTATTAGTATCTCTGAATACATGTGACAAACACATAAAAGCAGGTTTGACATATCTGCAGTTGCGCCAAAAAATAAATTAGAAGAGCGTTGCTTCACTGTGGGGCTTAAACCCTTTTTTGACGAAGTTTACTCATACAAAATAAAGTGTGCTGATGAAATATTAAAATTTTATTTTATATCTACTTGGAAATCAAACACACACGATTTCATTTATAATGATTACCAATTTTTTATTTAAGATATTTAATTCGTGTGTATACGAGTATAAATTCATTTTTAACTAAGTAAAAATTTAGTCATTGATTATTTAACTAAAGAGACAAAGAACTATAGTGGCAAAAATTGTACAGTAACCTTTTACAATATTCGCAACGTTCTTCATTTGAAATTTTTTGAATATGAGTGCTTTACTTACTTACATTAACTAATTTTTTGGCTACGCCACTTATTGGTTGCGAAATAATATTAATTTTGTGAATTTATTTCTAATATAAACCTTCTGTTCCATTCCCTTTTCCTTTTATTACGGCCACCGAACGGTCCCGGCTTAATAGGTGGCCAACGACCCAGAAATATGAATTAAATAAAACACCAAGCCTTGGAACCCTGCACGGGTAGTGCCGCCGACGGACACGGCGAAGATACGTCCAATCCTATCTCGGGAACCGCATCGACGGTGCCGAAAGGGCCTGCACGGCCTGGTACTCAGATTCGATCCTCCGCAGCGACTGGAGATATCGCCCCACCCCTTGAGGGTAAGCCATCCTCCGGAGAAGCCGGAAGTACTAAGCCCCTTGAGGGAAAGCCCGCCCCACCAAGGTCTCTCCCGCTCTGCATAGTTTGGTGGTCAAACAGGGTTCCTCCACGGACATTTAACCAACCACCACTGCGCATAACACTGGCAAAGCCATTAAGCCTCACGTCAGGGCCCAGCGCGACCGAAGGGCAGCCCCTAAGGTCATCAAATGGCTGGAGGCTATACCGTACGGCCAACTGACAGAAAGCCTCTCTCGAGTGGGCTAAGGGAGTCCTGGACGCCAGCGAAAAGCGCCCCTTAGGGAACGGCGGGAAGGATAAGCCTCCCACTAGCTTGGACCAGAGAAAGAAAATTGCCCATAAGAGACAGCGATCTCCGAGTGGATCGAAGAGGCACAAGACTTCCTCCCCTTGGAACCGGTAGTTGGTAGCCGTATCAACTAAGCAATTTAGCGAGGCTGCAAAAGAGCACCTAACGCTGGCTGTGCTTGACAAGAGCCATACCGATGGGAATATCAGCACTGACAAGTGGTAGTCCGTCTTGATGGGTCTCTGCAGGATCTACAAGGGCATACTCCTGAAGTATCCCGGCCCTGCACCAGTCGTTCGTGATGCCGGGGCAAACGGATAACGCCTCGAGCGCACCCACTTTTGCAACCACTCTTACAGATGAAGGGGCTAACAAACCGGTAACCGCCTCGAACGTCCCTAAGACCCCTGAGCCAGAGCCAAATAAAACAACAACCGCCCTGAGCTCAACTGAGGACACCCCATCGGGGGTATCAGACATAGCGACGGATGCTGAGAGCGACGCGGGCTCAGTATCTGCATACGTTGGGTACACAGTATACCAGCTTCTAGCTTCGGAATCTAAGGAGGCGGACCTTGACATCACAGTCAGCGCCGCCACCCAAAGAGAAGAGCTAGAGGCAATATACATCGGCGACTCTAGAGATGGTGCAGATTCTGCAAATTATTCTGCACCATTCCAAGGCAGCCTCGGCTGCCCTCCTTCTTCGACTCAGCGAAAGGGCTGAGGATATCATTCTCGTCAAAGAGCCGTGGATGGTCAGAAACAGGGTTTGCGGACAGAACTCTGATGCCTACCAAACGCTAACAGCCCAAGTAGCAGGTAGGATCAGAGCATGTATTCTTATAAAAATAGTATTTTCTTATACTCTCCTCTCTCAATACAGCAACGGAGACACCGTCAGCGTAAGCGTCCAGCTGAAAGAGGGAACCGTCTGGCTCCTGGCGAGCTACATGTCACACGACAGCCAGTCTATCCCTCCAGAAAGACTGAAGGAAGCCATCAAGGCGGCCGACAAGGAAAGACTAACGGTCATAGTTGGGGCTGACTCAAACTCGACACATGATATATGGGGCTCAAGCGATACTAATCGGCGGGGTGAGTGTTTACTTGATTTTATATTAGCAAATAATCTATATATATGCAACCGGGGGAACGATCCCACCTTCATTACCTCTGTCAGAAGAGAAGTGCTGGATATCACCCTCGCACCAGGCAGCCGCTCAGACCTGATAAGCGACTGGAAAGTGTCCAAAGAGCACTCCTTTTTCGATCACCTCTATATAACATTTAAGATCAATCTCAATCCAACTACTCTAACAGCGTATAACAGGCGATCGAATTGGCAGAAATATAAGAACGTCCTCTCAGGCTAGGCCTATCGCAAACACCTGATGAAGCGAGTCCCTCAAACATGAAGGTCGTTTCTCTCGGCGGTAGACCTTGTAACAAACGCCTGTAATTATGCTTTCAGAGTCTCCTGCTCTAAGACCCTACCGAAGGGTAAAAAGAAACCCCAGTGGTGGAATCTTGAGATTTCAGCACTCAGGAAAGAGAGCAGGCGACTCTTTAACCAAGCCGAGAGAACGGGCCTTTGGCAACCATACCAAGATGCTCTTAAAACTTTCAAGAAGGCTATTAAGACAGCATAACGCAAATCTTGGCAAAACTTCTGTAATATCATCCGAAGTCAACAGGCTGAGGAAGGTTCTTTCGAAAAGTGCTCCAACGAGTAATTTTATCCAAAAATCAAACGAAAAATGGCCATCCACAATCGACGAAGTGCTGGAGTAGCAGGGACTGGGGGATTTTGTAGGGGAAAAGATCGATCTTCTCAGTAATAGAGGACAGATCTAAATCCAAACACGTGGCTAGAGGTACACCCCAGGGAGGTATTCTATCACCTTTACTCTGGAACCTCACTGTAAACGATCTACTCTTAAACCTCAAGGGCACCAGCTGCAAGGTCTTGGCATATTCTGACGACTTGGCAATCATAGCATCGGGCACATATCCTCAAGTCATTAGCGATTTACTGCAAAACGCTCTAAATATTGTTACTCGCTGGTCTGTGAAATGTGGAGTTAACGTGAACCCTACCAAGACCGAAGCAGTGCTGTTTAAGAGGAAATATAAAATTTCTGACTTCAAACTACCATCTGTAGTCGGAATGGTACTTAGTCTTTCAACCGAGGTCAAATAAGTCGGAATTATATTAGATAAAAAACTCGACTGGAGGCGGAACATTGAAGACCGCTCCAAGAAAGCAACTGTTGGTCTATATGCCTGTAAGGCGGCCGTGGAAAAGAAGTGGGGAATAAAGCCACACATTGTTCACTGGATGTACACAGCTGTGATAAGACCGAGGAAGTTGGATTACACAGTACACCCTCCTTTTTCTGGAAATAGGTTCTCCATAAGAATCCCAGAGAGGAGCGAATGGACAGGTATCGTGGACCTGGATTCAGGATCGACGGCTGTATACACAGCGGCTGCAAGTTAAACGAAAGAGTAGGCAGCAAGATTCACTCAAGTGAACTCGATCTAAACCTCAGTCTTCGTTTCCCGGCCGAACTAAACGCAATAATGGAAGCAGCTCGTGGCCTTATAACGTGCACCTGTTTAGAATGAGGCAACACCATTTATTCTGACAGCCAGGCTGCTATCAATTCTCTTAACTCCGACGGTACAACCTCCAAGGTAGCTATTTAAATGGCCGCGTATACGGTATATACGCAACAGTGTAAAGTTTTATGGAAAAAAGAAGAAATGAACGATTGGTTTGGAATTAGCAAATAATTGAATTTATTCAATTTAAATCGTTATAAATCGGAATATCTGTGATTGTGTGGTAGTATAAAATGCAGAAATTACCTCCGTAGTGGCGTGGTGGCTGCTGTGTTACCTGAGTCTCTCGTCTTCGGAAAAGAAGTGAAGTATCGGAATTGGTTTAAACCGCCGTTGAACCGCCAAACAGTGCCCTTTCGTTAACCTTCCCTTTAACTAAGTGCACCGTTTGGCGGCAAGTACCGGCATTCCGAAATGTGCAAATTACTGTGTGTTGTATGTGTGCGTGTGTATGTGTTTTTTTTTAATTGTTTTATTTTTTATTTTTTTTTTTACTGACGTTGGGATAGCGCGCTATCCATCAAGAGGCCCGTATGAATCTCTGGTGAAGCCACCTCCCCGGGACTACTCACGCATTTCATCAGGGAGGGGCTATGGCATAAATGCCTGACTTTCATGACGCCTTTTCCATAGTCCCCCATCCACGTAAGGTGATTAGGGGTTCAGGAGCGTTCTGCTACGACTTTACCTGTGAAAGATACAAGCAAACAAAAGATTAAACATATTCCGGACTAACTTAATCGCGTTGCTAAGCGACGGCGTTGTTCGCGTATTCTGAGCTCAGTCATTATTTCTTTACAGATGTTTTTTACTGTATTCCAAACTGTTTTATCATTAATCATATAGGATATCAGATTTTCTGGCCTTGGATCTACCTTCATGACGATTCTTAATTTCTCCCGCTCAAATGAAAACGAAGGACAAGAAAACAGTATGTGTTCTGCGTTCTCCGCCACAGTCTCACACGAGGCACAAACCATTGTATTATCATGACCATATTTACATAAGTATTCTCTGAAACAACCGTGCCCACTTAGCACCTGGGTCATATAAAAGTCTATTTCGCCATGCGATCTGCCTAGCCAAGCCTCGATACTCGGGATGAGTCGGAAAGTCCAGCGTCCCTTTGTCGACGTGGCCCAAGGTTGTTGCCATTGGGTTAGGCTTTTATGGCGTTCGGCCGCTGTCTCTTGTACTGAGAGGGCTGTGCCTTTATCTCGAGCTGTCTGATAGGTTCGCTGGATTTCGTTAGCCAGCAGGTCGGCAGGCATTATTCCAGCAATTACACAGGCCGCCTCATATGAAACAGTGCGGAAAGCGCTACAAACGCGTAGTGCACTAAGTCGAAATAAGGAATTCTTCCTGCGATTTTGACCAGGTCCACCTATATTTGACATTAATCTAGCTAGAGAATTATGGACTGTTGCGGCTTTTTGTGTCACAGTATATGTAGTTTAAATGACAGCCTGGCATCTATCATAACACCTAAATACCGTACTGCAGGCATAGTTTCGAATACATACCCATTGATGTCTAAACGTGTAGTTTCCTTTTTCTTTCTGCTTGTTATAAGCACCCCTTCGGCTTTGATAGCCGCCAGTTGGAGCCCTTTGGTCTTGAGCCGGTCATCGATTAATATAGCAGTGTCTTTCGTGGCCAATTGAATTTTTTCTATGTCTTTCGCTACAATGGTAACCGCAATATCATCTGCGTATCCGATTACCTTAACTCCTTTTGGAACAGGTAGACGCAGGACTCCATCGTAAGCAATAATCCACAAAACTGGGCCGAGAACTGAGCCTTGGGGAACTCCTCTGCTGACGTCATATCTATTTCTACCTAGATCAGTATTATAAAACAGAACTCTATCAGTAAGATAGCTATCTACTATATTTATAAGATAAGGTGGAGTATTTATTGCCTTTAATGCATTAATAATGTGCGACCATTTTAATGAGTTAAACGCGTTTTTTATGTCTAAGGTTACTACTGCGCAGTACTCCTTCCAACCGTACTTCCAGCGCTTGCCTGATATAGCTTCATCCGCTATTTCAGTGACGCGACAAATAGCATCGACTGTGGATCTTCCCTTTAGAAACCCGTACTGGGCTTCCGACAGACATAGATAGGTGTCAATGTGTTTCAATAAGCGATCGCAAATTACACGTTCCAACAATTTGCCTAACGAATCTATCATACAAAGCGGTCTGTAAGGACCTGGATCACCTGGGTGTGTATGTGTGTGTGTATATGTGATTATTTTTTTTTTTTTTGCGGTTACGACCAGGGAGAGAGAGACCTACGGACTAAACCCAACCTCCTTCGTACGCTGGGCCTGTGGCACCCCTGCGGTACTATCAATTCCGATATTACTTCGCAGGGCAGGCACTGGACGTTATTCTTCGTCTTCACTCAGCGTGCGTTATTACACTGCGCGATTTGCATTTCGCTCGTCTATTCTAAGACGTTTCATTACTAACGTGATTATGTCTGCACACTTTTTCCATACGTCGTCTTCGGACAACATGGCCTTCAGCAAACCTTCGGGGGACACGGCTTCTCCTATATATTGTTCCAGGTGGTTGCGTTCATTATTAAATCTTTGGCAGTCCATTCGTATGTGCTCTGCGCATTCAACTTTCCCGTCGCAATGTAGGCAGTAGGGACTATCGGCATGTTTGTACTTATGTAAGTATTGGCGGAGACAGCCATGCCCGGTGAGGAACTGCGTGAGGTAGAAATCAGTCTCTCCGTGTTTCCTTTTTATCCAATCATCTACCTTTGGGATCAGTTTCTTGGTCCATCGTCCTTTCAAGGAGGTGCCCCACCTTTTTTGCCACTCGTCGATACTCTGTTGCAATATTTTGCTGCGATCACTTGGGCTGCGCTTGATTTCTGCTGCCGCTCTGGCAGCTATGTATGTCTATCGGACATCTTCCAGCTAGCAAATTTGCGGCGTCGTCTGACACTGTCACGAACGCACAACATACCCTTAGTGACGCTAATCTGTGTACTGGGGCTGGTGCTCTCATGTATGAGGTTACTGAAGTAGCGAATGCCCATACTGGGGCCGCGTACATCAGGATGGACGAGCTGACCGTTGCGAGTAGTTTCTTCCTTTGTTGTTTTGGACCTCTTATGTTTGGCATGAGTCTTGCCAGAGCCGTGCTGACTTTTCTCGCCTTCTCGCTAGCATAATTCAAATGTTCTTTGAAGCTCAGACGGCGGTCGAGTATGACACCAAGGTATTTGATAGTTGGGCTGGATTCTACGGTGTGCCCTCCTATTCGTATCTGAACGTTTTCAACTTTTTTCCGGCTGGTCATTAGCAGCGCTTCGATCTTATGTTCCGCTTACTCTAATCCTGCTGTTTGTAGCCAAGTTTTGGCAGACTCTATTGTTTCAGTGCTCATGCGCGCCACGTCCACTAAGTGTTTTGAGACCACTACGACCGCGATGTCATCAGCGTATCCTATAATCGACACTCCTTCCGCTTTTTCTATTCTCAAGATGCCATCATACATAATGTTCCAAAGGACTGACCCCTGGGGTACACCTCCAGTAACATGGTGCTTTTTTGGTCCTTCGTTGGTGTCATAGAAGAGCTCTCTTTCGCTGAAATAGCTATTCATTAATCGAATAAGATAGTGGGGTATATTCATTGCCATCATCGCATTTATTATTCGGGTCCAGTTGGCAGAATTGAAAGCGTTTTTCACGCCCAACGTGATTACGGCGCAGTACTCCTTTGTTCCTTCGAAATATCTCTTACCCTCGAGGGCTTTGCGCGCAATCTCACAAACGGCCGATATCGCGTCGATGGTTGAACGCTTCTTCCAAAAGCCATATTGCCACCTTGAGAGGCCCTGATCACCTTCGGTGGTCTTTTGAATCCGCGCGCAGATTATTGCCTCAAGTATTTTTCCTGCACTGTCCAGCATGCATAAGAGCCTATATGATGATGGCTCTTCCGGTGGCTTGTTGCCTTTGGGCAGTAGGACTAGCCGTTGTCGCTTCCATTTCTTTGGGAAAATGCCTTCCTGAATACACTTCGTGTATAATCGGCAAAAAAGTTCTGTTTTCTCCTTAATTATATATTTTAGGATCCCATTCGGAATGCCGTCCATGCCTGGTGACTTATTGCTTTTTATTTTGGCTGTAGCGGCGATCAATTCATCCTTCGTAACTGGAGGGATTTCCACGAATTCTAACGTTAAATCTTGCGGCGTTCGGCATAAATCTTGCTGCGGGAAAAGCCCAATAACGATGCGCTTCATTATTGCAGGACACACTGGTGGTTTGGCCTTACTCCGTTTCAATTTTTTTAGGACAGTGTTATAGCCACTACCCCAGGGGTTATCATCGACGTCTTTTATGAGTTCTAGAAAGGCCTGACGTTTGCTTTGCTCTATAGCTTTGCATAGTGCCTGTCGCTTGCTTTTGTATGCGGTTTGGAGGCGTTGGTATTCAGTGGAATTCCTGGTTCTCTGTCTTTGGTGTTTACGTCGCAGTTTAAGGTATCCAGAGCGCAGTTTCGCGATTTCTTCGTTCCACCAGTAGGCTGGGGTTCTTCTATTTCCACTTTTTTCCAAGGCATCGATGCGTCGCAGATATCACTGACCATCTTCATTATTTTGTTAGCGCAGGTATGGGTATTTTCATTTCTTCCGTCTAGCGCGTCTGGCAGCAGCTCTGTCATGTATTCTACCATACTGCTATCCAACAATTTAGTTTTCCATCCGATATTCTGCACTTTTAGAGTATTCTGTTTCCGTGCGCTGCTTCGCAGCGGGAGGATTTCAAAGGGTATCGCAAAGTGATCACTATAAGTGAAGTTCTCTGAGACTTTCCATTTAATTCTATTAAATAACGCCGTACTGCAGAGGGTCAAGTCAATAATAGATCCTGCGGTTTCTTTTTGATATGTATTTTCCATTATTTAGCAGTATGATATCTAAATTGGCGAAGGCTTCGAGTAAGGCCTGGCCTCGGGGGGTTATTTTTGAGCTGCCCCATTCCACTGCCCATGCGTTGAAATCTCCTGCGATGATGACTGGTGTTTTGCCGGTAGCATCGGATGCCAAACGCCTCAGCATATTCTTATAGCTTTCAAGCGGTTCACTTGGGGGGCGCGTAGCAGCTATAGAAGTGGATTCCCCCCAATTTTGCATAGATGAATCCCTCCTCTTGGTTGTTGGCTATAGCTTCGAAGGGCAGAGCCCCGCATGCCCAGACCGCAGCTTTCTTTCTCTTGTCCTGCAGCCAATTTCCTTCTATAGGCGGCACTACATATTGCTTGCTGATGAGTGCGACGTCAATGGCTTGTTCGAAGACTGACTGTTTTAGGAGGTCCTGTGCCGCTTCGCATTGGTTTAGATTAATCTGTAGCCATTTAATAATTTCTTCATTTGTATTACTGCTTTTTTATACGCCGGGCACCTGAAGCTTCCTGTGGGTGGGTGGTTCTGTGTGACGCCGGTCCCTGGTTTACAAATGGCGCATTTAGGGGCTGCCGTACACTGCTTGGCAAGGTGGCCTTTCTCTCCGCAGCGAAGACATGAGCCACTACGGTCCTC
Source organism: Philophylla caesio (assembly GCA_963971545.1). NCBI lineage: Eukaryota > Metazoa > Arthropoda > Insecta > Diptera > Tephritidae > Philophylla > Philophylla caesio. The sequence continues at coordinate 74,778,987 of OZ020607.1, forward strand.
CGTTGATTTACAATGCCTCGCGATGTGTCCAAAATCAAGGCATCGGAAGCATCTGAGGGGACTGACCTGCTCCCGGATTCGACAGTTGACCCATCCAACGCGGATGCGTCCCGCCTCCACCAGGATTTTTGTGCCTCGGACTGTCACACTTATTGTCGCAGTTTGCGTGCCATTTCTCGTCGGCCTTAAGGGCTTTACTGACACAGGTTTCCCGTAGTTCACTTCTGGGAATTGTTGTCTTATAGCGTTGGCAATATCCTCTTCCGTTGTGGCAACATCCACATCGCGGATTTCAACATTTAATGTGCTGCTCAAGATCTTAACATTTGCGGCATCTTTAAGCACAGCAGACGCTCGTTCTTTAAATATATTCGCCATCTGGCCAGATTTATCACGGAGTTGAACGAGCAGATCTCCTTTCGCTGTTGTTGTGATTCGATTAACGTTCTCACCTAGTTCTTTCATATCAGGTTGCTGCTTCATTTGTCTGATTATATCCGCATAAGTCATTTCACCCGTCTTCGAAATAATTACTGCGTCAGGCCTAGACAGTTTCCTTGCGGTTTTGCTAAGTTTTCTCGCGTTCTTCACCAGCGTCCATTGTTCTTTGTTAGCCTGTTTTTCGGTCTCCTTGGCTTCTTTGCCGGTGCTCATTGCGACTTCGCTGGTTTCGTTCAAGACCCGCCTTTTCCCTTCTTTTACTGTTTGTAGTACATGCTTGTCTCTTGTGCTTGTATTGCCGGGACTTCGTTTAACAGGCTGGGTTGCTGCCTGACTATGCAGCTTAGCGATTTCTGCCACCAGGTCTCGCATAGGTTGATGAATAGATCTCCTGCCGCCGCCAATCATGTTCAGTAACAAATTAATTTTTTATCCTAGCTCCTTCATGTGTGTGTATTTTTTTTTTTTTTTTTTTTTTTACGAGGAGGAAGCATCGAAAGCCTAACCGTCACCGGTTTGTCAGTGTGGGACTTTAACCCGAACTAAACCTCCTACTGTCTGAGTACCATTCCCCCGGTACTACCGTCAAGTATTTCGTCGGGAGATGGTTTGAGCTTACGCTCAACGTTCGTGAAAGTCCGGATATCGTTTGTAGCAAGTTGCGTCAACTGGAACCACCCTCTGTACTGTTGCTTGTTGCATCTTCGTGGGGATTTAAATTGCCCCTTTTTGCTTTCAAGCAATTTTTTTTTTTTTTTTAATTATTATTGCTTCTACTGGGTTTCGGAACGGGTCGACTTATGTGGACTAATTTCTAGTTTTCCTTCCTGCCTTTTATCTTGCAAATTTGACACTATTGTATAAACCTTATGCCCTTCAATCATACACGTCGGTCGGAACGGACGGGGTTCCGAGCCGCTCAGTTTTTCTTTTGTCTTCCTCTTGTCTTGTTTTTTATGCGCAGAGAGTGCAGTACGGATCATCATCGATCTTGAATCTATAAAAGTAGGATTTAAAACAGCCATGCCCCGTAAGCATTTGGGTTAACTGGAAGTTTACTTCTCCATGTTTCCTGCTTAACCATTTTTCTACTGAAGGTATGAGACGGTGTGTCCAGCGACCTTTATCTGTCTGGTCCCAACGGCATTGCCACTGTTGCCAGCAGATCTTGATTTCTTCTTCGCGACTCGCCTTATTTACGGATCTTGCCAACGTCTGCGTCGCCAGAATATCTATGGGACATAGGCCAGCAACAACCCACGCAGCCTCTTCGGATGTAGTGCGAAACGCGCAGCATACCTTAATCGGACAGAGCCTGTACAGGGCCTTCGCTTCGCGTGCGTATGACGTCTTCTTAAAGGCTTCATCCCATATTTGAAACCCGTACAGTAGGACACTTCTTACTACATTGCCATATAACTGTCTTCGTTGTTGCTGTGGACCTCCGACGTTCAGCATCAGTCTCGAAAGCGCTACTGCGACTTTTTCCGCCTTCCCGACTGCATAGTCAATATGCGGCTTAAATGTTAATCTAGCATCCAGAATGATTCCGAGGTATTTCAAATCTGGAGCTGATTCTATTTCATGGCCACATATTTTTATTTTCCCTACTACTCGAATCTTCCTGCTGCTAATTAGGACTGTCTCGGTTTTTTGGTGTGCAAGCTCGAGGCCTGCATCGAGTAGCCAGTTTTGAACCCTAGTGATTGAGTTGTTGGCGCTCTCTTCTATATCTTTTATGTGCTTGGCTACGACCACAATGGCTATATCATCGGCAAAACCAACGATTTTCACCCCTTTTGGTAGCTGTAGTTTCAATATGCCATCATACATTATGTTCCATAGCGTTGAGCCCAGCACTGAGCCTTGTGGTACTCCGCCAGAAATCGTATATTCCTTTCTCCCTTCGTCGGTGTCGTAGAGTAGTAATCGGTCTGACAAGTAACTGCTTACTATTCTTCTGAGGTATGCTGGAATATCGAACGCACTGAGAGCCTCTGTTATTTTCCGCCAGTTTGCGGTGTTAAATGCGTTTTTCACGTCGAGCGTAATTATCAAGCAGTATTCTTTGGAGCCCCATCTCCATCTCTCACCGCTAATCGCTTCTTTTGCTATTCGTTTTATCAAATTGGCTGCATCGACTGTGGACCGCCCTTTTCTAAATCCAAATTGTGTCTCTGAGAGGCCTCCGTTCGCCTCGATGGCTTCTGAAACTCTATTGGTAATTATGCATTCCAGAAGTTTCCCCGTTGTATTAAGCATACATATTGGCCGGTATGCCGAGGGATCTCCAGGTGGTTTACCCGCCTTTGGTAGCAGCACGAGTCGCTGGTGTTTCCATATTTTAGGGAATACGCCATCTGCAAGGCATTCGTTGAAAGTGTGAGCAAATGCCTGAGTATTCGCTTTTACTGCAGGTTTAAGAACTTTATTTGGAATTGCATCAGGGCCTGGGGCCTTTTTGTCTTTAAATACATCAGCCGCAAGAAGCACCTCTGCGGCAGTGATCAGGGGGAATTGACACTCAGCATGGAAGAGGGTCTCTCTATTGAATGCTTCTTGGCCCGGAAACAGTGTGCTCACTATTTGGCTCAGTTGGTCGGCGTTCGTGAGCTGTGGTTGGATCGATGCCTGGAGCTTTTTAGTGACCACTTTGTAAGCCATACCCCAAGGATTTTGCTCGGCACTGTCGCAAAGCTGGAGAAAACACTTCTTCTTGCTTGCCTTAATTATCTGCTTTAATTCTTTGCGTTTAGCCCTGTAGTGCATTTGTTGTTCCGCATAATTTGCGTTTTTTCTGGGCCTTTGGTAGTCGCGTCTTTCTCTATTGCATTGTTGACGAATATCTGCTATCTGCGAAGTCCTGGGGGACGTCTGTTCGATGGGCTCTTTCCTCTCCTCTTCATTGAAGCATCACAGGTGTTCGATATCGTGGTCATGAGCGTGTCGGCCATCTTCGTAGCTCCCGGCGTTAGGGTCACTTCGGACATCATAACCTTTAGCGCCTCTTCATCTAGAGAGTCGATTTTCCAGCCCACTGATCTCCTTTCAAGACGAGGCCGTGTTTGCTTTACTTCATTTATAGTGGAAATAATTGCTTGGTGATCGCTGTGCGTATATTTGTCACTAACCTCCCAATGAACATTCCGGGATAGTCTGCTAGTTATGAATGTTAAGTCTATTATAGATTCGCGTCCATCTTTTTTGAATGTTGCTTTGCTGCCGGTATTTTATTTTTTTATTTATTTAAGCCAAGTTGTACAATTAAGTTCTTATATGCTAAGTAGACATAAGTTAAGTTTAATATGCAGTTATGAAAAAAAAGTATAAATATGCTATTTATAAAATAAATTTAGTGAATTCAAAAAGCGATCTTTTGAATATGAAAAATCTATCTCGATAAGTTTAGAGACTCTATGGAACTCAATCAGAGCTTTAGAAATAGGAGCCTTTTGAGCATAAAGAGATTTAAAAACCCCAACACTAAAAATTTGCGAACTTCTAAGTGCCCTGGCCGGAATATGAAAAAAAATTCTCTCAAGGAGCGGTGTTCAGTCCACAGCCCCACGGAGCAAATCGAAAATGAAAGACAAAGATAGTATTGTTCTCCTGTTCTGCAATGATTTCAAGTTTATCAATAAACACTGCGATTCATAGGTTGGGATAGGATCAGAAAATCGAAATTTACGCAATGCAAAATGTAGAAATATTTTTTGGATGCGTTCAATTCTGGCAATGTGGCACATATAATAGGGTGACCAAATGAATGATGCGTACTCAAGTTTGGACCGCACAAAAGACGTATACAAAAGTTTCATCGTATAGGGGTCGGTAAAATCCATACTATGACGCCTAACAAAAGCAAGCATAGCATAAGACTTAGTAATTATGAAATTTATATGACTGACAAAAGTAACTTCGAGTCAAATATTATTCCCAAGTCTTTAATTTCACTAACTCGAGTCAGAGGCGAGTTTGAGATATGATAAGAGGTATCAATGACATCGGTTCGTTTAGAAAAGGTAATTTGGAAACACTTTTTTATGTTCAGGAATAGCTGATTGTTGACGCACCAGTTTCCAACCTTATCTAAGTCTAATTGCATCAATTCAGAGTCATGACGACTTTTGATCAAGGAATAGATTTTAAGATCATCCGCATAAAGCAGAAATTTTGCTGAAGAGAAACAGGAACAAATGTCATTGATAAACAAAACAAAAAATATAGGTCCCAGAATACTACCTTGCGGAACCCCGGAGCAAGCAACGAAAGGAGTAGACTTTACATTATTCACTACAACCAGACAACGACGCTTATGCAAGTAAGATGCAATCCATTTTAAAAAAACTGAGTGGAAACCAATGCTGGCCAATTTCTTTATTAGAATTACGTGGGAGACCCGATCAAAAGCTTTGGAGAAATCTGTATAAACGGTGTCAACTTGATTGGTTTATAAGCACAACTCCATACTGCTGATAGCCCTGCATTGTCTTTGGCCCATAGTTGACTGTCTACCACTTTATATGGTTCACTCAATAGCGCTACATCGATATTCATTTCTATTACAGACTGCTGCAGTAATTCTTGTGCCGCCTTGCAGTGATTTAGATTTAGTTGCAAAAGCTTCATAGTTTACGTGCCTTTTGTACTGTCTCTACAAAGAAAGGGCATCCTCTTCCACCTGTCCTGTGCTTTACATCCGTCAAGTTTTTCCTCGCGCAGATAGCACACCTCATTTCTTTCTTGCAGTCACGGGCCATATGACTTGAGTCACCGCAGTTGAAACACGATCCTTTCATATCATATGGGGATCTACAGTTACGTGCTACGTGTGTGTGTATGTGTGTTTCTTTTTTTTTTTTTTACGAGGAGAAAGCATCGAAAGCCTAACCGTCACCGGTTTGTCAGTGTGGGACTTTAACCCGAACTAAACCTCCTACTGTCTGAGTACCATTCCCCCGGTACTACCGTCAAGTATTTCGTCGGGAGATGGTTTGAGCTTACGCTCAACGTTCGTGAAAGTCCGGATAACGTTTGTAGCAAGTTGCGTCGTGGGGATTTAAATTGCCCCTTTTTGCTTTCAAGCAATTTTTTTTTTTCTTTTTTTTTTTTTTTAATTATTATTGCTTCTACTGGGTTTCGGAACGGGTCGACTTATGTGGACTAATTTCTAGTTTTCCTTCCTGCCTTTTATCTTGCAAATTTGAGACGCCTACTTACTTGGTTCGCTTTTTTCTGCTTTGTATGAACCTTACTGAAAAACATTAATTTTAGCCAAAAGTTTAACTGCATTTATACATATACTATATACATCACAAAAGTAGTATATTGTGCACTAACCTTTCTTGGTAGCCGGAAAGGACGAGATTCTGGGCCACCCGGCCGATTTAATCCGTCTTGATCTGTACGTTGAGATCCGTATTTAGAGCCACACTGCTTAGGTGCTACCGTCACCGAACTTTTTGATGCAAGCTGTCGGAACGGACTAGATTCCGAGCCGCCACTTCGACGAGTCCATCGATCGTTAAGAAACTATGTATTTCTGCGGAGTCGTTCCGCCTGACGTAACTTTGATATCATAATACTTGCCATGTTGCAGACGGCGGACCAGTTTTTAGTCGATTCGAGCATTATATCAATCAAGTTTTCTACTTTAGCCAGTCTCCCCACCTGTGAGTTTAGGTAATTTCTTTGTTCTTCAAAATATGTGCAGGTAAAAAAGCAGTGTTCAGCATCTTGGATATCATCGCCTGCGCAGAGAGTGCAGTACGGGTCATCATCGATCTTGAATCTATAAAAGTAGGATTTAAAACAGCCATGCCCCGTAAGCATTTGGGTTAACTGGAAGTTTACTTCTCCATGTTTCCTGCTTAACCATTTTTCTACTGAAGGTATGAGACGGTGTGTCCAGCGACCTTTATCTGTCTGGTCCCAACGGTATTGCCACTGTTGCCAGCAGATCTTGATTTCTTCTTCGCGATTCGCCTTATTTACGGATCTTGCCAACGTCTGCGTCGCCAGAATATCTATGGGACATAGGCCAGCAACAACCAACGCAGCCTCTTCGAATGTAGTGTGAAACGTGCAGCATGCCTTAATCGCACAGAGCCTGTACAGGGCCTTCGCTTCGCGTGCGTATGACGTCTTCTTAAAGGCTTCACCCCAGATTTGAAACCCGTACAGTAGGACACTTCTTACTACATTGGCATATAACTGTCTTCGTTGTTGCTGTGGACCTCCGACGTTCAGCATCAGTCTCGAAAGCGCTACTGCGACTTTTTCCGCCTTCCCGACTGCATAGTCAATATGCGGCTTAAATGTTAATCTAGCATCCAGAATGATTCCGAGGTATTTCAAATCTGGAGCTGATTCTATTTCATGGCCACATATTTTTATTTTCCCTACTACTCGAATCTTCCTGCTGCTAATTAGGACTGTCTCGGTTTTTTGGTGTGCAAGCTCGAGGCCTGCATCGAGTAGCCAGTTTTGAACCCTAGTGATTGAGTTGTTGGCGCTCTCTTCTATATCTTTTATGTGCTTGGCTACGACCACAATGGCTATATCATCGGCAAAACCAACGATTTTCACCCCTTTTGGTAGCTGTAGTTTCAATATGCATTATGTTCCATAGCGTTGGGCCCAGCACTGAGCCTTGTGGTACTCCGCCAGAAATCGTATATTCCTTTCTCCCTTCGTCGGTGTCATAGAGTAGTAATCGGTCTGACAAGTAACTGCTTACTATTCTTCTGAGGTATGCTGGAATATCGAATTATCAAGCAGTATTCTTTGGAGCCCCATCTCCATCTCTCACCGCTAATCGCTTCTTTTGCTATTCGTTTTATCAAATTGGCTGCATCGACTGTGGACCGCCCTTTTCTAAATCCAAATTGTGCTTCTGAGAGGCCTCCGTTCGCCTCGATGGCTTCTGAAACTCTATTGGTAATTATGCGTTCCAGAAGTTTCCCCGTTGTATTAAGCATACATATTGGCCGGTATGCCGAGGGATCTCCAGGTGGTTTACCCGCCTTTGGTAGCAGCACGAGTCGCGGGTGTTTCCATATTTTAGGGAATACGCCATCTGCAAGGCATTCGTTAAAAGTGTGAGCAAATGCCTGAGTATTCGCTTTTACTGCGGGTTTAAGAACTTTATTAGGAATTGCATCAGGGCCTGGGGCCTTTTTGTCTTTAAATACATCAGCCGCAAGAAGCACCTCTGCGGCAGTGATCAGGGGGAATTGACACTCACCATGGGAGAGGGTCTCTCTATTGAATGCTTCTTGGCCCGGAAACAGTGTGCTCACTATTTGCCTCAGTTGGTCGGCGTTTGTGAGCTGTGATTGGATCGATGCCTGGAGCTTTTAAGTGACCACTTTGTAAGCCATACCCCAAGGATTTTGCTCGGCACTGTCGCAAAGCTGGAGAAAACACTTCTTCTTGCTTGCCTTAATTATTTGCTTTAATTCTTTGCGTTTAGCCCTGTAGTGCATTTGTTGTTCCGCATAATTTGCGTTTTTTCTGGCCCTTTGGTAGTCGCGTCTTGCTCTATTGCATTGTTGACGAATATCTGCTATCTGCGAAGTCCACCAGTATACTGGGGGACGTCTGTTCGATGGGCTCTTTCCTCTCCTCTTCATTGAAGCATCACAGGCGTTCGATATGGTGGTCATGAGCGTGTCGGCCATCTTCGTAGCTCCCGGCGTTAGGGTCACTTCGGACATCATAACCTTTAGCGCCTCTTCATCTAGAGAGTCGATTTTCCAGCCCACTGATCTCCTTTCAAGACGAGGCCGTGTTTGCTTAACTTCATTTATAGTGGAAATAATTGCTTGGTGATCGATGTGCGTATATTTGTCACTAACCTCCCAATGGACATTCCGGGATAGTCTGCTAGTTATGAATGTTAAGTCTATTATAGATTCGCGTCCATCTTTTTTGAATGTTGCTTTGCTGCCGGTATTCAATAGCACTATGTGTGTTTTTTTTTTTTTTTTTCGGTTACGACCAGGGAGGGGGAATCTTCATAGATACGAGCAGCCCGTGCTGCCCGATTTGCCTCCTGGCACCTGGCACTCAGCGTGCGTTATTACACTGCGCGATTTGCGTTTCGCTCGTCTATTCTAAGGCGTTTCATGACTAACCTGATGATGTCTGCACACTTTTTCCATACGTCGTTTTCGGACAACATGGCCTTCAGTAAGCCTTCGGGGGACACTGCTTCTCCTATATATTGTTGCAGGTAATTGCGTTCATTACTAAATCTGTGACAGTCCATTAGTATGTGCTCTGCGCTTTCAACTTCCCGTCGCAATGTAGGCAGTAGGGACTATCGGCATGTTTGTACTTATGTAAGTATTGGCGGAGACAGCCATGCCCGGTGAGGAATTGCGTGAGGTAGAAATCAGTATCTCCGTGTTTCCTGTTTATCCAGTCATCTACCGTTGGAATCAATTTCCTTGTCCATCGTCCTTTCAAGGAGGAGTCCCACCTTTTTTGCCACTCGTCGATGCACTGTTGCAATATTTTGCTGCGATCGCATGGGCTGCGCTTGATTTCTGCTGCTGCTCTGGCAGCTATGTCTATAGGACATCTTCCAGCTTGCAAATTTGCGGCCTCGTCTGACACTGTCACGAACGCGCAACATACTCTTAGTGACGCTAGTCTGTGCACTGAGGCTGTAGCTCTCATGTATGAGGTTACTGGAGTAGCGACTGCCCATACTGGGGCCGCGTACATCAGGATGGACGAACTGACCGTTGCAAGCAGTTTCCTTCTTTGTTGTTTTGGACCTCTTATGTTTGGCATGAGTCTTGCCAGAGCCGTGCTGACTTTTCTCGCCTTCTCGCTAGCATAATTCAGATGTTATTTGAAGCTCAGACGCCGGTCGAGTATGACACCGAGGTATTTGATAATTGGGCTGGATTCTACGGTGTGACCTCCTATTCGTACCTGAATATTTTCAACTCTTTTCCGGCTGGTCATTAGCAGCGCTTCGGTCTTATGTTCCGCTAACTCTAATCCTGCTGTTTGGAGCCAAGTTTTGGCAGACTCTATGGTTTCAGTGCTCAAGCGCGCCACGTCCACTAAGTGTTTTGCGACCACTACGACCGCGATGTCATCAGCGTATCCTATAATGGACACTCCTTACGCTTTTTCTATTCTCAAGATGCCATCATACATGATGTTCCAGAGAAGTGGTCCAAGGACTGACCCCTGGGGCACACCTCCGGTAACATGGTGCTTTTTTGGTCCTTCGTTGGTGTCGTAGAAGAGCTCTCTTTCGCTGAAATAGCTATTCATTATTCGAATTAAGTAGTGGGGAATATTCATTGCCATCATCGCCGTTATTATTCGGGTCCAGTTGGCAGAATTGAATGCGTTTTTCACGTCCAACGTGATTACAGCACAGTACTGCTTTGCTCCTTCAAACCATCTCTTACCCTCGAGGGCTTTGCGTGCAATCTCACAAACGGCCGATATCGCGTCGACAGTTGAACGTTTCTTCCGGAAGCCATATTGCCACCTTGAGAGGCCCTGATCACCTTCCGTGGTCTTTTGAATCCGCGCGCAGATTATTGCCTCAAGTATTTTTCCTGCACTGTCCAGCATGCATAAGGGCCTATATGATGATGGCTCTTCCGGCGGCTTGTTTCCTTTGGGCAGTAGGACTAGCCGTTGCCGCTTCCATTTCTTTGGGAAAATGCCTTCCTGAATACACTTCGTGTATAATCGGCGAAACAGTTCTGTTTTCTCCTTAATTACATATTTCAGGATCCCATTCGGAATGCCGTCGACGTCTTTTATAAGTTCTAGAAAGGCCTGACGTTTGCTTTGCTGTATAGCTTTTCGTAATGCTTGTCGCTGGCTTTTGTATGCGGTTTGGAGGCGTTGGTATTCAGTGGAATTCCTGGTTCTCTGTCTTTGGTGTTGACGTCGCAGTTTGAGGCATTTAAAGCGCAGATTCGCGATTTCTTCCTTCCACCAGTAGGCTGGAGTTCTTCTGTTTCCACTTATTTTCCGTGGCATCGATGCGTCGCAGATATCACTGACAATCTTCATTACTTTGTTAGCACAGTTGTCCGTATTTTCATTTCTATCGTCAAGCCCGTCTGGCAGCAGCTCTGTCATGTATTCTACCATACTGCTATCCAACAATTTCGTTTTCCATCCGATGTTCTGCACTTTCCGGGTTTTCTTTTTCTGTGCGCTGCTTCGCTGTGGATGAATTTCAAAGCGTATCGCAAAGTGATCACTATAGGTGAAGCTCTCTGAAACTTCCCATTTAATTCTATTAAATAACACAGGGCTGCAAAAGGTCAAGTCGATAATCGATCCTGCGGTACCTTTCTGATACGTATTTTTGTTTCCATTGTTTAGCAGTACGATGTCTAGATTAGCGAAGGCTTCGAGTAAGGCTTGGCCCGGGGGGTTGTTTTTGAGCTTCCCCATTCCACTGCCCATGCGTTGAAATCTCCGGCGATGATGACAGGTGTTTTGCCGGTAGCATCGGATGCCAGGCGCCTAAGCATATTTTTATAGCCTTCAAATGATTCACTTGGGGGCGTGTAGCAGCGGTAGTAGTGGATTCCCCCCAATTTCGCATAGATGAATCCCTCCTGTTGATTGTTGCCTATGGCTTCGACGGGGAGAGCCCCGCATGCCCAGACTGCAGCTTTCTTTCTTTTGTCCTGCAGCCAGTTTCCTTCTATAAGCGGCGCTCTATAGGGCTCGCTGATGAGTGCGACGTCAATGTTTTGCTCGAAGACTAACTGTTTTAGCAGGTCTTGTGCTGCCTCGCAGTGGTTGAGATTAATTTGCAGGCATTTAATCATTTCTTCAGTTGGGTTACTGCTTTTTTATACGCCGGGCACCTGAAGCTTCCTGTGGGATGGTTCTGTGTGACGCCCGTCCCTGGTTTACAGATGGCGCATTTTGGTTCTGCTGTACACTGCTTGGCAAGGTGACCTTTCTCTCCGCAGCGTAAACATGACCCACTACGGTCCTCCGTCGATTTACAGTGCCTTGCGATATGTCCAAAATCGAGGCATCGGAAGCATCTGAGGGGACTGACCTGCTCTCGGATTCTGCAGTTAACCCAGCCCACTCTGATTCGTCCCGCCTCAACCAAAGTTTTCATATCTCGGACTGTCGCACTTATTGTCGCTGTTTGCGTGCCATTTCTCGTCGGCTTTAAAGACCTTACTGCAACCACTTTCCCGTAATTCACTTCTGGGAATTGTTCTTTTATTGCGTTGGCAATATCTTCCTCTGTTGTGGCTACATCCACATAACGAATTTCGACATTCACTGTGTGACTCAAGACCTTTACATTTGCGGCATCTTTGAGTACGGCAGACGCTCGTTCTTTAAATTTGTTCGCCATCTGGCCAGACTTATCACGAAGTACGACAAGTAAATCTCCTTTCGCTGTTTTCCTGATTCGGTTTACATTCTCGCCGAGTTCTTTCATGTCAGGCTGCTGCTTCATTTGCCTGATAATGTCTGCATACGTCATTTCACTCGTTTTGGAGATGATTACCGCGTCGGGTCTGGCCAGTTTTCTTGCAGTTTTGCTGATTTTTTTCGCGTTTTTCACCAGAGTCCATTGTTCGCCATTATTCTGTTTCTCGGTTTCCTTGGCCTCTTTGCCGGGGTTCTTTGCCACTGCGCTGATTTCGTTTACATCCCGCTTTTTCCACTCTTTTTCTGTTTGCACGTGTTGTTCCCTTGTACTTGTATTGCCGGGTTTGCGTTTATTAGACTGGGTTGTTGCCTGGCTATGTAGCTTAGCGATTTCTGCAACCAGGTCTCGCATGGGTTGATGGATTGTTCTTCTGCCGCCGCCGATCATGCTTAGTAGCAGGTTGATTTTTTCTCCTAGATCCTTCATGGGGTTTTTTTGCCACAATTGGGTCATTTCCGGTGCGTGATGACATGCGGCTAATATCCGGTGGGGAGGAGTGCGCGCGCTCATTTTGGACCATCTTCTCTGTGCCCAAATCTGTCTTAAGACTTCTCGTTGCCCCGTGTGGGGCTGCTTCCGGTTCCTGTAACATTAACCGGGGACGCTTCGCGAAAGGGTTTATTCCAGACTCGCAGTCTTTGGTACCAATGCCCGGTGAAGAGGTATCTACGGCCTCTATGGTATTTCGCCCTGGGGGGGGGGGGGGGGGGCGATCTAGTCACACTCATTGTTTAGGTTTTGTTTAATGTTTTTTAATTGTTTTTATTAATATTATTATTATAGCTTTTATTAGTGTTTTTGGTTATATTTTGTTTAATTTAGTTTATGTAATTTATTTGCGCCTGCCTTTTAATTCAGTTATTACCTTTGTTGTTGATATTATTAGTTAATTATATGTTGCGTATTAATTTAGTTATATGTATACGTTATTGTTATTCAATTTAAATTAATTATTTAAATTTATTTTAGTAATTCGCGTTTTGTATTTTATTTTATTTTATTATTATTATTTGTTTCGGTTTCATTAATATTACTTTATTGTTGTTGTTATTATTAGTTATTTTATGTTGTGTATTATTTTATTTATTATTATTTTAATGTTTGAATTGAATTTATTATTATTGAATACTTTTCAAATATTATTAAATTTATTTTATGTATTTAAGGCCCGCCCTGATGTTCCAGAGCTTACGAGCCTTTTAGGATCACTGTATTAGTCAAGTGCTTTCGCAACTGTTTGGGTTTATCACCTTACTAACAACTGTTCCTATTTTGAAAGAGAAGCTCAGCTGTATTTGACAACTGGCTTATACACTTTTGCTTTTTCAGCTGTCTCACTGTTTCACTATTTTGATAAAAATTATTTCGCGCGTGTTTCTAAAAAGAAAAAGAAAAAGAACGAAAAACACAAAAAGTTCCAATTGGAACTACAAATGGATCACCAGGTACTTCCCGAGTAAGTTTTATGGCGAATCCCTCTGATAGTTTTCCTGTTTTCACAAATTATTCTTCTAGAGCGATTATCAAAACACGACTTTCTACAAAAAACAACAATCCGCACTGTGTGTGTGTGTGTGTGAGTGTGTGTGCGCGCATGCAAACCATTTACTAGGGTTGCGCGCCCGGTTTGTCGGTCGAAGGAGGGTGGCGAAGATATTTAGGCCGGAAGCCTAAACATACCGGCCCCCTTGCTGTCAGCAAATTTTCAGAAGGATGCGCGATGAGCCACCACGCTCCCGTGAGGGAATATAGTCCTGTGAAATAAACTTAAATGGTAAGATAAGGACGTGGTTATATGTGAATTTTAGTGCTGTTAAAATGACTTACAATTAATATAGTATATAATGTGTTTTTTTTGTTTATTGAAAAAAATTTGGTATATGTACAAAGGTGACGGTACAACAAAAAAAACATTCTCAACGTTGGTGAGCACCGGAGACCATCAGAACGAATATTGTGGCCTGTGTAAGGAGACCGCCGACTGTCGTAGGAGAGGGTCGCTCAGCATAATCTGGGGCACCACATCGCACCTCAGGGTTAGTCTCACGGGTGTGGACTGGAAGAAATGCGGGTCCGCAAGCCGCATTAGCCTGAATTGGATCGCCACATTTGGGTCCAGTGTTTCTCGCGGAACGATAATAATAATAATAATCCCAACGGTTTTTTTCCCTCCATACCCGCCCGACCGACGCGAGGGGCGCATCCGTATGACGCACGGATATATAAAAAAAAAAAAATTTTTTTTTCATATACATATGCTGCGCCGAGTCATGAAAGGCAGAAGTTTGTTAAGTGTCGAGATCTAAAACTGTTCAGCTACAGAACAAATGCTCATCAGCTGATCGAGTAGTAATATATAAGTATGTTTGTATCAATTATTGAGAGCATTGAGTATAGTTTTCTTTACGTAAAAAAGTGAGTCTGAAGTATCAAAAGAACCGGAATGAGTGTTAAAATCCTGGCACAAACTACGGAGTGGCTCATTTAACTCAAAATTACTTTTACATGGCTTCAGAAAAAGAGGCCGGAAATGTCTTGAAATTCGGGAGGGAACGTTTAGTTTTATTTCACCAAGAAGAGATGGGCTATAGATCAAGCCTGTCAGTAACTTCACTAAAAATACTACGCCTAGCATTTCTCTACGACTAGCAAGTGTAGGAAGATTAATGAGTTTTAAACGACTTATATATGGGGGCAGGATGCGGCTATAATATTCGGCAACGGTCGCCTGCATCATAATTCTTTCCGCTACGCCATGTCTTCCCCGGAGAATCAGTGCGCACGTCGCTCCGCGCTCTGTTGCGGAGCGCTCGAGTCGGAGGGTTCGCGCCAGCTCATCGTCTATTATCGTGGACGCCGCACAGGGATCGACCAGCGCGCGAACCAGATGGAGGCGCCCCCTGCTTCTATTTTTGCCACCACTGTTGGTGCCACGGCTTCAAAGAACCTCGTTAGAGGGGGAGTGTTGAAGCCGGTGAGCCGCCCGGTTCGGAAGCTGGCTGGTTGGCCGAGTCGCCTCAGTAAAGCCTCACGAGCGACTATTGCATCGTGGCGCGTTGTGCGATGGAGTGGTCGGAAAGGACGTGTTCCCGAGCCACACATACAATGGTGGTTTTCGCGTGTTGACAGTCGGAAAGGGCGGGTTTCCAAGCTGCCCTCAGTGTGGCGATCACGCCGCTGAGCAGTCGGTCTGAATGGACGTGATCCAGAGCCGCGCTGCTTTGACGGTCGGAAAGGACGGGTCTCCGAGCCGCCTGCATGCTTTTCGTGTTGCAGTTTCGGACGCAATCTCCTTGGTCTGGATAGTTCCGTAATTATTGGCTGCGCAGCTTCCTCGGCTTCTTCCGTTTCCAGCCTCTCCGCCTCCTCCACTTGCTGCGCCCAGGACAACGTCTGCTCAGTGAGGTCGAGTGACAATACCTCGTCCATTTCCGGCTGCATTGCGGAGCTTGGCGGTCGGCGATGAAACGAGGATAAGCAGTTGGTGCAGTACCGGTGGAGGATGACCACTCGCAGTCTCTCTTCCGCTGATTTCTTCCGATATATCGAACAGAACCGTAAGCCGTGGTTCTTGTCGCAGAGTCGACATGTGATCTCGAATCGCTGACCACGGTCTTCCTGCTTGTTTCGCGTTACGGTAAAACGGCCCATATTTCTAAAAAAAGTACAATATTGTTATCTGTCTCTAACTTTCTTGTCGTTATTGGGTGGCGAGTGGTGGCTGATATGCTCCTAACCTTTCCCTTGCAATTGGTTAAGAAGTTGCAATGGAATGCTAAAACTGATAGAGAGCTGGGTACTATAATGCGAAACTTCGTCAGTGTAGGCTTCTTATAAGGTTTCGCCGAGTTCGAGGTGAATGTCTTCAGGGTTGCATTTTTGTCATTGGCCCTTTTAAGGCCGTCCCCAGAGGGTCGGACAAATTTTTTATTATAGATTTCTAGGTTTCTGCAGATTGTCGGCGCGCTATGTAAACGTGGGGAATTTGTGCTAGTGGGTGTGCTGAAGGTGCCCAGTCCTGAGGTACTACGTGTAAATCTGTTTGTCAACATTTATTTATTTATCTTGTATCGGAAATACACAGATAAGGTATGGCAACGCTGTGTGAGTGGTTTTCACCACCCACTTAACCAGTGTCCTAACTGGTTAGCGGTCATCCGGTACATAAACATACAGCACGCGGTTGGAGACGGACTGAGCTATGAGGATCCAAAATTGTAAGTAGTAATTTACTTATTGCATGCTTATTTTACTTTATTTTATTCGATTATTATTAAATTTTTTTTTGCCTCAGGAGTCGATTGGGAGATTCGAAGTTCACCCCAAAAAGGAACGCGTGACCCTGCGCGTAATTATTGATACCCGGGCCATTGGAGCGCGCCGGGTGGAGGTCCAGCGACGGTGTGACCACGCGACCCGACCCCTCGGTTTTTGTCCCAGAAGTCGATTGGGTGACTCGAATCCCATTCCGATAAAACAACGCATGACCCTGCGTGTAATTGGCGATGCCCGGGGCC
Source organism: Philophylla caesio (assembly GCA_963971545.1). Classification (NCBI taxonomy): domain Eukaryota; kingdom Metazoa; phylum Arthropoda; class Insecta; order Diptera; family Tephritidae; genus Philophylla; species Philophylla caesio. The sequence continues at coordinate 74,795,406 of OZ020607.1, forward strand.
TTGGGACGCGCCGGGTGGAGGTCCAACGGCAGGGCGATCACGCGGCCCACCGTGGATAGCTGAAGTTGGGACTGGTATATCCCAATACTCTTAAATACTGTATTTACATTATTGTATAAATAAAGGAATTCATAAAATTGAAACATTCATTCATTCATTATCTGGTAAGAGAGATAGAAAAATCTTTTTTGAATCGTCTCCATGAACGTCCCTAGTTGCTTGCTGTCCAAAATGAGTGGTGACTTTTGTCTGTCACCATAGCCTGCAACCCGAAAATTTACGTTATTAGCCGTTTGGGTTCTATACTTGGCTAAGCTGGGTCCTTAGCACTTTATACAGGCATTAATATTTTCATAAAATTATTTTTTACTTGGTGCGTCAGAAATTATTTTGCTTTCACCTGCATATTTGTATTTTGATATAAGGAATCTTTTTGCTTTGATGTTGGCAAAAAGGGGGGGGGGGGGAACATACAAAGAGTTGAATAAATTTGAAAGTTTTTTACTACGTTAAATAGTCTCGTGTGGCAACACTGTGCGTGCTTATGCAACACACCATGGTCTGCCATTTTCCTGAATTGACTCAACTTTCATTCAGCAAAATTAGCACCAGCAGGAGGCAGCGTAAAATGGATTTTCTAACGCAATAATTGGTAAGGTACAATAATTAACGGTATAGTATGTAGCAATTGGGGTTATTGCGTGTGTATTTTACTAATTACTTCCATTTTTCAGAAACAACGCCATATTCTGTTTGCCGCCCGTTTGTCAGCGCAAAATATGTGTACTACATACACATATGCAAAAACTAGCGCGGTCCCAGCTCCGAAAAAGGATAAACCCGACAATGGCCCCGAATGCGGTGGTAGGAGCAGCACCCGCATCAGAACCATTGTTGGGCTCGGATAGAGCAAAATACGACATAGAAAAATCGACCGATTTGCCCGGAATCGTTGCCGAAGAGCAAGCCGAAGAGGAGGCAGAAATTTGTTCTGTTGGTGACGGTGCTGGGAGAGGTAGAGATGGCGAAATTTCTACCATACTAAAATTTGCTGGCACAATACAGGAACAAGATAATAGCGCGACTACGCAATAAGCGCGACTGACTGAGGAGGCTGCTAATAAGTTGGTGCTGCAGAAATCATTGCGTACACCTAGCAACCATACTGAACGCGCAAGACAGGAAAAGCGACAGGCTTTGCACGATCACAATCATAAAATTCTCACGCAGCTGTGGCCTTATGAATGTTTATCCCTGTTGTTGGTATTTCTTGTGTGAGTTCGGTTGACGGGAATATTGGTAATTTGTAATCCAGTAGAATACAAAATCAAAGTATCTGCTTTGCTTGATTATTTCAGATTTCCGTACTTAATTTAAAATATACACCGCTGCGGTCAGGTCCGTCAGCGGAATCATTTCCGTCATCGCCGTGAAAGCGACAAACCAGCAAGGAAATTCTTTCGTGTAGTAAATTGTATGCGCTCCACACTCGATGACACGGACTCAACCGAAGCGGCGACAGATGAAGTAACCATTGTCGATATTGAAAAGCCGGAAATAGGCGATCGAATCTCCAGCGCTGATACCTCAAATGGACAATTAAAATGTCACGAAATGAAGAAGGAAATATGCAGGCACACTCGCAGGCGCAAGCTCTCAACAATTGTAATGCTCCACAATCGACTGATTCCGACACAGGCTATGTATATGACTTGTATTTGCCTGAGAATGAGTGGAGTATGCTGATATGATGGGTGACAATTATCTAAGGTTGGTTTTGCATATCGAGCAGATATTGCTCACCAGTCGTTTCATTTAGAACAGCGCACATGTTAACACATTTTTGAAAATAAGAAGAGTTTTATGAAGGGTCCGGCTGTATTTACACATATATTCATGCTTCTATCTATGGTAGTGTGTTTGTATGTGTGGTTACATTATTGAATAATGGTAGATTTGGGAAACATAATATTTCACATACATACATTCAGGAGTCTCATTCTGGCAATTAATGAAATCCCATTTAAGAAACTTGATAGGTCAAAATAGGGCAAATGCATAGTACTTTTTGCTGTTCATTAACATAAATTTCGCATATATGCGGTCTATTAAATACATATTACTACACTTCAATATGTTAAATAGTAATATCGTTGCAAATTGTTGTACACTTACTAAGGTTGTGCTATCCGTTTAATTACTACCACAACACTTGCTATTGGTAATAGAGTATTAAAGGAATGAGAAAGAAACTTAAAATTAAGTGAAATTCACCAATTGGGGTAAAAAAAATATATAGCCAACAAACGAAACGACCAGCGAAGTACGTATATAATTGGAGGCAACCGATGCAGGGGTACAGCAAGAAACTAGACAAATGCGAAAAGTTGGCGAGAGTAGCAACATTGCCAGATGTTGGCAGGCAAAATAATCACGGACGCCAATTGAACTGTAGAGGTACACAGGACAGGAAACATAAACTTAAAGCCTATACACAATATATGAAATAGCTTAAACAAAACAAGTGTACAAGCTTTCCAAAAATATTAGGTTTATTTAAACTTAAAAACTTGGCCGGTGGCTTCGATTGCCTAAGCTTTCCATTTCTCGCGGAATAATATTTCTAGAATACACATAAATACACTGATTTTCCTCAGACATATAAATATTAAGAAATCTCGGAATTGATTGAGTTGTGAATAGGGTTTATATATGTATGGATAACATTTTTAGTGGTTGCGTGTATGTGTCCGTTGTGGGTAATAGAAAATAAATACTTGGTTCTCAACAGCCCAAGTCGTATAGAAAGAAAGTAAAACCAAGTGCAAAAAATCTGAAAAATAATGAATCAAACATTTATTTCCAGCAGAAAAAAGGGGTGTCACGGTGGAACACGTATGCCATACCATACATCGTACATTGGCTGCTCAGTTTAAGTATGCGCTTGCATGGGGCACCTCCACGAAATATTCGCCACAACGCGTCGGCATATCGCATATAATGGCCGACGAGGTTCGCGCGCTCATTTGCACAAAAAATTGACGAAACATAATTCGTCTGAAAGCCGACAAAATGTTGGTGTTTGTCATCTGCAAACAAAGCAGTGGATTCGGGGGCTATGTTTTCATCCACGCTATCACTTACCGACCCCGTGGAGCATTTGGACTACGAGGAGTTTCTCACACAACATATGAACATATCGAATCGTGATCCATTGAAGCACATTCTTGATTTTCCACATACATCCCATACTTCGCTATGACTGGCACGTATTTGAATATGTGCAGTTATGTGAAAGAGTATCTTAAGATGTCGGTGGTTGAGCAACGCGACCACCATGTGCCCCTCATGCACCCAACAGTTTCACGTGCGGATCGATGCTAATACTGCCAGAAGACACTGCGCAGTCCCTATGAGTTGCATGAGTTCAACTGCCATTACGTGGGTGATTGGAGTTGCGACGCGTATAACCTATGTCTTGATTTGTCAATTTCCAATTGCGTAAGTCACTAAAACTTTTACATTTTTAGATGGGGTGGATGTTAACTCAGTACTGGTACGATATGGTATCTGCCGTTTTCAAGGTCCATGGTAAAGATAGACGCCTGATTGGATCACCCTTTACTAGTGGCGGAGTGTAATGGGAAGGCGTAAGTCACACCTTGGAATTTGGGGTGAGTTTGTTTTATGGTTACCTTTTAGATAGAAGGGGGTATATTGTAATTCTGGGGTCACTTCGGGCTTTGCCCTACGGTTAGGGTTTGTGCGATAAATTGGGTGAAGGATCTGACGATGGTCGGTGGTTTTATGTCACCAGATCGACCCGAGGTTGACCGGGCGAAGAACCCTCAAAGATTTTTTTTTTTTTTTGCTTGCTTGTGGGTTGGGACGAGAAATGAGGGGTGAGGCTGATTTAGTAGAAATTTCACTGCCGTGTGGGAGCAGGAACAATTTTGCAATGGGTCTTGTAATCTCCCCTCTTTCTGTCACAACATCTGCCACTCTGACCTGTTTGTCGGAACCGGGGTATAATTTCGTGACTCGTCCCAGTCTCCATTTATTAGGTGGTAGATTCTCTTCCTTGATCACAACAAGATCTCCTGATTGCAGATTCCTTTGTGGATGCTTCCATTTGATGCGCTTTTGCATCTCATTCAGGTATTCTGACTTCCATCTTCTACAAAATAGTTGATGGAGGGCCTTGAGCTTTTCCCATCGATTGATGACAGAGGCAGGGTTTTCGTGGGTGTCAGGCTCGGGTGGAGCCAATAAATGCCCCCCCACTAAAAAGTGGCCTGGGGTAAGCGGCTCCAGGTCTGATGGGTTGTTCGAAGCAGGACTAATTGGGCGTGAGTTGAGGCACGATTCAACTCGGCATAGGAGAGTCATAAACTCTTCTAACGTATATTTTGTATTCGAGGCGATTTTCTTGAAATGGTTTTTAAAACTTTTTACCCCGGCCTCCCACAATCCTCCCATGTGTGGAGCTGCCGCCGGTATGAAATGCCAAGAAATCAATTGGTGCGAATACTTCGATAAGGTGCTAATGCGTGCTTCAGCCATGAAGCCTTTGGCTTCGGATCGTAAAGATCGAGAAGCTCCGACAAAGTTAGTGCCATTGTCGGAATAAACGTTTTGCGGACAACCTCGTCTCGCAGTAAAACGGGCAAATGCAGCCAAGAAAGACTTGGTACTGAGGTCGGTGGTAGCTTCGAGGTGTATGGCTTTGGTGGTGAAACAAACAAATAAGCAGACATACCCTTTTGAAATTCGGCATCCTCTACCGCGATAGCTCTTAATATCAAAGGGTCCTGCGAAGTCTACCCCGCTATTTGTGCAGGCCCGGGAGAAGGTGGTGCGTTCCTGGGGTAAGATGCCCATAATTTGCGTTTGAGTGCGTTTTTTATGAATGGTGCATACCTTTCAATTATGAATGACAGATCGGATCATGTTCTTTACCCGTGGAATCCAATACTGTGTTCGGATTATGCGTAGCATGAGCTGATTTTAACCATGAAGGGAAATTCGATGGATAAACTGAACTATGAGTCGGGACACCCTGCAATCATACGGTAATATGATGGGGTGTCGTTCATTATACGCCAAGTCTAACGAAGCACCTAAACGGCCTCCGATCCTCATAATATCAGCTGAATCAATGAAAGGGTTGAGGGGCAAAATTTCACTTTTCGCTCCGATCGACTTATCAGATTTAAGACTCTTATATTCCTTTAAGTAATATTGCTTTTGAGAAAGGCTTATTAAGCGTTGAGTCGTTGCTTTAATTTCATCGGATGAAATGAGACAAGACTTTGCTTGAAATAAAGATTTTGTTGTTGTTGCAGCCAAGAAGGTCCCTGCCACCACAAGACATTGTCGATCATTTCGCTAGCTAATAATCCTCTGCTTGCTAAATCGGCAGGATTCGACGCAGAATCCACATGACGCCAGGTTTTGAATCCAACCTTTTTTATTCTTTTTGTTATTTGGTGTGCCACAAAGGTTGACCAAGAGCAGGGTGGTTTCCGAATCCAGGCCAGCACAATTGTTGAGTCAGTCCAAAGATTGATCTTTAAATGGCTAAGGTTGAGATTGTCGGTGACCGCTTCGACAATGTCTGCTAATAGGACTGCACCACACAGTTCTAATCTAGGCAAGGATATTTTTTTTTCTGGGGCTACTCTTGTTTTTGCCATGAGTACGTTGACGAACACTTTTTTGGCAGTCTTAACCCGTAAGTAAATAGTTGCTCCATATGCCTTTTCTGATGCATCGCAAAACCCATGTATCTCGGCCTCTTTCGTTGGCGCGAATTGGACCCATCTTGGTATGCGGATGCTGTTGATTTCTGTATAATCACGCATAAATGCTAGCCATCGATCCAAACTGGTTGACGATACTTCTTCATCGCAGCCTGTTTTTTCCAACCATATATTTTGCATGATAATTTTTGCAATAATGATTATGGGTGCGAGGATCGAAAAGTTTGGCAATAGCGGAAAGTATTGTTCTTTTTGTGTTTTTGTTCTGGTCCTCAATTGGCTTAGCGTTGAAATAGAAATAATCGGCATGAGCGTTCCATCTAATGCCAAGTGCCTTCACCGTGCTTGTATCCTCAAACTCCAAGAAATCTCCGGTCAGCCGGTGTTCCTTAGGTATGCCTTGTAGTATTTCGCTACAGTTTGAGGTCCATTTCCTTAATGGGAAACCAGCTGATTGTAATACGTGCGCTATCTCGTCTTTCGCTGTTATGGCAGCATCTATACTGTGTTCACCGGCGAGGACGTCATCGACGTACATACATCGCTTAAGAATGGTCGATGCTCGTGGGTGGGATGTTTCCACGTCGTCGGCCAATTGATGTAATGTCCTTATCGCCAGGAATGGGGCGCAGTTGATACCAAAGGTCACAGTTTTTAATTCATATAAACTGATTGAATCCTGAGGATTGTTTCTGAAAACTATGCGTTGATACTTTACTTGGTCTTCGTGTATCAGAATTTGCCGATACATTTTCTCGATATCACTATTGAAAACGTACTTAAACAATCTCCAACGCAGGATCAGTATTGTAAGGTCGGCTTGTAAAACTGGACCTGGAAGGAGGACATCGTTCAGACTCACGCTGTTTGCGGTAGGACACGAGGCATTGAACACCACTCGGACCTTTGTTGAGACACTTTCTTCTTTCAGGACTGCATGGTGTGGTAGGAAGTAACAATCGGTGGAGTCCGCTGCCACGTTGTTAGTAATTTTCGTCATGTGTCCAAATGTCTCGTATTCCTAAACAACCCTGTTGTATTTCGTTTGTAGTACAGGTTTCTTTGCTAGTCGTGTCTCATTCCGGTAGAACTGAGAGCATGCACTTTTCAAGGAAGGCCCGAGGGAGACATGATTCGGAAAATCCTGTCAAAACGGTAGGGATACAACGTATTTTCCGTCAGAATCTCGTTGAGTTGTTGTTTTGAAGAGCTTTTCACAATAAGCGTCTTCTTCGCTTGCCTTCCGCTTTTTAGGAATCTCCTCTAATTCCCAAAGGCCGCTAACTGCTTAACCACTGAAACTTCGTTGAAAAAGGAGACGATATTGGTGGAAGAACTCGTAGTTTCTGCATTGCCGGTAATTATCCAACCAAACACGGTTTCTTGGGCAATAAGTGTATTAAGCACATTTTTTCTTAAGGCATTTAGAATAATTTGGGGATAAACGTCTTCGCCGAGGATAAGATCAACTAGTTCGTTGACGAATAACCTCTTATCCGCCAATACCAAGTCTGGGAATGCCTGCCTCGTCATTGCGCTTACTTGGCAAGTTGGCAGATTCCCAGTTAGCTGTGGTAGAACAAGAACCACTGTTTCGATATTGACTAGTGGGCCTGTGACTGACCGCAGTTGTATTGCGCACGCTTCTTTAACTTGCGCAGAGTTAGTATTGTTGATTCCCGACACTTGAGCACAGAACCGCTGTGACGGAATGTTAATTCTGCGCTTGAGCTTTTCGGTAATGAATGAAGACTCAGAACCCGAATCAATGAGTGCCCTAGCACAAAAATTTGTGCCATTATACAATATGTTGACACGTGCCGTACCTAATAGCACTCCCACATTTGTGTTTGCGTAGCAAGCGTTAACGTTTTTCACAGCTTTATCATTATTATTCGTAGATTCTCGTCTCCACTGCCTTGAAGTGGAAGGGATGTCATCTTAGGGGTTCGGAGTTCCCCTCTGAGCTGTTGCTTTGGGCGGGAATGCTTGCACATGGAGCATTGTGTGTTGTCGCGAGTGACATGTACTGCAATTGAAGGAGCTTGTGCATCTTGACACCGTGTGTCCAAATGATAAGCAATTCAAGCCACCATTATTGCTCTTGACATACTCTATTTTTTGAGTCGTGGTTAGTTGTCGGAATCTTTGACAATTTCGCAATTCGTGGTCATTACTTTGGCAAATTTTACATGAATGTTGCTTCACGTTCGTTGGATAAGCGCCAAATATTTTTGGAGGAATGTCAGTGTTTTGTCGCAGGCTTTGTGGCTTCGGTGCCTGTAAAATTTTACTCGCTCTCAAGCGTGACACTGTTTCCAACGTCTGAAAACGATTTAAGAGGAATCGATCCATATCCTCCCATTTTGATATTTCGGTTTTGTTTTCAATGGATTGTTCCCATAGTGCCAGTGTGCATTCTGGCAGTTTTGTTGAGCACAAGTATGCAATGATTGCATCCCAATTGGAGATGTCAATTTGATGACATTGAAGTAATGAGATGCAATTATTTATATCGCGTTGAAACTTTTTGATAGAGCTACCGCATTCGCTCTCAACTGACTTTAGGCTAAATAGAAGCTTTAGTTGTGTGTTGACTAGTATACGTTTGTTTTCGTATCTGTCACTGAGGTTTTTCCAGGCTGTTGAAAAACCTTCGTTTGTCAATGGGCACCTTTGCACAATTTCTTTCGCTTCCTCTTGGGTTTTTTGGTTGAGATGGAATAATTTTTCAACCGGGGTAAGACTTTTTTTTATTATGTATATAGCCGTGAACATATCTCGGAAGGAAGGCCATGAGAGATAATCTCCCCTAAAGATGTCTGTATCGCATGGAGGCAAATGAATATTGTGCTCGCGAGCAGGTTTGTCTTCATTGACCTTTTCCGATTTGGTAAATTTTTCGGAAAGTTCGGCCATGGTAGTCTGGCAGCGAACAAAACTATAATAACTCATTTTATATTTTTTCTTTATTGCTATGAGGTCTTTTGAAGATAGCTGTGTTGAACCAACGAGTTCGTCATAAGCTACCTTAATTTTTCCCCATAAAGCTTTGAGTTCGTCTTGCTCAATTGCAATTGAGTGTTATGTATGTTCAGTTGCATCAGCGCTGTTGTAGTCAGTTTCTAATTCTTCTACTGAGTCTGCCAAACAATTAAAATTTTCCATTTTTCGCGTTTCTGTTGCTATGACAGTAGTTGAAAAAGCTTTCTAGAAAATGTTTATTGTCTGTATCGAAATCTATGCCAAAAAAAATAGTAGCCTAGTCACGCCAGCAAAATAACACAAACGTCTCTTTAATAAATCACAACTTAGTTTTGTGTATGCAAGAATGTGCATATAAAATGTAATAGTATATTCATTAATTCAATTGTATATATATATATTGTTGATATGTATTACTCTCTCTAGTTCACTCGCCACCCAACGACCGTTGATTTCAAGGGTATATAGTAAATTGTTACATACGCGTATATGGAATATACAAAAAACAATATTTGCCCGGCCGCGTATACGGAATATAGGCAACAGTGCAACGTTTTACAATATTTATCCAAACAATATTTACACGGCCGCGTATACGGAATATACGCAACAGTGTAAAGGTTTATTTTAACCTCACAAATTCTCAAACTCAAAGTTTTTTTTTTGACAATGCAATAAGTGATTGTGTCGCCGCAAGTTTGAAGAAGAAGAAGCAGTGTGCAAGGTGATATTCAAGGTTATGTGCAAAATGAACACTTACAAAATAAAGTGATTTAGACAATTCAAACGCTTCACGTAACAATTAACAAATGCAAGATAAACTTTTTCGATATCGAATTAAAATGCCATGCACTTGGAAAGTGATTAGATTCGTTTAAAATTCGATCATTTGATGGAATCAGCAATGAAACAACAACACAGTGCGCGAAGTGATAATATATGTGAACGTGCATATATTGCGCAGACCGGTGATTTGTGAAAATTGTTTGGAAAAGTCTTACACAAAATCAATGTTCGCGCGTAAATTCTTTCTAAACTAAACAATATTATGCGTGAAAACGCGGATTTATTGTGAAACAAAAGAAAATTTATTAATATTAATGTGCGCGCCTCAAAATGTGTCTTCACTGAGTATTCTTCTTCACTCTTGCATTTGCGTTTACAAACTAGTTTTCTTTAATGATTTTATTAAAATTGGTTTAAAACAAAAAAAACCGGAGTAGCACTGAAATTCAAACCACGTACCTTGTGTTTATAAAAATCTGGAATGGTTGCAGTGCTGATTGGAAAATTGTTTCTCTGTACGGTGCGGATAGAATCGTTGTGATGTGCTGGTGACTTGTTCGTCTTAAGCTTCTAGCTTTGATATGGATACCAAGTGCTGGATTAATTTCCTTGGGGTATTGTGCGGTGTAAACTCGCTGATGAATTGATAGCTGATATGTGTTGAGATAGTGGACTGTATTATTCTCACGGCTCCGATAGGACCAATATTTCCACGGCCGGGTATACGGTATATACGCAACAGTGTAAAGTTTTATGGAAAAAAGATGAAATGAACGATTGGTTTGGTATTAGCAAATAATTGAATTTATTCAATTTAAATCGTTCTAAATCGGAATATCTGTGATTGTGTGGTAGTATAAAATGCAGAAATTACCTCCGTAGTGGCGTGGTGGCTGCTGTGTAACCTGAGTCTCTCGTCTTCGGAAAAGAAGTGAAGTGTCGGAATTGGTTTAAACCGCCGTTGAACCGCCAAACAGTGCCCTTTCGTTAACTTTCCCCTTAACTAAGTGCAAAGTTTGGCGGCAAGTACCGGCATTCCGAAATGTGCAAATTACTGTGTGTTGTATGTGTTTTTTTTTTTTTTTACGAGGAGGAAGCATCGAAAGCCTAACCGTCACCGGTTTGTCAGTGTGGGACTTTAACCCTAACTAAACCTCCTACTGTCTGAGTACCATTACCCCGGGACTACCTTGCCCGCCGGTCGGAACGAATTGGGTTCCGAGCCGCTAAGTTACTATCTTAACTTCTTCTCGTCTGGTTTTTCAAAATTTATGGTTTCCAACTATTCTGCAATTTTTTCTGCTTTGTATGAACTACTGGAAAAAACACAATATTTTATAGCTGAGGATTTAACTGCATATACATACATATATATATAAATTTCTCAAAAGTAGTTTATTTAGCACTAACCTTTCTTGGTTGCCGGAACGGATGAGATTCCGGGCTACCCGGCCGTGTGTAACCGCTTTGGGCTGTTCGTTGGGAGCTGTGCTTAGAGCCAAGAGCCAAACTGCTTGCATTTTTTAATATTTTTTTTTTTATATTAGTGCAGGCAGTCGGAACGGACTAGGTTCCGAGCCGCCGATTCGGTGTGAAGTTTGTTGCCGTCAACCGACATTAAAAGATTATGTATTTCTGCGGAGTCGTTCCGCCTGACGTAGTTTCGATATTACCATATTTGCCATGTTGCAGACGGCAGACCAGTTTTCGATCGATTCGAGCATTATATCGATCAAATTCTCTACTTTGGTCAGCCGCCCTACGTGTACGTTTAGGCAGTTTCGTTCAAAATATGTGCAGGCAAAAAAGCAATGTTCAGCATCTTGGATATCGTCCTCTTCGCAGAGAGTGCAGTAAGGGTCATCATCGATCTTAAATTTATAAAAGTAAGATTGAAAACAGCCATACCCCGTAAGCATTTGGGTTAACGGGAAGTTTACTTCTCCATGTTTCCTGCTTAACCATTTTTCTACTGAAGGTATGAGACGGTGTGTCCAGCAACCTTTATATGTCTGGTCCCAACGGCATTGCCACTGTTGCTAGCAGATCTTGATTTCTTCTCCGCGATTCGCCTTATTTACGGATCTTGCCAACGTCTGCGTCGCCAGAATATCTATGGGACATAGGCCAGCAACAACCTACGCAGCCTCTTCGGATGTAGTGCGAAACGCGCAGAAGGTATGCTGCACAGAGCCTGTACAGGGCCTTCGCTTCGCGTGCGTATGACGTCTTCTTAAAGGCTTGACCCCAGATTTGAAACCCGTACAGTAGGACACTTCTTACTACATTGGCATATAACTGCCTTCGCTGTTGCTTTGGACCTCCGACGTTAAGCATCAGTCTCGAAAGCGCTACTGCGACTTTTTCCGCTTTTCCGACTGCATATGCAATATGCCGCTTGAATGTTAATCTAGCATCCAGTATGATTCCGAGGTATTTCAGATCTGGGGCTGATTCTATTTCATGGCCACATACGTTAATTTTCGCCACTTCTCGGAACTTCCTGCTGCTAATTAGAACTGTCTCGGCTTTTTGCTGTGCAAGCTCTAGACCTGCATCGAGGAGCCAGTTTTGAACAGTAGTGATCGAGTTGTTTGCACTCTCTTCAATGTCTTTTATGTGCTTAGCTACGACCATAATGGCTATGTCATCAGCAAAACCAACGATTTTCGCCCCTTTTGGTAGATGTAGTTTCAATATGCCATCATACATTATGTTCCATAGCGTTTGACCCAGCACTGAGCCTTGTGGAACTCCGCCTGAAATCTTATATTTCTTTCTGCCTTCATCGGTGTCGTAGAGTAGAAGTCTGTCCGCCAAGTAATTGTTTAGGATTCTTCTGAGATATGCTGGAATATCGAAAGTTATTAGCGCCTCTGTTAGTTTCCGCCAGCTTGCGGTGTAAAATGCGTTTTTCACGTCGAGCGTAATTATTAAACAATATTCTTTTGAGCCCCATCTCCATCTCTCACCGCTAATTGCATCTTCTGCTATTCTTTTTATGAAATTGGCTGCATCAACTGTGAACCGCCCTTTTCTAAATCCAAATTGTGTTTCGGAGAGTCCTCCATTCGCCTCCATTGCTTCTGTAACTCTATTGGTAATTATGCGTTCCAGAAGCTTCCCTGTTGTATTAAGCATACATATTGGTCGATATGCAGAGGGATCCCCAGGAGATTTTACCGCCTTTGGTAGTAGAACAAGCCGCTGGCGTTTCCATATTTTCGGAAACACGCCCTCTGTAACGCATTCGTTAAACGTTTGAACGAAAACCTCTAGTATTCGCTTTCACTGCAAGTTTAAGAACTTTATTCGGAATTGGATCAGGGCCTGGGGCCTTTCTGTCTTTAAATTCATCAACCGCAAGCAGCACCTCTCCAACGGTGATCTGGGGGAATTTGCATTCAGCATGGGAGAGGATCTCTCTACTGAATGCTTCTTGGCCTGGAAACAGTTTGCTTACTATTATACCCAGTTCGTCGGCGCTTGTGAGCTGCGGCGGGACCGATGCCTGTAGCTTTTTAGTAACCACTTTGTATGCCATACCCCAAGGATTTTGTTCAGCACTGTCGCAAAGCTGGAGAAAACACTTCTTCTTGCTCGCCTTAATGTTTTGCTTTAATTCCTTTCGCTTGGCCCTGTAGTGTATTTGTTGTTCCAAATAATTGGTTGTTTTTCTGGGCCTTTGGTTGTCGCGCCTTGCTCTATTGCATTGTTGACGAACATCTGCTATCTGGGAATTCCATCAATATACTGAGGGACGTCTACCCGATGGGTTTCTTCCTCTTCTCCTCATTGAAGCATCACAGGCGTTTGCTATGGTGGTCATGAGCTTGTTGGCCATATTCGTAGCTCCTTGTGTTAGGGTAACTTCAGACTTGATAACTTTTAGCGCCTCTTCATCCAGAGAGTCGATTTTCCAGCCCACTGTTCTCCTTTCGGTGCAAGACCCTGTTTGCTTTGGTTCGTTTATAGTGAAGATAATTGCTTGGCGATCGCTGTGAGTATAGTCGTCACTAACCTCCCAATGGACATTTCGGGATAGTCTACTAGTTATGAATGTTAAGTCTATTATAGGGATTACAGCCGGCGTTCTAGTTCTAGCATCGCTGACCAAGTTGTCTAATATTGTTTCAAACTCCTCGAGATTGAAGTTAGGTGGTATGTAGCAACTGTACAGTAAGATGCCAGCAATTTTCACGCAGACGAAGCCTACTTCCGATTTCAGTTTTTCTAATGGGAGTGGTTTTTTGGCACAACTCCATACCGCTGATCGCCCTGCGTTGGCCTTGGCCCATAGTTGACAGTCGACCACTTTGTATGGTTCATTCAGTAGAGCTACGTCGATATTCAGTTCTAATACCGACTGCTGCAGCAATTCCTGTGCCGCCTTACAGTGATTTAGATTTAGTTGACAAACCTTCATTCTTTACGTGTCTTTTGTACTGCCTGTACATAACAAGGGCATTCTCTTCCACCTGTTCTGTGCTTCAAATCTGCCAAGTTTTTCCTCGTGCAAATGGCACACCTCAGCTCTTTCTTGCAATCACGGGCCATATGACTTGAGTCACTACAGTTGAAACACGATCCCTTCATATCGTGTGGAGATCTGCAGTTTCGTGCTACGTGTCCAAACTCTGAGCATTTAAAGCATTGCATCGGCTGTGTTTTTTGCCGAATTCGGCAAACCACCCATCCTACACGTATTTTTCCTTCTGCTATTACTCTATTTGCGGCAGCAGCTGGGAGAAGTATAGTCGCTGTCTTCGTACCACTGTATGCCTTTCGCATAGATTTCACTGCGTCTTCTTTAAACTTTATCCCCTCGAACTCTTTTTCAAAAGCGGCGCAAATCTCTTCTTTCATCGTAACTTCGTCCAGATCCTTAACCTCTATCGCACTTTGCGTTTTACATACTTTACTAAATTTTTATTTACTTTCAGTTTATTGCAAATATCAGCTGTTTATGGTTATGGCACCACTAATCGATTGCTTAAATATGGTTATGGTTATGACTACGATTATGGTTATGGCGTAATGGTATGGTACCTCTAATTGAACCTTTAATTATTATAGCATCAGGTCGTGGAGGCTTCGGCTTTGTATTCTTCCTCCTTGTATGTTTTTTTTTTTTTTTTTTTTGCGGTTACGTCCAGGGAGGAGGAATCTTCATAGATACGAGCAGCCCGCGCTGCCCGCATGCCCGATTTGCCTCCAGGCACCTACGGACTAAACCCAACCTCCTTCGTACGCTGGGCCTGTGACACCCCCGCGGGACTATCAATTCCGATATTACTTAGCAGGGCAGGCACTGGACGTTATTCTTCGTCTTCACTCAGCGTGCGTTATATTTCTGCGCGGTTCGCGTATCGCTCGTCTATTCGAAGTCTTTTCATTACTCCCGTGATGGTGTCTACACATTTGTGCCAAATATCTTTATCGGACAGCATAACCTTCAGCAAGCCTTCCGGAGACACTGATTTTCCCATATAACGTTCTAGATCGTTGAGGAAGCGGTGATATTATTATAAAGAGAGTTGAGTTTTTTCTTGCTCACACTATGACAGTTAGCATACAGCTCGCATCCATACAATACTGTAAGCAGCCGAACGATTTTCGCCAACAGCAACTTTTCGTTCGTTTATCAGTTCGATGCTAAAACTTAAGTTACGAATAAAGGCATTGATTGACGAAAAGGGACAGCTCACATACAATTGGATGTCGTCGGCATAAATATGAATATCACATGTAAAATTTTAGATTTAAATGATTTTTGTAATGTTTAATCAAAAGTATTGTAGGGTTAATCAGTTTCTTATTTTGCATTATTATATAATATGGTACTTTGCTAAATTTAACTTTGTTTATTGTAAAATTTGAAATTTAAGTGATTTTTGTATTGTTTAACCAAAGAGAACATTTTTGAAATTACGTTTGAAAATATACTTCCAGAAAATAAAATTTGTTTCATATATTATTTATTTTCATATATTTTTAACTAATAATCAAGGCACATTAAACAGGTAGCAGCATTAGAGAAAATCCAACCCTGGGTAATATTTTGTGATTTGTTGTGGTCCATCACCCTTCAAAATAGAGATATCAAATTTGGCGAGTTTGATAATTCTAAATATAAACAAAGTCTACGCGTTTCTTCATTTTGCCCTGAAAACGCTGATGCGTAGGTGTTTAACTCGAGTGCAAAAATAGAATAAAAGGACAAATGTTATGTTTTATGTATAATTTAAAAGAGATCCTTTTATTGGCAATCATATTTTTCCTAGTTGAACAATAATTTACCTGACGGATATGTGGTGGCTAAAAAAATGGCTGTGATCTTCGGTGATTCCAAAAAGGGGAGTGAATAAGTGAAAATCTAAAACGTTTTTCCAACCTGTCAAAAGCAGTTTAAATAAAACCGTTTTGAGGGGAAATCGCTTAAATTACTAGCTTGAAAAACTGTCGTTATTCCAGTACCGTGTGTATGTGTGTGGGTCAAAGGAAAACACATGAAATAAACGGTGACCCAATATTTTTAAATTTAGTTTAGCACAGAGGTCTAAACATGCCGCCCCCTTTGCAACAAGCAACATCTGTTGAATAATTCAGCCTCCACATGTACATATGTACATGTATTTAAGAAAATTAAAGTTTGCATTTTAAGGTCTTAACGCTAATTCGTCTTCCACCATAATCGAGTCCCGCAATCCTCTGGTCCCCACTTGGGGTGACCTAGCTGTTGGGAAAGAAGAAGGTTTAATGAAAAAACGACATGGTTGACTATTTACTTGCACATTGAGAAATATTTCATTTATTTCCGGGTAATAGTATTTCTGGGTACACATCGGCTCCCAGAACCAAGCGAATCGGAGTGGATACGTAAAATTGGGGATCCACTAGTCTAATATTCGCATATGGTGTTGCAGTAGCTGGGTTAATGTTGCAGGTGGTACTTAGCCTGTAATAATTGCGAACAACTGTGGCGTGAACGGACAGTCGCTTATTCTGCCCGTGCTTCCCTCGTATGCGAACAAAACATCCTCGTTGCTGGCCAAAGGTAGTCTGTTCGAAACCTAGTGTTTCGGCCAAATCAGGAGAAATTAGTGATGTGGGAGATCAAGCGTCTATTAATGCTCGTATTAAATGTAGGCGCCCTTGCGCCTCCACTTTCACTATAGCCGTTTGCAAAATCGATGTAATCGGCTGCAAGGAGTGGGAGGGTTGGCCCCTGGTTAGATGGAGCCCAGTGCGGAAGGCGACTGGTAGCTGCCGACGACGAAACGTTACTCGGGTAGGGTGTGGGAGGAAAGGCCAGGATTCCGCTCCATGTCTCTGATGTACTGATGGCAGTGGGCGGAAAGGCCGAGATTCCGCTCCACTCTGACGGCGTCTTTCATACTGGTATAAAGGTCGAAGGGTTCTAGACTCCGAAGTTCGTCGATCAACTGGGCGGAAAGTCCGAGATTATGCTCCGGAACCAACTCACCTTCTTCCCATTCCGGCTGGATCGACCTGGTTTCCATTCCGGAGTCGTACGCGTTGATTGACAATTCATTGTCAGAGTCTATTTCGCTCGCGACCTGCACGCTCGCGACCTGCACGCTCCTTGGCCTGGTATCAACATGTGGGCGCTCTTCATCCAGGGTGTGGGGTAATTTTTCTGCAATTGGCAAGGTTTTTTTTTTTTTAAGTTAACCCTACTTGTATAAAATTACTGCAAAACGTTATTATTATGGGCTGGTTTGGATAATTCGAATTTAATTAATATTCCTTTTTTATTCTTATTATAAGTAATTCTTTTGTTGCATCATATTCATATTCACATCAAATCGACATGAAAAAGTATAAGTAATTATTTTGAACATTTGGTGCGTAAAATGAGAGTTATCTCCAATGGGCACCAGTGTTTAATCGCAGTGAAAGTAAATGAGTGAAAAGCCAAGAATTAGTTTGGTTGTTAATTCAATAGATGCAAGTGCAAGTTTTTATTTGGTATAATAGTTTTATTACAATATTACCTTGTTGATTTACGTTGGGTGGTAGCTGAACCGTGTTGTCTCTAGAATGTCCAAAAACGAGTGAGTTAACAGACTTTTACAAAAAACTTGACTGAACCCGCGAACCAAGTTTTGTAAACCGATTTAAGGGGAAATTGCCCGAAATTATTTATCCGGAAAAACAGTAAGTTTTCCAGCATTGCACAAGTGTGTGTGTGCACAATTAAATACTTTACGCATGCATGTGTGTGTACAAAGCTACTTAACACATGCATGTATGTGTACAAGAAAAGGCCACTTTACATTAGGGTGGCACACCCTAAAGGGATAATTTGTAAATATTTAGACTGGAGGCCTAAACATACCGGCCCCCTTGCTGTAAGCAACATCTGTTTGCCGATTCAGCCACCACGAATATACATATGTATGAGAAAAATAAATACACAAGAGAAAAACTAAATTACAAATTCTTAATATTAGATATTTCCACAGGATTGGATCCGACCACCCTATGGTCCACGCTGGACATTACCTAGCTATAAGAAAAGGGATAGAACGGGTTAATAAAAACAAAACGTGGTTGATTATTTCATTTGCACTTTAGTAAGGTTTTATTTGATTTCTTTTTTTTGTAATAGTTTATGATAAATGTAAGTATTTATTATTTTTACAAAGCTTAATTTCTCGAGGATCCTGACAAGATCCATCCAAATATGGTGCTTTGGGCGACCAGTGGGCCGAATGTGCTAGGTAGCGTGCCTGGCAACATGACGCTTTGGTACACGTCAGCGCCGAGAACCAAACGAACTGGAGCCGCGGTGTAAAAATTTGGATCCGCGGGCCGTATATGCGTATAGTGCGTGGCAATAGATGAATCGATGCTGCTGTTGGGGCACATGCGCACGAAGCGTTGCTTCACCAAGGCATGCGTTGCTACTTGGGTGTTTACCCCATACTTCCCACTGGTTTTCCCCTAAATACTGGGCAGAACCTGATTGGGTGCTTGCCCTCGCACAGGTGGCATGGTTGAGGGTAGCGATCAGCCTGTTGTCCGGCTCTTTTCAACAATGCGGCGTAGCGAGTCATTTTCTAAAAGGTCGTTACTTAAATATGTATAATGTTTTGTTTATATATATATACTAGCAACCCGCACCTTGTTTCACACAGGTTGATAATGTTTAAAACAACTTTATAATTGAAACAAAAGTAATGTTTTGTAATATTTTGGAATAATGACCCTAGTAAATAAAGAAAATTTCATAAATAAATAAAGTCCAATTAGAAGATATATTTATGTACATACGTATTAATTATTCATATTGGAGTTGGCATAAAACATGTAAGGGACCAGCCAGTTTGTAGGAAAAATAAAAAAGGAACACGACGCAAGAGAAGCTCGGCCTAAATCTACTCGGAGGTAAATCTTGCCAAGTATTTATTTTATTTCAAAGATGGGTCCTATAGCTGAACTCATAGGGGTCGCTATTTTTTTTTGTTTCCCATGTAAAATTGGCTTTTTGATATGAAAACATCTTTGCTCACGGTATGGGGGAATACAAAATGAAAGATATAAGATATGAAGTGTGAATTGCACGGTACGGTGTGACGACTCTCCAATTTTTTACAAATTTCACTCTTAATAAAATCTCCATATCGTCGCCCTTACCTACATATCGCTTTTCAAAATTACGGTCATTATCCCAAAACCATTTCATCCATATCTCCAGAAAGGTTTGACATCGGCTTGAAAGAGGCTATTCATTCAATACTTGAAGTGCGAAAAAAAATTATTTTCCTTGAAATTATTTCATTTGGCAGCTTCCTCTAGTATTCAACTTAGCAATGAAAAGGTATCCATTTTTAAAACTCCCACGTTTTGTTCTGTAAGCTTACTGAAAGCCCTTTTACCCTTTTACCTTATTTTTATATTAAAAACCAAACGAATGGGTAAACATCCCACAGTGCATTATCGGTCAATCACTTCTCCCATTTACTCTAACCTATTTAGTATATATTTTTTTATTTGTTTTGTTTAACAAAGTGCGAGTTTCGAGTAGCTAAACTGATTATTGATTCTGTTTCTCGCGGAAGATGCATTTTATTTCTGGGATATATAATGGGCGATATCCGCAGCCGCCATATTTGGTGAGGATTTTTTTTTCCATCAAAGGTAGGAATTAAAAAAAGAAACAAACATTTTTTTTGAAGCACTCTAATGTACATATATATTTTTTGCTCTGGAAAGTTGGTTAAATGTCATAGCTGAGAAGAAAATGGTTAAAAAGAAAAACACCTGCCCGGTTTGCTAGTAATTTATAATCTATTTCAATTGCATATTTCAGAACTTACTTAAATTTCGTATAAAAAAACCAAAATTTTTTTTTTCTAATTTTGACAACTTTTATAATAAAAAATACGAAATTATATTTTTCTGTAATTTTGAGAACTTTCATAAATTTTATGGAAATCTTTAAGCTTTGAGTAACAACAATGTTTCATAGAAATCACTTATCACCTAATAGTCATTTTCACAGTGGCGAGTTAACTTACATTCCACAGTTAACTCTCGATTTTCCATTTTAATGTCGACTTATCTCAAGTTTAACTGCCCAATATTGGTGAGTTAACCTCTTGTTAGAAATGTTGAAAATGTTGTCTATCGCACATTGGGCAGTGAATATTTAGTTAAATTACTAAAATTGAATCGAAAATTCATAGTTAACTGTGGAATGTAAGTAAACTCGCAACTGTAAAAATGGCCCTAAGGAAAATTTGGTTGTAAAATTACACTAAATAATATAAAAAATTGCACTGTAATGTACTTACCACTCAAAAGTTAAATTATTTATTAAATCTGCACTTTTGATTAATAAAAATCACTTCAAAATATCACTTCACTTAATGAACTCTGATCGTTTTAATGTACTCCCGCAACTAACATACAAATTTTAATAGCATAATTCGTGAAAAGCCACGGTTCTTTTTGAAGAAATATGTTCATGGTTGCCGAACAAAAAAAATTAAAATGGATCGGTACTCAGTCTTTGGAAATCATCATACAAATTTGGATAAAACAAAATGTTGTAGAATTCAATCTCCCTACTGCACAAATAAGTACAGTGAAACTTCCCTTGAGCGGGCAGCACTGGGACCGAATTTTCTGCCCTTCTATAAGAGGTGCCCTCTCAAAAGAGGTTTTTTTGAAATAAAATTTATAAATTAGAACGAAAACACACTGCTTATAATCACATACATTTATTTATATTTATATGCATTGACACATCTTTTTCAAACATTTTTAAAATAGGTGTTCATTGTAGTTTGACGTAAGTTTTGATTCTTTTGTATAATTATTTTGTTACTGTAGTAAGTTTCAATATTTTTAAAATGATCGTAAACATAATAATCATCTGTTGCAAATTCTTTGAGAGGCTGCAAAGCTTTAAGCGCTTCTAATATTGTGTGAATAGTTGATTCGTTGGTATTATTCATATCCACTTCCTCTACCTCTTCAGAGCCGCTTTCAATATTAATGGGTTTCATTAGAGTACTAATTAAGTCATTACTTTCGGTGTAAATGTCATCATCGAAGTCAACAAAGGAATTCAAATCTGCTGCTCCGATTTGAAAAATAGATTCGGCGTTCGCACCTGTTTCAAAATCAAAACTCACAAAGGTTGACAAGGGCAAGTCATCGTCGCTTTCGTCTACATTTGGTTGATATTTCACAAACCCAGCATGGCGAAAACAATTTGTTACGGTATCTTTGGTTATGTTTTTCCAAGCAGTTTTGACGAAATAAAACAAAATATTTATGGATTTAGCCAATTCTGATGCATTGGATACACTCTCAGTTCCATCAATTTTTGATAAAATATGTTTTAAAATAAGTGAACGATAATGAAATTTAAAACTTTTAATGATACCCTGATCCAACGGTTTGCAAATTGATGTGCAGTTAGGAGGTAAATAAATAACTTTGATGTTATCCAAACGAAGATTTTTTGGGTGCGATGTTGCATTGTCCAAAAACAGAAGAATTTTACGGTGCTCTCTCTTCATCTTTCTATCAAATTGTTGAAGCCATTCCGTCATAATATCTGTTGTCATCCATGCCTTTTTATTAAACTTCCATACAACTGGTTAGTCCTTTGCATTGACGTTTTTGAAAGCCCTTGGTTTAGCTGACTTGCCTATGACCAAAGGTTGTTCAATAGTGCCTGCCATGTTCCCACAAAGTAATATTGTGTCGAGTTCATTTTTATTTTTTTCACTAGAATTTTTAGGTTGAATTTTATGATTGCGCGCATGTACATATGTATGTATGTACATACATACATAAAAAAATGAACTACTGCCCTGACAAGAGAAGTTCGCGACCTCTCAACAGAGGTAAATTGAAAAAAAAAAATTGAAATTAGTGCCCACGTCCGCACAGTAGAGGTGCCCTGCTATGAGAGTTCAATTTGTATTGAAATTCTTTAAAAAAAAATGGGACCAACAAAATTGCCCGCTCATTAGAGGTGCCCGCCCAGAAGAGGTGCCCACTAATAGAAGTTTCACTGTACATATATGCATATATATACATACAAACATACGAAAACAGTACTTTTGTTTAAACTTTAATAGTATATATGTATGTATGTTTAAAAATATGCATGCATTCTTTTTCTTTTTTGTTGCATTAATCTGGCACCATGCATAAATATGTATGTGAAGCCGAAATAAAATCGACATACATACATACATACATACGTCCGAAGTGAAGTAACGCTACCGAGCTCTTTCGCGAATTCATCAAATGAATGGCTCACCACAGCTGTCGCTTAAAGCACGCTGACTTAATCGGTTGGCAGCGAACAAACACACAAACAGATTTTTTTGGAAAAAGTGCTGCTTTTGTTTAAACAATTTTGGTTAAATTAGAAAGAAATCAACTATTTTTTTTGATGCAGAACGAAAGTAAATACTTCAAAGTTTAACTTAAAGGAAGATTCATTCTAATCGGTTGATTAGGTTATGATGTATGGCTGTGTAAACCAAAAATTTATGGTTTTTTACCACATTTTGTCCGATTGCCACGCCCCCTTTATATATTCCTTAACATTATATAAAAAAAAGTCCATCTCACACAGCTAAGCTTTAAAATGCAAAAAACCGCTTTCAAATCGGAGCATTCTGTGCGAAGCCAATTCCGAACATAGCTTTTTAGCGACTTTATTTTATAAGTAGTATAGATATATGTAGCTGTTTGGGTGGCGAGACGAGTAATTTTCTGACTATTATTTAGAATTTTATTTACATATAATACCTTTTTTTTTATTATTATTATTATTATAAGTAATTCTTTTGCTACAGTACATTCATATTCACCTTGAATCGACATGAAAAAATCTTATCCTAGAGATTTAAAGCAATTTAAGATATTATACTTCCTTCTTGAGGTTATTCCTGTATCACCGAGTGTACTTTAGGTGAACAATAACACAATATCGTAAAAAGGTTTGTGGTGTGTTCCAATACCTAAGCCTCCCACCCTAAGAGGAAAAAATTCCCAGTATTATTTAAATGAGTGTTTGCAACACGGCTAAAATCTTCATTAAGTGTGCGAACTCGATCTACACACGTTAGAGGGCGCCCTTGTAAAGGGCCAGAACGTAATTGTTTTTACGATCTTTGTTGACATATCAATGATGGTCAATTGCAGCTCATATGCATCTGTCAATTTAAAGGTCAATTTCTTTTCACGCACCATGAGGTAAAAACGGGCTAAGTAGTATTTCGTTTGAAATATTTTGCATTTCACTCTTGTTAATTTTTATTCTTTTATGTAATTTAAAAATACAAAAGCGCATTTGGACATACCAGATTGGGCGGCTGCGGAATGAACACACCGGGTAGTAGTCCGGGTGGTAGCATGGGAGATTCAGTGTGGGAGCAACACCATCATCATGGGCAGCACATCGACACACAATTTCAATCTCATCATCACCAACCACAAAAAAATAGCCGAAAACAAACATCGCAGCAACAACAACAACAGCACCATCAGCCAAGACGTACTTCTTCACCATTAGGTGCCGTAGCGTTCCTCATCGCAAACTTTTACCGAGAACAAAATTGGCGATGATACTTATACCGCCAAAGGTCCAAAGAAGCTGGTAAGAATTTACGATCGCCCGAATACGTTTTACAATGAAGTTAAATTACAGGAGCCGCGAGAACTCTACAGGGACGACGATATGGTGGTTTATGGCTTTTAGGATTGTTTTTATTATTATTATAATATTCTAGTAATGATATGTACCTCTAAACGAACGGAATTCATATATGGATTTTGCTGGTTGATTAGAGACAATTTTGGTTCACGCTGACACGGCGTATGCGCTAAGATAATAATCCATCTCACAACCGAGTAGCGGGAAACCCAGAAAGATATTGCAGTCAATATGGATAACTTCAAATCCGATATCCAAAGTATCTCCACTCAACCGGCCGTAAAAATTTCATCTAACCCACTGCAAAAATGTCTGAAATTATAAATCATCTAGGAGAACTTTCAGCTGTGGCTCAGAGGCCGTCTAAACCATCACATCAGCTCAAAAATTGCATGCGTCTGAAAATCAAACAGTTTACCTTATGGCCGACTTGAATATATATTGAACATATTAGATTTTTACATCCATGATTCTCGACAGCGCGTACAGGACTAGGAAAGAAACTTTTCGACATTATGCTAGCCGATGAGAACTGGACACCAATAAAGTGCTCCGTTGATAGACCATCCGATTTTAAATTGTTGCAATTTAAAAAAAAAAATATGGTCTGGAAAATATTAAAGATGAAAAAAGATGAAGCTGCAAATAGGGACTGATTGACTTATATGAACAACAACATAGTCACGCAACTTCGTTGGTAAATTTGATAATATTTATATGCATATACATGCATGTATGTACATATATATTATAATGGCTCATCAATTTATACCATAAAAACTCAGGCGGAAGGTGATTCCTCTTTAACTCAAACGCAACAACAACAACGGCACCATCAGCCCTGACGTACCCCCTCACCTGCAAGAATAAACATTTTTGCCATCCCTCAACGAGTGTGGACGCACGCGCACACTAAGCCTGCGCCACCCCTGCATGCCCGCCCTGAATTTACTCCCCCATGAAGCGGTACTGAGAGGTGCCAATAGGAGATCACGCCCAGGATGAATGACAGTTGGGAAGGGGCGCAAAGACAAGTAAGCAGTTAGTCAGAACTATTACATGCCTTTTAAACAGCCAAACCAGGCATATTTTTATAAAATTTGAGTGTTTGTACGAAAATTTTCGAATACCCGGATGCACCCACATATTTCATGATATTACAAGTAAACATGTTGACACAAAAAGCATTCTCATCGATACACAGACAATGCTTAAAGATATCTGTTTTTTTTTTTTTTTTTAAAACCCATTCATAGCTTAATTAGGAGATACTCATGCGATTTTATAGACAAAAATACCCAACTTGTGTGTGTGTAAGCACACACACTCGCAGATTTAATACGAGTATGCATGCTTTCTAATATGAAATTTATAGTTTTTCTACATACATAGGCACACATATGTATGTACATACATATTTTAATTCAGCTGATTGTTTCTGTAGCTTATTTTATAACTTAGTCTGAATAATTTGGAATTCCATATTCATATATGTACATATACCGTGACAGTACTTACAATTTACTCGCCGTCTAGTTTTTTTTGGTTTTTATAAACAAAAATTTAAAAATTAACCAATAATGCCTTTTTTGCTTAAAGGGTTGTAAAGAAATATTAGTGAATAAAGCTGCCTTCGTGTTCAGCTTTAACGGTTACAAATTATACTTGTTAAATTTTTGTTACAGAAAATTGACTTCTTGCAAAATAAATACAGCAAAAAAAAAAAATAAAATTTTAACTACTTGCATGTTAAATCATCCTTTTTTGTTACGAGAAAAATCTAGGCAAATGAAAAGGTATATTTTATAAAACTCTTTGCCAGGCATATGTTATATGTATGCGTATAGTTCATATAGTTTATTTGCCTTTTGGAACTGTTGCGCTCATTTGTGCTTAGAAAACATCCTAAACACAAGTAAGTGTGTATAAAATAGGTGTTTCTGAATTCCTGGTGGTGTTATTTACTAATACAACCCTTATTCAAGCGAACCATTTCCGGTTAGAATATTTTCCTTAATTTCGATTTTGAATTGTAAATTTGCGATGTGGAATTGGATGGGACTTACGAAGTGGAATCCGCGTTGGGTTTTACGATCGATGTAGGTGTTGCAAGAGGGGAATCGGTTTCGTCAGAAGGTCGTTGCTCCTCCTCCTGCTCATCATTGGCGGGTAATAGGACTAATTTCACTAATGGCCTGGTTACTTGCCCTCCTTCGGTTATAACATCCACTACTCTTACCTTGCTATCCGAGCCTGGGGTTTGGCGAGTCTGCGTAATATCCACTCATTAGGTAGCAGGTTGTCTTCTTTGATAACGACGAGGTCACCATTCTTTATGTTAGATTGTGGATATTTCCACTTATTGCGTTTTTGAAGTTCAGACAGGTATTCTGTCTTCCACCTCTTGCAAAATTTGAAGGCTTTACACAACAAATTTTGCAAGAGGTGGAAGAAGGCTTTACATCACAATACTAGCACCCCTGAGCCAGAGCCAAATAAAACAACAACCGCCCTGAGCGCAACTGAGGACATCCCATCGGGGGTATCAGACATAGCGACGGATGCTGAAGGCGACGCAGGCTCAGTATCTGCATACGTTGGGTCTATATACAGCCGATTGGTAACGCCTGTTGATGAGGACCAGCTTCTAGCTTCGGAATCTAAGCAGGCGGACCTTGACATCACAGTCAGCGCCGCCACCCAAAGAGAAGAGCTGGAGGCAATGGACATCGGCGACTCTAGAGATGGTGCAGATTCTGCAAATTATTCTGCACCATTCCAAGGCAGCCTCGGCTGCCCTCCTTCTTCGACTCAGCGAAAGGGCTGAGGATATCATTCTCGTCAAAGAGCCGTGGATGGTCAGAAACAGGGTTTGCGGACAGAACTCTGATGCCTACCAAACGCTAACAGCCCAAGTAGCAGGTAGGATCAGAGCATGTATTCTTATAAAAATAGTATTTTCTTATACTCTCCTCTCTCAATACAGAGACGGAGACACCGTCAGCGTAAGCGTTCAGCTGTCAGAGAGCACCGTCTGGCTACTGGAGAGCTACATGTCACACGACAACCAATCTCTCCCTACAGAAAGACTGAAGGAAGCCATCAAGGCGGCCGACAACGAAAGACTAACGGTCATAATTGGGGCTGACTCGAACTCGCACCATGATATACGGGGCTCAAGCGATACGAATCCGCGGGGTGAGTGTTTACTTGATTTTATATTAGCAAATAATCTATATATATGCCATCGGGGGAACGATCCCACCATGAGCTCTGTCAGAAGAGAAGTGCTGGATATCACCCTCGCACCAGGCAGCCGCTCAGACCTGATAAGCGACTGGCAAGTGTCCAAAGAGCACTCCTTTTTCGATCACCTCTACATAACATTTAATATCAATCTCAATCCAACTACTCTAACAGCGTATAACAGGCGATCGAATTGGCAGAAATATAAGAACGTCCTCTCAGGCTAGGCCTATCGCAAACACCTGATGAAGTGAGCTGGCTCACCGTCAAAAATAGATGAAGCGGTAGACCTTGTAACAAACGCCTGTAATTATGCTTTCAGAGTCTCCTGCTCTAAGACCCTACCGAAGGGTAAAAAGAAACCCCAGTGGTGGAATCTAGAGATTTCAGCACTCAGGAAAGAGAGCAGGCGACTCTTTAACCAAGCCGAGAGAACGGGCCTTTGGCAACCATACAAAGATGCTCTTAAAAATTTCAAGAAGATTTTTAAGACAGCATAACGCAAATCTTGGCACAACTTCTGTAATATCATCCGAAGTCAACAGGCTGAGGGAGGTTCTTTCGAAAAGTGCTCCAACAAAAATGGACATCTACACTCGACGAAATGCTGGAGTAGCAGGGACTGGTGGACTTTGTGGGGCTCCTACTCAGGAAAAGATCGATCTTCTCAATAATAGAGGACAGAACTAAATCCAAACACGTGGCTAGAGGTACACCCCAGGGAGGTATTCTATCACCTTTACTCTGGAACCGCACTGTAAACGATCTACTCTTAAACCTCAAGGGCACCAGGTGCAAGGTCTTGGCATATCCTGACGACTTGGCAATCATAGCATCGGGCACATATCCTCAAGTCATTAGCGATGTACTGCAAAACGCTCTAAATATCGTTACTCGCTGGTCTGTGGAATGCGGACTTAACGTGAACCCTACCAAGACCGAAGCAGTGCCCGACTTCAAACTACCATCTGTAATCGGAATGGTACTTAGTCTTTCAACCGAGGTCAAATAAGTCGGAATTATATTAGATAAAAAACTCGACTGGAGGCGGAACATTGAATACCGCTTCAAGAAAGCAATTGTTGGTCTATATGCCTGTAAGGCGGCCGTGGAAAATAAGTGGGGAATAAAGCCACACATTGTACACTGGATGTACACAGCTGTGATAAGACCCATTCTCTTCTACGGGGTCATCGTATGGTGGCCGGCATTGAGCAGGACTCTTACGAGAGACAAGCTAGAACGGGTACAGAGGGCAGCCTCAATGCTCACCACGGGAGCACTGCCGTCTAGATCCACCAAATCTCTGGAGATAATGTTAAATCTTCCACCAGTGGATCTCTACGGCAAATTTCTGGCAGCCTGCAGTGCTGCTAGGCTGAATTCGATCCTTCCGTGGATAAATCTTGACTACGGGCACGCTAAGGTCCCAGAAACTCTGCCCGACAACCCGAGGAAGTTGGATTACACAGTACACCCTCCTTTTTCTAGAAACGGGCCGAACTAAACGCAGCTCGTGGCCTTATAACGTGCACCTGTTTAGAACGAGGCAAAACCATTTATTCTGACAGCCAGGCTGCTATCAAATCTCTAAACTCCTACGGTACAACCTCCAATGTAGCCATTGAATGCAGAGCGGCTCTAAGCTCTAGCGGGTTCCTGGTCATAGAGATATTCCTGGCAACTGCCTTGCTGATGAACTAGCAAGGAAAGGGACGGAACTAACTGTGATAAACTCTGCTCAAGAGGCGGGTTTACCCCTAGCATCCTATAAAAACATATTAAGGTCTGAGTTTAAACTCTTCAAACGTATATTTGTGGTTGGAAGCGATTTTTGTAAAGTGGCTTTTAAAACTTTTAACTCCCGCCTCCCACAGTCCACCCATATGGGGTGCTGCCCTCTGTACCCGTTATAGCTTGTCTCTCGTAAGAGTCCTGCTCAATGCCGGCCACCATACGATGACCCCGTAGAAGAGAATGGGTCTTATCACAGCTGTTTATTCCCCACTTATTTTCCACGGCCGCCTTACAGGCATATAGACCAACAATTGCTTTCTTGGAGCGGTCTTCAATGTTCCGCCTCAAGTGGAGTTTTTTATCTAATATAATTCCGACTTATTTGACCTCGGTTGAAATACTAAGTATCATTCCGATAACAGATGGTAGTTTGAAGTCGGAATTTTTATATTTCCTCGTAAACAGCACTGCTTCGGTCTTGGTAGGGTTCACGTTAAGTCCACATTACACAGACCAGCGAGTAACGATATTTAGAGCGTTTTGCAGTAAATCGCTAATGACTTGAGGATATGTGCCCGATGCTATTATTGCCAAGTCGTCAGAATATGCCAAGACCTTGCAGCTGGTGCCCTTGAGGTTTAAGAGTAGGTCGTTTACAGTGAGGTTGCAGAGTAAAGGTGATAGAATACCCTGGGGTGTACCTCTAGCCAAGTGTTTGGATTAAGATCTGACCCCTATTATTGACAAGATCGATCTTTTCCTGAGTAGGAGCCCCACAAAGTCCCCCCGTCCCTGCTACTCCAGCATTTTGTCGATTGTAGATGTCCATTTTCCGTTTGATTTTTGGATAAAATTACTCGTTGGAGCAATTTTCGAAAGAACCTTCCTCAGCCTGTTGGCTTCGGATGATATTACAGAAGTGTTGCCAAGATTTGCGTTGTGCTGTCTTAATAGCCTTCTTGAAAGTTTTAAGAGCATCTTTGTATGGTTGCCAAAGGCCCTTTCTCTCGGCTTGGTTAAAGAGTCGCCTGCTCTCTTTCCTGAGTGCTGAAATCTCTACATTGCACCACTGTGGTTTCTGCGGCGGGAATAAAATGCCACGTAAGCGTTTGTTGGGTAAATTTTGACAAGGTGCTATTGCGAGAATCATATATAAACCTTTTATTTCTGTTTTTAATGTTCGAGAGGCGCCGACGAAGTTCGTTCCATTATCGGAATTCATGTTCATCGGGCAGCCTCGTTTTTCTACAAATCTTGCAAATGCTGCCAGAAATGATTGTGTGCTTAAATCGGAGGTGGCTTCCAAATGGATTGCCTTCGTTGCAAAACACACAAACAGGCAGACGTAGCCCTTGGATACTCGACAACCTCGTCCATTGTAGGTCTTTATATCGAATGGACCTGTGAAGCCAACCCCAGTATTAGTAAAGTCGCGTGAGAATGTGGTACGTTCTGTGAGAAGTATACCTACGTGCAGATCTTGCAGTTGTGAATGGTTCATCATATTATGGACCCGAGGTATCCAATATTGCGTTCGAATCAAACGCAACATTAGCTGATTCTCACCGTGCAGTGACACTTTGTGAACGAACTGGACTATGAGACGAGACAAGCTGCAGTTATACGGAAAAATGATTGGATGGCGTTCATTAAAGAAAAGATCCAGAGATTTACCTAGGCGACCACCCGTCCTAATCATGTTCTCTTTGTCGATGTAGGGGTTAAGGGGCAAGATTTCACTTTTTGAATTTCCGGATTTTAATGCCGAATATTCCCGACTGTAATGCATCTTCTGACAAGCTATTATTAAGCGCCGTGTCGTTGCTTTAACTTCATCAGATGAAATTAAGCAAGACTTCGCTTTAAACGAAGCCCTAGTGCTTAGACGAGTTCTTTGAGAAAATCTTAACACATATGATACAACTCTTAAAGCTCTCGATAGATCAGAAAACCTACCAAGAATTTCAACATTAGTGTCGAGTGTAGTTGATGCACAGACCTGAACCTATTCTGTTCTAACTCAGTGTTATAGTTGTCATTCTGTTTGGGCCAGTTTCCTTTTTCTTTTTGTTGCCAAGAAGGGCCCTGCCACCACAAGGAATTATTATTAACTAATTGTTGCACATTAATACCTCGGCTAGCCAGGTCTGACGGATTTGATGAAGAGTCTACATGGAGCCAATTTTGGTCTCCAACCTTTTCAATTATTTTTGTTACTCGATGGGCAACAAATGTTGACCATGAGCACGGAGGCTTACGAATCCAGGCAAGAACAATAGTTAAGTCTGTCCAAAGATACTTTGTAAGGTGAGCAAAGTTCAGATTGATGACAGTCGACTCGATGAGTTCTGCCAGCAATACTGCACCGCAGAGTTCCAAACGTGGCAAAGAAATAGTTGTAACTTGTGCTACTTTAGACTTTGCCAGCAAAAGGTTAACAAAAAGCTTTTCCGCTTTCTGAACGCGAAGGAAAACAATGGCTGCGTATGCTTTTTCCGATGCGTCGCAGAATCCATGGATTTCGACTTTATTCACTGAAGAATACGAGAAAGCGAGGAATACGAATAGTATCGATGTGACAGTAGCTTTCAAAAAATTTTGCCACCGGTTAGTCGTTGTAGGTGACACAGTGTCGTCCCAACCTGTTCCCTCTTACCAAATCTGCTGCATTAGAATTTTGGCAGTAACAATAAATGGTGCAAGAGAATAGATCTTTTGGTAAAGCGAGCCTGGGATTCGAATGGCTTAGCTGTAAAATAACAATGATTTCCTTAGTATTTCTGCCGCCATAGGGTATGAACTCTCTACATCCTCGGCTAATTGAAGCAGTGTTCTAATAGCTAAGTAGGGTGCGCAATTAACACCGAAGGTAACTGTGTTCAACTCATACAAACTATTTGGTTCACCGGGATTTTCTCGAAACACTATTCGTTGGAATTGCGTTTCATTCGGATTTAGTAAGATTTGGCGATACATCTTCTCGATGTCGCTATTAAATACATATTAAAATAATGTCCAACGCATTATTACTATAGTCAGATCACTTTGTAGTGCTGGATGCGTTAAACACAACTCGTACTTTGGTTGTGGTGCTCTCCTCCTTTTTGACGGAATGGTGGGGAAGGAAGTAGTTATCACATTCGTCGCTTAGAACGCGTTCGTTGATCCGCTTTATATGTCCTAAACTCGTGTATTCAGACAAGACTCTTATATATTCCTTTTGTAAATGTGGGTCCTTTACTAAACGTAAAAATTGAGAGCAAGCGATTTTCAGTGACGGAGCTAAGCGAACATTCTTTGGAAAATCTTGTTTGAATGGCAATGACGCAATGTGTTTGCCTTCTTTATTTCGCCTTGTCGTTCGCTTATAAAGTTCTTCACAGTAAACTTCATCTTTATTATATAATTTCTTTTTCGGGAATTCCTCCAATTCCCAAAATGACGTTAGGCGCTTGTCTAAAGTAACTTCACTATAGAATGATACTCATTTCTTGGTTGGGGTTGCCGAGTCAGTTTCACCGGTTATGATCCAACCGAAGACCTTTTCTTGTGCGAGAAGCGTTCCTAAAACGTTCTTCCTAGTCCCACTCAGTATTATTTGCGCATAAATATCGCCACCCAGGACAAAAACCAATTTGTTCATTAATGAAGAACCTCTTGTCTGCTAATACTAGATCCGGAAATGCTTGCTTAGTTAGCGCATCTATTCGGCATGTTGCCAGATTTCCGGTTAGTTGAGGCAATTCTAGCGCGGTAGTGCTTATATTGATTAAAGGGTCAACTGGTGACCGCAATTGAATAAAACAGGCTTCTGTTACCTGTGCAGAAACCGTGTTATTGATGCTGTGCCTAAGAGGACGCCTTTGTTCGTGTTAGCAAAACATAATTTCAAATTATTAATGGAACTTGTATTTGCCCTTGCAGAATCGTGTCTTATTCGCGCCTGAGCAGAGGTAATGAAACATCATCTGCGGATGTGTTCAACTGACCTGTCGATTTTGGTTGAAACGACTGTATATGTAGGAGCGTGTGATGTCTCAGGTGGATGTGCTGCAATTAAATGAGCTTATACACCGTGACACCGTATGTCCAGAAGCTAGGCAGTTCAAGCACCTATTATTGCTCTTCAGAAATGCTATTCTATCGGTTGTGCGCAGTTTACGAAACCGTTGACAACTCTGCAATTTGTGCTCGTTGCATT
Organism: Philophylla caesio; assembly: GCA_963971545.1. NCBI lineage: Eukaryota > Metazoa > Arthropoda > Insecta > Diptera > Tephritidae > Philophylla > Philophylla caesio. The sequence continues at coordinate 74,828,338 of OZ020607.1, forward strand.
TGCACAGTTGACACGTAACTTTGGCCACACTTGCCTGGAAGGCGCCAAGTCTTTTTTGTGGTGTCTCCGGCGGGAGTTTGCTGAACTGTTGTTTGCCAGTTCGAGACTCTTTGACCCCCTTTAAGCCTGAGACGGTTTTCAAAGTTTGAAACCTATTGGAGAGGAATTCATCAATATCGTCCCACCTGGATATCTCCGTCTTGTTTTCAATCGTTTGTTCCCACAATGCTAACGTACTTTCAAGCAATTTAGTTATTATTGCATCCCCGTTTGATATGTCAATTTGATGACTTTGTAATGACGAGATGCAATTGTTTATATCTCACTGCAGTTTTTTAATGGAGCTACCGCTTTTACTTTCTACCTGGTCTAAGCTGAAAAGGGTTTTTAGTTGAGAATTAACTAGAATACGATTATTTTCGTACCTATCGCTTAAGTTTTTCCATGCAGTGGTGAATCCTTCATTTGTTAGAGGACATTTTCTAACTATGTCTTTCGCTTCTCCCAGTGTTTTTTGGTTTAAATGGAAAAGTTTATCTACGGGAGTGAGGCGCTTATTTAGTATATATATGTCCGTAAACATATCCCGAAATGTTGGCCATGAAATATAATCGTCTTTAAACACTTCCGTATCACTAGGAGGAAGACGAATGTTGTACTCACGAACTGACTCTTCCTTAATATCTATCTCTGAGCTAGCATGCTCTTCCGCTTGAGTAGCCATTGCTGACATGCATTTGATTTAACTAGCGAAGCTAATTTTATGTTTTTTTCTTGATTAACCTAATGTCTTCTTTAGTTAAACCCTCTGAGTTGCTATGCGCATCGTAAGCTACCTTTGTCTTTTCCCACAGAGCTTTTAATTCGTCTTGTTGTATTGCAAGACCGTGTTTATTTTGTTCAGAGCTTGGAGTGCTGCTGAAATCAGATTCGAATTCGATTACAGCTTCTGCTGACCGAATGAATGAGTCCATAGTTGGGATAAATCGACAAACGAAAGCTCAAGAGACAAGTATAGTGATCTCCAAGAATGTTAAAACAAATGCCTAATAAGCCACCAATTCAAAAAATTGTAACACCAGAAATTAAATATATGTAAGTAACTATATGCACAAGCACAGACTTGATTTTATTTTTAATGCAAAATATGTGTATATGTATGCTTATATTTGGTTGATATTATATGTATGTGTATGTAAATATATTAATGCAAACTCTAAGTCTATCTTTAAAGATACTCGCCACCCAACTTTCGCCAATATGTATGGGTGGAATATCGATCAAAATTTGTTTAAATTTGTGCCCGCAGTGATTTTGTGGATGTGAAATTCTCCGACATGTCAGTGAAATCAAAATGTGCAATAAACCGAAACAGTGTGTTGAAACAATTAAACACGGTTAAAGAAAAAAGTAATCAAAGCTGATAAATGTGTTAATAAACAAAAACGTGCTTTGCAGATTAAAAATTATTCAAATTCAAGATAACTAAACGAATCGTGTTTGACCTCAATTTGAGTTAAAGGTTACACCAACAATACTAGTGAGCCTTATTCGCAAATAGGCATATGTATGTGTGCGAATTGAAGCTGTGTGTAACTCGCTTGATCGAGAAAATAATGTATTTTAAGCACTGAATACCTCCACAAATCACTCGAGATTATTATTATTTTAATTTTGCGCACTGAATTTTAAGTGATTTTTTTTTACGCGAATAACAAAGGCTCTGTGTATATGTGCAAGAAGTGTCAACCACGTTCCTTTAGTGCAGTTTAACTGGTGCTTAATTAGTGATGACTATGCACGTTGATGTGGCAAGTGCTTTTGATGCTGACGTTCTATTGCTGATTGTGGCAAGTGCTTTGTTGCTAGTTGTGGCAAGTTAAGTTGCGGCAAGATGTCTTGTTGTAATGAACAGTGCTGTATCAAATCGTGATTGTGGTCGACAATGTTGTAAACGCAGTTGAAAATCCTGTTGGATAAAGTATAAAGTGGACTGTATTAAACGCTGCTACTTGATGTGATGTAGATATCGCTCCGAAAGGTGTACTGGTGCAATAGGTTCTCGGCGCAAGAGGACCATGAAAACGCTGATGCGTAGGTGTTTAACTCGAGTGGCATATGATGCAAAAATAGAATAAAAGGACAAATGTTATGTTTTATGTATAATTTAAAAGAGATCCTTTTATTGGCAATGATATTTTTCCTAGTTGAACAATAATTTACCTGACGGATATGTGGTGGCTGAAAAAACGGCTGTGATCTTCGGTGATTCCAAAACGGGTGCGAACAAGTGAAAATCTAAAACGCTTTTTCAACCTCTCAAAAGCAGTTTTAATGAAAACCGTTTTGAGGGGAAATCGCATAAATTACTAGCTTGAAAAACTGTCGTTATTCCAGTACCGTGTAAATGTGTGTGTGTGTGTCAAAGGAAAACACATGAAATAAAGGGTGATCCAATATTTTTAAATTGAGTTTAGCACAGAGGTCTAAACAGTCCCATTAATGAGTATGTTCATGCATAAGTACATACGTATGTATGTTTCTAAATCACGTTAACGCAAAATTTGTATAAATCAGAAAATATAAATATAAAAAATTTAAACAAAGATTGTATTGTTAACAAAGTTTTATTTGTTATGAACCACATATGTACATGGTACAATAAACGGGTAATATAATGTTAGCAGCTGATTGGAGGTTTTTCTTAGAAGTGGTCCATAACAAGTAAAACTTTGACTACAAAACCAACTTTTTTCTTAAAAAAAAAACAAAACAACTTTGTTTACAAAACAATATTTGTTTACATTTTGTGTATTTATAATTTCTAATTTATACAAATTTTTCATTAACGCGATTTGGAAAACATATGTACATGCTCAGAAAGGAGACATTGTGTTCTAAGGTCGGATATTGTATTTTCCAAATTTTGTGACTAGGGGCAATGTTTCCTGAGGATCCGTTGTAGTATGCTGCGTCTTGTACTGTTTGTGTTGAAAACAAATGTATTTTTCAAACAAAATGTAGAGTCAGGTATATTTTGTTTACATTTAGAATTATCAAACTCGTCAAATTTGGTATATCTATTTTGAAGGTTGATGGACCACAACAAACCAAAAAATATACCCCAGGGTTGCATTTTCTTTAATGCTGCTACCTGTTTAATGTGCCGCCCTACATACACACTTGGGCTCTTGGCACATTGTGATGCCGCATTTGGGGATTGTAACTCCCCACGAAGGAACCACCCCCTAAAACCAAATAGTGCTTCGAAGGAACTTAAGGAGATCTCTTATTTCAATCTTTCTAAGCTCTCCCCGATCGTTGAAGAACTGTCTGCTCAGAGTGGAAAATCTTCTTCAGGATAGAGCAGGGCATTGGCACAGACGGTGTAAGATAGTCTCTTCCTCTTGTTCATCGTGACAGCTTCTGCAGAAGTCGTACAGTCTCAGCCCTAATCGGAAAGCGTGTTTGCCTTTAAGACAGTGTCTTGTTATGACCGATACTTATCATGCTCAAGTCGTGTTTGTTCATGTTTAGTAATTGTCCTGTGCGTTTTGCGCTGAGAGCCGGCCACAGTTGCTTCGATATTTTGCAGGTTGTTTCCTGCCGCCATCTATCGTTCGATAATTTGTAAACCTGTCGGCAAAATCTCGGGTAACGTATTACACTTTACCAGGTTATTGGCCTTATATATCGCGATCAGTTCCGCCTGAAAGACGCTACAGTGGTCCGGAAGATATAGAAGATCCCCAGATGCCGGGAATATAAACCTTCACCTACCTTTCCCTCAAGCTTTCATCCATCTGTGTATACATGTATGGACTCGCTATTTCCAACTGCATTTCGTTTTCACTCTTCCTTTGAACGTAGGAGGGCCGTAAATGCCGTGGTGAAGGAAGCGGGCGGAAGCGCGTAATCCACCCGACCAGGAAGCTCCGAGAATTCCGCTAGTATCTTGTCGTGACCGTAGGGACTGTTTTACCATTTCTTTAGGGTGTTCAAGCGTATCGCTGTTTGGCATGCAGGTCTATCGGAAGTAGATTTAGTACGGTACATAGTGACTTCGATGCCGTTGTTTTCATCGCACCAGTTATGAGAATGGACGCCAGTCTCTGAACTTTATCCATCATTTTAAAGTTAACACCTTTCTGGAGGGAGTGCCTCCATACTACTATGCCGTAACATAGGATCGGCCTGACCACCGCTGTGTATATCCAGTATATAATTCTGGGTTGCATTCTCCACCTTTTCCCAATTGTCCTGTTGCAGGAGTAAAGAGCTATTGTCGCTTTACGCACTCTGTCTCGGATGTCCGACTTCCAGTTAAGCTTCCTGTCCGAAATGAAGCCCAGATACTTAGTCAGTTCCTTTACTACGAGGGTGTTTTCCCCTAGAGTTATTTGTACCAGATCTGGTGTCTTGTGCTTCCTAGAAAAGAGCACCAGGCCCGTCTTTGATGCACTTACTCCAAGGCCTCGGCTACTGCATCACAGAGTTAAGCTATTTAACGATCTTTGAAGCAGGTCCGTCATTGTGGAGAGGTGTTTGCCTGAGATTGCTATGACGATATTATCAGCTTATACAATTATTTTGCCACCCGTCTCTTCGAGGTTTTGGAGGAGCCCGTTTACGGCTATATTCCAGAGGGGAAGATCCACCAAGCTTAACGCTCAATTCTATTCTAACAAGCATACGTCCAATGAGCGAGGCCAGTGAGTTATTCACCCCAAGGTGGACCAGTGATGAGGTGATCGCCACTGGAGAAATGTTATTTAAAGCACCCTCGATGTCTAGGAAAGCAGCTGTAATGCAGTGATCTCTTAATCGTACTGACTAGCGAGTGCAGCGCTGTTTCCACTGATCTTCCTTTGCTGTAGGCACGTTGCGCGGTGGTAAGTCCACTGTTAATATTATCTCTAATATGCTCGTCTAGTAGCCGCTCAAACGATTTGAGTAAGAAGGACGATATACTTATTGGTCTAAAGTCTTTCGGTATCGTATGGATGGTTCTTCCTCCTTCAGAAATGAAGACTACTTTTACCTCTTCCCATCTCCAGGGTATACGGCTATACCGTAACACCGCCTCGTAGACTTGTACGAGTACAGGCGCAATCAGCTCCGAAGTGTTCCGAAGGTCGGCAGGAATGATCCGGTCTAGTCCCGGGGATTTAAAGGGCTGGAAACTGCCAGAGGCTCGTTTTATTATCCCTTCGGTTATAGTGATCATGCAGAAATCATTGTTGCTCTCAGATCGAGCTCAAGCTATGTTACCACTGTTTTCCAAGCACCCTGGAAAGTGTGTTTGCATTAGGAGTTCTAATGTTTCACCGCTGTTTGTTGTCCAATCTCCGTCATCTTTTATGAGATAGATTATATTGCTTGGACTCATCGACAGTACTGTTCTTAGTCTGCTAGCTTCCGAAGTGCTTTCTATCCTCTAACAGAAGTCTCTCAAGGAGGATTGTTTAGCGCTTCTTACTGCATACTTAAAGAGTCCTAGACTATCCTTAAATTCATTCCATGAGTTTGTTAACTTCGCCCGGTTAAATTTTGTTCTGCATTCCTTTCGAAGAGTTGCAATTTCAGTCGACCACCATGGAGGTTTCGATTTCTTACTCGCTGTACTTAGCGGACAGGCTTCCTTAACGGCCCGTTGGAAGGCTTAAGTTACATCAACTACGACTTTGTCCAGTTGATGCTCTGAGGCTATTTATCAATTTAAACCATTAATATTTTTGGAAAAGGTTGCTTGTAACTTTTCCCACTTGGTTTTTGTTCGGTGTAGGAACGGTTTTCGCTTGTTTACCAGTATACATATATAAATTATAGATCACATACAAATGATCCGAGAGTGAGGTCTTTTTTGAGACTTTCTAGTCATGCAGAAGTTCTGCCCCCTCCCCATTGACTCATGTAATGTCAAGGACTTCCCTCCTATTTGAAGTAACAAAAGTGGAAGTATCTCCTACATTGCTAACCTGTAAGTTATTACACATATTACTCACCCCGTTCATTTGTGTCTGAGCTACCCCAGATATGATGATGTGCATTTGCATCAGCTCCAATGATTAGCGGAGTGCCGCGCTTAAAAGCTCCCGTTACCGCATCTCTTATTGGCTGTGGTGGAGGTGGTGTTTCCGCGTCATGTGAAATTTACGAGGACGCCAGCCAATTTGTCCTACCACAAGACACCACTGCTAAACTGTATTTAAAGAAACACATTAATAGACTTTCTTATCAATATGTACGACCTAGGTTTACCTTTGTCTGTTACATAGATCAGCCTGTATCCCTTACTGCTTAGTCCGCATACACGATCTTTCACGACCCAAGCTTCTTGGATGAGCGCGACATCTCTTTCAGCGAGACGGAGGAGTAGTGCGCCCAAGGCCGCCTTGCTGTGATGAAGATTAATTTGTATTATCCCCACCATCGGCAGTGTTGGGTGCTTATCTCCACCCGACTACGGTTTGGTTGGCGTCCTCCTCATCGGACATGGGAGGGAGGTCCTTTGTATCCTCCTCCATTGCAGTGTCGGAGAGGTCAGAGAAGTCTCCTAGTCCTTCCTCCAAACTAATTCTTCTGAAGAGTTCGCCCACCATACCAAAGTTGGATGCTGCGTTGTCCTCTAGAAGGGTTTTCGCCGCCTCTGAGTTCTCAGCTAGGTTCACCTTCATTGACACATCTTGACGATAGATGTGAAGATTCAGCGCCTGAAAGCCATAGTTGACCTTCCACCTCTGGTTCGCAAGCGGTGCTATTGATTCCTCATTGAGGACTATTACCGCTAACCTGCGCTAACCGTCCTCTTCACCGACCTTGGCTACCTTCCATTCGTGGGTGGGTAGCTCTGGATTTCCCAGTTGGATTAGCTCCAGCACTTCCTTTGGGTCAGTGTAGAACTCCGGAATCCAAGCTCTTGTTCTGGGTCTGCTCGGAATGTCCTCCCGACGAACTACATCGAGGCGCGCTCCTTCCCAGAGTTCGCCTACACGACTTATTGCCAGCGTATATAGATCCACTGACCTTTGATCGGCGCACCTTGCAGATAGGAGGTGGTCCTGGGTTTTCTTTCGAATGTCTCTTTACACCGTCCAGAGTTTACTGTTAACTAACTCCCAGTTCTGCGGAGTAATCGCTCCATCAGGGGAACTGCGATCTATTACCGCTCTCACAAAAGCTTCCTTTGCGCATCTGCAATGGATGTAGCCGGCTTCAGTGTGCGTCTTTATATTTTACTACAAATGGAAGGAACTACAATTTTGCCGTCTCCGAACGGCAGATGTATTTTATGAGAAGCTTTTTCATGGCAAAAATGTCATCGGAGGTTTGCTATTGCCTGCTGAGGGGTGACCACTATTAGAAAAAACCTTTTCTATGATAAAGATTTTACTGGCGCTGACTGAGATTCAAACCTCGAACATATACTTCATGAAGATAAAAGCGATTAGTTTGCCAAACCGAATGTTTGCAGTCTGAAATTAACTCTTTAAAGAGTATGGCCCGTAGTCATAGTCAAGTTAAAGTCGACTCTTAAGTTAGTAGCAGCTTTTTGACATACTTTTCGATAAGATATCTGTCAAAAAATCTGATGCTAACTTTAGAGCCGACTTTAACTTGACTGTGACTACGGGCCAATATTTCGCATTGATGAGCTTGACTCTGTTATCACCACGCTTTCAGCAGAAGTAAAACACGTTCGGCTTGATCTACGATCTTAGTACGCTCTGCGTACGCTTTCGCAGTACGTGGTCTGATCTCTTCATTTGTGTCTCATAAATACCTCCAAACAGTAATGAATCGCTATATAAATCCCATGTTGATAACGTTATATCACTTCATTCAAGAATTGGACATCATCAATTATGTAGATCTTTCGAGCAATATTTTGTTGACTGTTTTGCAAGTTTAGATCTTTACCAAGTAAATTATTATTATTACCAGCTTAATAGAATTTTAGACATTGGTGGTTTCGAGAGCAATATTAAGTCCAATCCTAAGGCCTTCTGGTCTTACATTAAATCGAAAAGAACGAAGTCTAATATTCCTTCCACTATGTTTTATAAAAATAAAACTGCTTATTCTGTCCAAGATTCCTCTAATCTTTTTTATATCTGATACTGACACTTGATGCTGTTATCAGAGATGTTACAGAAAATTGTCAGTCCTTTGGTTGTCTATCACTAACCGCAGAAGATGTTTTAAAGGGCATCTTAAATCTTAAGGCGTCAGTGCAAACAGATGCCGATGGGTTATCTCCTATCTTTTTCAAAAACTCTTATTAAACCATTAACGCTTATTTTTAACTCATCCCTATCCCAGGGAACTTTTATTAAAGACTAGAAAATAACTATTAAAAATTAAAATAGCTATTATTACTCCTATTTTTAAAAGTGGAAACAAAAATGATTTATCTAATTATAGACCTATTGCAAAATTAACTTCGGTTGCCAAACTCTTTGAATGCATTATTAAGGAAAAAATGTCACATGCTGTACAGAATATCTGACTATTTTCTCCGAAGACTGCCTTGCGAGTTATGAATCAGGCTTTCAAGTCAATACAATACGACTTCTCTAAGGCCTTCGAAAAGGTATCACATCAAATTCTGATCGCTAAGTTAGCATATGTTGGTTTTCATTCAAAGTTCCTTGCTTGGATAAGCTCCTATCTCTGCGATAGGTATTGTGCGGTTGCACCAGAAAATATAGTTTCCCGTTCTTTTCATGTTCGCTCTGGTGTCCCCCAAGGTAGTATCCTCGGCCCCCTTCTGTTCATTGTTTTTATAAATGACATAAGTTCCAGTTTTTTGTTCTCGAAATTTCTTCTGTACGCTGATAATCTCAAATATAAGCAAAATATAATCAATACCACATTTACTATTCTCGGTAATACTCTTAAATCTGTAGTTTAGGTCAAGGATCTGGGCATTTATTTTGACTCGAAGTTGATGTTTAAAAGCCTTTTAGACTACTTTGTATCTAACACCTATTCGATGTTAGCTTTTCTTCGTCGAAATAGCTTAGACTTTTCAGATCTATATACACTAAAAACCCTATACAGAGCTTTTGTGAGGTCACGCCTTGAATATGCGGCCATTATCTGGCGACCCTCTTACTTTGGTCTTATCAAAAAAATTGAGCGTGTGCAAAAGACTTTTATTAGGTTTGCGTTACGATCCCTCAATTTTACTGAGCCGTTACCTTCATACCCCGCACGCTGTCAGCTCATTAAGTTAAATTTATTCTGCAGATATATTCCGAGGCGAAATTTACGACGTTCTGACCTTTTTTATTTGCCTTATTCAAAGTTACTGTACTCTATTAGTGCTCCAATTTGTCGTGCCCTTAGAGAGATAAATGATCTTAATCATATCGTGGACATTGACATATCGCTTCCAGCGTTGGTGTTGAAAAATTGCATCTTACAGCTCTAATACCCTCACAAAACTCACCTTGCTCACTGTTGAGAGGTTCCTCACAATAGTGAGGTTACCCTTAACTAGCGCAAAATGAAAAGCTCAATTGCTCACAACAGTGAGGAAAATTTGTGACGTGCTTATGAGAGCCTCACAATACGAAAGCAGCTGATTTTTATTGAGCAATTATTACAATATTTTGTTAATTTTCGTTCGTAATCAGTGCCGTGTGTTGATTTTTTTTAAATAAAAAAATATTCAGGAATGGCGGAGTTAGTGCTTGTTTCTGCAGCAGTATTGGAGAAGCAAGAGGAGGTAGTGAAGAGAATGCAAGAGAGGGTGTAAGAGTTAGGGGTCGTTATATAACGTAACTTTAGAATCTACCGCCTTTAAATACTAAAAACTATTGTATTTTTATTTTCACTACAATGAATGTATTTTAATAAAAAAATTGTTTATTGCCTTGTTATTAATATTCATATTTCATTTACTTTTTTATTACATTTTTAAGTAACGCCTTATGTCTAATGCTACATAGAGGTTACGAAAATTAACCAAACAAAACAAACGCCATTTGCTCATTGACCATCAAATCACTTTTTGTTTGTACAAGTATTAATAAGGCAGTGTATTAATAAATAATTATTTCTTTGCGCCTATGCTACTGTCTTTCGCTTCTTTTTGACAGCAAAACGCTTTTCACCTCGTGGGGTGATTTTGTTGAGATTTTTAGTGTTTTCGAAAATTACCGTTATATGGTAGGTGGGCGTGGTTATGGTCAGATTTTGATAATTTTCCAAATATCGCTTAAATAGGCATAGTGTAATACGTATACCAAAATCGTGGGGGGAGGTTTGTGTTTCCAGAGCTATACCTATGAACTCATAAGTGGGCGGTGCCAAGCCCCCTGTAAAATTTTTTTATACAGTCGGATTTCCTGCTCGAATACAACACTACATACCAAATTTCAACAAATTAGCTTCCATAGCTACTGAAATAAAGCAATTATGCATTCTTGACAATTGCCGTTATATAGGAGGTGGGCGTTGTTATTGTCCGATTTTGCCCATTTTCAATACCAACCTGATCCGGGTCAAGGACAATCTACCTACCGAGTTTCATTGAGATATTTAATTTTTACTCAATTTATCGTCTGCACGGACGGACGGACATACAGACAGACATCTCTAAATCGACTTCTCTTTTCATTCTGAGCATTTTGGTAGATATACATATGTCTATATATATCTTGATTCCGTTATGCTGTGACAAGCAACCGTTCGCGAACAAAGTTATAATACCCTTGGGCACAAGTGCGCGGGTATAAAAGTACTTGGCTATATTTGGTATTTCAATTGGCGCCACCCAATAAACATTTAGGCTTGAGCTCAACTTGAGGTTAAGTTGAGAACTAAGGTACTTCTCAAACCTCCAACGTTGTTTCTCAAGTGCATCTCAAGTTGACATTCATAGCGTTCTTAACAAAAATGGCATTTTTTTGGTATGGCAATAATTATGATTCTCAAGTTGAGAAAAAGTTAGTTCTCAACTTGATCTCAAATGTGATTCTCCAATTGGTCTCAAACGTTTAGTAGCAGTATTGAAATAAAAATCGAAAATATATTTTCTTCCTTTTGAATTTAAAACACCGTGAATAAATGTATGTAAATTCATTATACTCGTACTTTATTGCTTTTGATAGTCACATGAAAATACCAAAAAAATGAGAAGAGTTGGAGAAATACATTGGATATCAACTTGAGAACTATGAATTTCTCCAAGGTTTGAGAAATTTGGAGAAATACGGTGGATATCAACTTGAGAACTATGAATTTCTCCATGGTTTGAGAAATATTTTTTTGATGTTTGCTGGGCAGTTAGCAATAGATAGGGACAGCTGGCGTGCTTTGTTGACCTCCGCAAAAATCGCTTGGGCGGTTGACGCGCCAATAAAGTAAGTGAGTAAGGCTTAAAATTATGACAAATAATAGTTTTTATTAGAACTGTTTTATCAGTGAAAACCATTTAGATCGGAGAAATATTGCTCCCATACAACCGATAGCATTCGTTAAAGGCCTTCGCAATAGCCGAATACAGCCTTAATTTTACTTGTTTTTATTTAAAATAAGGCTTCCTTAAAAAAATTTTAACATAAGCTTACTTAAGTCATGCATACAAATGTATGTAAATATGGATGGCAATATTTCAGTCTTCTTTGCATAGCTGCCCAATCTTGTTTGCAACAGGAACTTAGGCTTAGGGCTTAACCGAAAAATGCACATATCCAAATTTACTTATCTGGCTCAAAAGGGCAGGCAACTGAATTTTCATAAGTTACCACCCAACCATTTCTTCAGGTTTTGAAATTTAAAAGAGTCGCATGGGGCTAAATCAGGAAAAGGAATTTTCAAATCCAAATATTTTTGTAAAATGTGATGTACCCAGCTCAGATGAGATGCCTACAGCCTCAGCTACCCCACACTCTTTCATTCTCCGGTCATCCAATATCATTCCATGGATTTTATCGACGTTTTCTAGTGTAACAATCCCTTTCAAAATAGCTCAAGTTACTGATAGCTCTACTTCAATACACAACAATTGTGCTGATACGACCTCAACTTAAGTAAATAAACCACTTCTTAACCAAGAAAATGTATGCCTTTCCTTGGTTTCGGTTATGGTTTTTTATGCAAAAAATAATGCTTCATCAGCATAAAAAATTTACTTTTTTCCATTTTTGTTAAAAGTCAAGTCAAGAAGTTATCTGCTTTCAATGGGTGTCAAGCATAAAATAAATGACTCAGCATGCTCAAAACAGTAGTCTATTAATAGATGGCAGTTAAGGGCAAAGTCCCTGGCTTATTAATAGTTGTGTATTCACTGAAGCTCAGCGAGACACTTAGGCCATTAGTTAGTGGCCCGTTGTTATACCACCAACTCCCCCTTGCTGAACCATCTAGAATTCTTGACGATTCTCGTCAAGCATCTTGTGCATATATCACATAATTCACCGAGTTCCCCAAAAAGAGGCGCCCTAGAATGCGTAGCCTGCTTTTCTCTAGCTCTGGACGAATGCATAGAAGGAGTAGAACCGTTTCCTGCTCTTCATAATTTTTGCAGCTTCTGCACCATCTGTCGAAAGGTACTGCGACACGCACCTCGTGGTTACCTATAAGGCAGTACCCTGGTAGGAATGTATATCATATGTGCTCAGTGGGTTTAACTTAACTCATAAGTTTAAATAGATTTTTTTGGGCAAAATAGTTGAGACAGTGACTCTAATTTTTCACGCTAATTGTGATGCTAAAATGGCTTGTTTGGGTAGTAATAAAGTAGAGCGATCGCATCCCAAAATTCCGTACGCAAGGTGCAATGACCTTTCTCATTTAAAATGTGTTAACATTTTGCCGTCGGATGTTGAATTCCTACCGAATTCTGATAAGGATTTTCTCTGCAAAGAGTGTGCTATTGCTCGGCGAAATTATATTCGCCCACCACCTGAGAGTGTAATTTCCGTGTTTTCAAGTAAAGAAATCGATGAGCAGTGTAACATCAATGGTTAGGTTAGGTTAGTGCCATGGTACAATAAACAGGTAATATAACGTTAGCAGCTGATTGGAGTTATTTCTTATAAGTGGTCCATAACAAGTCAAACTTTGTTTACAACAAACTTTTTTCTTAAAAAAAAAAACAAAACAACTTTGTTTACAAAACAATATTTGTTTAAATTTTGTAAATTTCTAATTTCTAATTTGGTAGTAGATATGTCAGCCCTGAGGCTTTCGAGTATTGTAAGGTTATCGATATAATTGTACAATCAAAAGACATAGCTGTAATAAAAACTTCCACTTTTTGACGTACCTTGGAAATGAACGGTGTTTAAGTGCTACAAACTCAGGTGTGGCCGAAACCAAAACGCTATTAATTGTGAAAATTGTTTAATTTAAATCGCCAATCGGAAAAATAAGTAACTTTAGTAACTTCAGCAACTTCAGAATATAACTGTAATCGGCAAGATGGACGCATTCGCTACCAGAGACAAAGTAGCACGTGCCTTACGTGACATGGATATAGAATTTCCTGCTTCGGCAACTATTGGCCAACTTAAAGCACTTCTCGGCAAAGTAATAGGAGCGGAGGAAGACCATTCCGCGGGTCAGCACGCTTGCCATAGCGAAAACCATACCCAGTGCCCAACAGTGAACAACAACAACGATGCACACGATGGCAGCCATTTTGTAAGTGAAGAAAATTTTGACGATGCCGGCCATGTTGCACAGAAAACGCTTCGTCACATGCAAGACGCGGCGAAGTTGCAATAACAAGAAAGTCAACTGGAATTACGCTTGCGCATCATGACTCTTCAGAAACAAATTAACGATCTGCAATTGCAGAGTGCACCTCGTGCACCTCCTTGTCAGATCCGAGATATCGAAGCCGCATTGGAAAAATTTGGTGGCGATGGTGACCGTGAAGTGCAAAAATGGATCGCCGATTTCGAACACACAACAGAATTGTATAAGTGTACAGACCAGTTGAAATTTGTGTTGGCGGGTAGTGGCCAGCTGTTTCTACAAATGACGTCGTCCCGTTCTTGGGAGGAGTTTAAGCCACTTTTTAAAGAAGAATTCCACAAGACCGTTAACATCAGAGATATTTTTAAGAAGTTGGAGATGCGACGATGGCGGCGAAATAGCGAAAGCCTGCACCATTACGTGTTGGCAATGCAGGAAATTGAATGCAAGGCTCCAGTTAGCGAAGCAGATTTGGTTGAATTCGTAATCGACGGCCTGCAGGACAAGTCACCAAGTGCCGCAATGTTTTACAACGTGACGTCAATGAAGGAGCTAAAGGGATTATTGCCGAGGTACGAAAAAATCGTTCAGAACTCAAGCGAGAAATATGGCCAACAACGCAGTGGCGAGCAGAAGGCGTTACCTATAAGGTTGCAAAGAAAAGTCACGTATCAAGGGATTGTGCTTTAAATGCGGAAAGCTGGATCATTAATACGCGAGTTGCCCTCAAAGAACGGTTGCTGCTGCCTATGAAGATTTTGATATGACTGAGAAAGTTGGTAAGTGTCGCTTTGAATACTTTTAATGCAAAATGCCCACAATTTGTTTTTTCCATGCGTTTTTGACACGGGCAGCCCTATTAGCTTTGTGCAACGTTCCTTGGTTGCTTCGGAAAATCCACATGCGATGTTACACGAAGAGAAAAATTCCAATTATACATCTATCGGAAATATAAAGATTAAGCATTGTGGCAGTATATATGCCTTAATAAAATATCGTAGGAATTTAAAAACTATTAACTTGGTAGTGCTAGGCAGAGACTTTTTGATTAAATTTAATATTTCACTTTTTATGTTCGATAAACAAATACCTGAATTGAAAAATAAACAAAACATTGAATACGTAGAAGAACCCACGGTTGATAATTCCTTGGTTGAGATAGGGTTTAAAGAGATTTGTAATATAGAATTCGCGGAGAATTTTGTAGACATTAGTCCGATGCTTTCTTCGGCTTCAGTAAAAGACTTTGAAACGATGATAAAAAATACCTATATGGAATCGAAAAACGAAACTCCACCGGAAACGGATTACAAAGCAAAAATAATATCGACATCCAACATTCCGACATTTTGTTCACCGAGACGCCTTTCCTTTTTGGAAAAAATTCAAGTTGAGCGAATTATAAAAGAGTTACTCGAGAAAAAAATAATTCGACATAGCAATTCATAATATGCTTCTCGTATTGGCGAAGAAAAAATGGGGGGAAACTAGGATGTGCATTGATTACAGAAATTTAAATAAAATTATAGCTAGGGATAATTAAATTATCCATTGCCTTTAATAGATGACTCTTTGGAGTATTTGGAAGGGAAATCATTTTTCACAGCGTTAGAGTTAAAATCAGGCTTTTACCAGATACCAATGGATAACAACTCGATTAAGTATACGTCATTTGTTGTTCCTAACGGGCAATATGAATTTTTAAGATTGCCTTTCGGCCTTAAAAACGGTCCGGCGATTTTCCAACGTGTTATAACGCTAATTTTGAGAGATTTCATTGAAAAAAATGAAGTCGTGGCGTACATGGATGATATAGTAATTGCGAACAAGTGACTTAGCCAACATTACCTTCTTGTCGAACGAGTATTAAGACCCCTCTCACAACATGGACTTCAGTTAAAAATAAAAAAGTGTAAATTCGCCTATGATACTATTGAATACTTAGGATATAGGGTGTCGAATTTAGGGGTTAGACCGTCAAACTCCCATGTCGAAGCAATTTTGAATTATCTTATTCCTAAGACTCAAAAAAAAGTTCAATAATTGATTGGACTATGTTCTTATTTCAGAAAATTTGTTGACAAATATTCGCTGATTGCACGTCCACTTTACGATATTCTAAAAAGGTCAAGTTTAACCAAAAGCATATTAAAGCTTTTGAAACGCTCAAGGAAAAATTGGCTTCGTGTCCGATTTTGTCCATTTACAATCCAGAAAGGGATACCGAACTTCACTGTGATGCAAGCGCTGTAGGGTTCGGAGCGATCTTACTCCAAAAACAGGACGATCGCGAGTTCCACCCAATATCTAATTTCTCTAAAAGAACGACAGACGCTGAAACACGTTACCATAGCTTTGAGTTAGAAACATTGGCAATAATTTACGCCCTGAGACGATTTCGGGCCTTTTTAGAAGGCATCAAATTCAAAATCATTACGGATTGTAACTCATTGACCCTTACACTAAATAAAAAATTGCTTAACAGCCGCATTGCTAGGTAGGCATTAGAATTAGAAAATTATGATTATTCTGTTCACCATCGCACAGGAACGAAAATGACTCATGCCGATGCACTTAGCAGAAAAAAAGAGAATAGCGAAAGTTATGTCGCGGTAGTGTATAGGTAGGTAGGTAGCTACTAGCTGCGCAAGCCCGCGATGAGAAAATTTCAGACCTTAAAAACAAATTAGAAAGGGAAGATAATAAACATTTTTCAATGGTTAACGGTGTAGTATATAGAAAAAATGGCGACGAGCTTCGGTTATATGTTCCTCAGGAATTAGAACAAGAGGTTATACGAACCACTCACGAACAAATTGGTCATCTAGGCGTGGATAAGTGTTACGATAAATTAAAAGGCAGTTATTGGTTTCCAGATATGAAAAGCAAGGTAGATACTTACAAGAAAAATTGCATTCGTTGTATTATGTACTCAGCTCCAAATAGAGCTAATGAAAGGCTTTTGCACAACATCCCGAAAGAGCCAGTCCCTTTCCATACGATCCACTTAGATCATTTAGGACCTTTACCTACATTACAATCCAAGCGAAAGCATATTTTAGTAATCATTGACGCGTTCACGAAATATGTAAAGCTGTACCCGGTCCTGACCACTAGCACAAAGGAAGTCACAGCAGCATTAAATAAGTATTTCGATTATTACAGCCGTCCAGTAAGGTGCATAACCGATAGGGGCAGTTGTTTTACTTCCAACGATTTTTCAAATTACATGAGCGAGAAAAATATAACGCACGTAAAAGTAGCAGTTCGCACTCCGCAGGCAAACGGCCAGGTCGAGAGGGTCAATCGAACCCTGGTCGGAATGCTTGCGAAGTTAAGCGAGTCTTTGTAACACGCGGATTGGGTGAAGCAACTCGGAAAAATTTAATTTGCTCTAAATAACACAATAAATAGAGGCATCGGTATGTCACCAAGTAAAGTGCTTTTTGGAGTCAGTCAGAGGGGGCCAACGGTGGACAAACTGGAGGAGTTCAGTTCAAAAGGGGGAGGGGGGGGGGGGGGGATTTTGAATCAATTCGGGTCACTGCAAAAGGAAACATTGACAAAATACAGCAGTATAATCTGCTTCGTAGCGAACTATGAAACGTTAAAGTTAGTTCATTCAGTTTAGGTGATTTTGTCGTTATTAAAAACGTTGATACAACAGTTGGTACAAATAAAAAAACTCGTTCCTAAGTTCAAAGGGCCCTATGTGATACACAAAGTACTGCCAAATGACAGATATGTCATCAGGGATATCGAAAATTGCCAGATAACCCAGATTCCGTACGATGGTATTGTGGAAGCGTGTAACATAAGACTGTGGAGAAGTTGTAATAGGGAAGCATTAAAGTAGTCAAAGCGACATGTATTCAATAATATTGTTCATAGCTGTAAGTTTCATATTTGCTGTAGTATTTAAGAAATCTCTACTCTAGACGTTAAGTATGTTTCAATTGTGTACAGTGATCGGGGTCGATCACTTATTGTCAGGTTAGCCGAGCTGTAGTAGATATGGCAGCCCTGAGGCTTTCGAGTATTGTAAGGTTATCGAAATAATTGTACAATCAATAGACATAGTTGTAATAAAAACTTCCACTTGTTGGCGTACCTTGGAATTGAACGGTGTTTAAGTACAATAATTAATAAAATTTTTTTATTAACGTGATTTGGAAAACATACATATGTACATACTCAGAATGGAGACTTTGTGCTCTAAAACACGAGAAAAGGTCGGATCTAGTTTTTAATATCTAATTGGGACAGAGCTTGGGCATGCGCTTTATGCAAACGATTGGTTGCGTTCCGAGCATTTTTTTGCCTATACTTTGTGACTAGGGGCAATGTTTCCTGAGGATCCGTTGTAGTATGATGCGTCTTGCACTGTTTGCGTTGAAAACAAATGTATTTTTCAAGCAAAATGTAGAATCACGTACATTTGTTTTACATTTAGAATTATCAAACTCGTCAAATTTGATATATCTATTTTGAACAAATCCAAAAATATACCCCAGGGTTGCATTTTCTTTAATGCTGCTACCTGTTTAATGAGCCTTGGGCCACATATAAGAAAAAAACTCCAATTTGCTGCAGGGTAAACCTGAGGACACAACTGCGAAGGCTGAAGTAGTGGAAAAGGCCACTTGTTTCTCAAGGAGCACAGAGGGAAAGTGCATGTTGGTTGATATTATTATTAACTCTCAGGTACTGTTTGCGCACTGGCTTCGAAGACGCCTATTAAAAAAACAAATACATATATATACTGTAATAGAAAAACGAGATTTCAGGAACGGTGATTATTTGTCGAGCGATCTTTAATTTAAACCGAAAACATTGATATGAAAGGATTGCTGAAAACAATTAATTTAATAGCACTTTAAATGTTTATTTACGTGAATTCCGTGGCGTGTTTTCCAATTAAACATAATTTTCAGAGTAATATCGGGTAACGTTTGTGTCAACAAGGGCGTTGACACCAAACGATGCGATTTACACATGCCTACCAGTACTACCATAACAACAACAACAAACTTCACAACAATAAGCACGGCAATTATATGCACACAAGTCTGTATTACATCAAGTTCTTCGCTCGCCATTACGCCAGTTTCTACTCCCGCTATTCGGTTATCGTCTGCCGGCAACAGCAACAATAACCAAAAAGCTACTCATTCTAATAATAAATCAAAAACTCAATACTCTTCAAACTTACACTGAATACATACACCAGCAAACGCTTTGTCGTTAAAAACTCACTCACTGAATAAAAAAATGTTTTTTGATGGTTCTTCTCCCGGTCAACCTCGGGCCGATCTGGTGACATAAAACCGACCATCGTCAGATCCTTCACCAAATTGATTCGTATAAACCCTTACCGCAGAGCAGAGCCCGAAGCGATCCCAGAATGAACATATACCCATATAACCCCTTCTATCTAAAAGGTAACCATAAAACGGACTCACCCCAAATTCCAAGATGCGACTTACGCCTTCTCGTCACGCTCCGCCACTCAGGCGTCCATCTTTACCAGGGACCTTGAGATACCATATCGTATTAGTAACGAGTTAACATCCACCCCATCTGAAAATGTAAAAGCTTTAGTGACTTACGCAATTGGAAATTGACAAATCAAGACATAGGTACACGCTCCGCATAAAACATAATTTTCAGAGTAATATTGGGTAACGTTTGTGTCAACAAGGGCGTCGACACCAAACGATGCGATTTACACATGCCAGCGCTTTTGCAAAAAGCAAAGTAAGTATAAAGCAGATCACAACAAAGTAAAATCAGCGATAAGTGTGCAGCGCAGCCCACCAACAACTCGAAGCCAAAAGCAACTACAGTCTCGAACTAAAGCCGACTCTGTATGCCAAGTCATACAAACGAATGGTAACGATCTGTTTAACATGGACGCCCAGCAGCCGCAATGTGCATCGACCGTTGATCACGCCTAACACAAAACTCTCGTTCTCACATGTATTTCAAGCTACAACGCAAACCAGCACTACAATAACAACAACAACAAACTTCACAACAATAAGCACGGCAATTATATGCACACAAGTCTGTATTACATCAAATTCTTCGCTCGCCACTACGCCAGTTTCTACTCCCGTTATTCGGTTATCGTCTGCCGGCAACAGCAACAATAACCAAAAAGCGACTCATTCTAATAATAAATCAAAAACTCAATACTCTTCAAACTTATACTGAATACATACACCAGCAAACGCCTTGTCGTTAAAAACTCACTCACTGAATAACCCAGCAAGCAATCCTAAAAGCAAAAGCATATCACATCCAACCAAAATTAATGGACAAAGATGGATGCGCTCAAGCCCTGATAAGTGTCCTAACAATCAAACAAATAAACAAAGCATGTTAAGCCAGTATTGGTTAGGTCCTCCGTCTACGAACAGTATCAACAGAGTCTCTCTACTAGCCGAGGCGGAGACAGAAAAACCTGATGAGCTAGAGGCACAAAAAGGCTACAGAACCTCTAAGCCGTCACCTGATTACATCTATGGAGTGGAAAACATGCAGCCCCTAAGGCAGTTACTCTCAGATAAAGCGGGAAATGAATATATTTTAAAAATTCTAGGCAGAGATGAGGTCAGAATACAGCCAACTTCGGACACACCGTACTCTGCGAAGAGCGAATGTAACTTTTACGTTGTACTGAAAGGAATGCACTATTCTACACCTGTAGAAGACATTACGAAGGAAATTGAACTACGTGGTCATCAAGTAATCAACGTTTCCAACATTAAACAGCGCCCAACTAGAAAACCTCTATCTATGTTTTGGGCTAATCTTAAAACGGACAGCAACAATAAGGATGTGTACAATATAACTATTTTCCTCCACACTAAAGTTGGATTTGAACCTGAAAGGACTGCACTATTCTACACCTGTAGAAGACATTACGAAGGAAATTGAACTACGTGGTCATCAAGTAATCAACGTTTCCAACATTAAACAGCGCCCAACTAGAAAACCTCTATCTATGTTTTGGGCTAATCTTAAAACGGACAGCAACAACAAGGATGTGTACAATATAACTATTTTCCTCCACACTAAAGTTGGATTTGAACCGCCGAAAAAGAAGCGAGAAATACCACAATGTACCCGATGTCAAAGATACGGTCATACCACTAATTTTTGCAACCATACACCACGCTGCGTAAAGTGTGCCCAAAACCACAAGACATCTGAGTGTTCTAAAAAGACTGTGTGACGTGAAATGCGTTCTATTACTATATGCCCCCTGACAATTCCATTGCAGTATTACCCCCCTTTTAATGTCTGGCAGCGGCACGGGCAACAATTACACCATACACCGGGCAGGCCGGCTGGGCACCTCATGGTGCAGTTACGACAATGCGGCGCAGTACTGCAACTGGCCATTCGGTGCCCCTCCTGTCCGCAACGCCGACAGACTTCACTCTTAGCCCTACACTCAGCCACTCATGGTCGAACCCCATGCACCTGAAGCAGCCTGGCGTCGAGATTTCCGGCCGCACCCGGTACGAGAACCACTTGACGTAGAAACGCCCCGCCGCCAGGAGGGCGGACATCAACTTGTCCGCGCCCTCCAAGACGACGTTTGTCACCCCGTCCGGATTCACCACCCATGGGCGGCTCACTGTCCTGACGTCCTTCTCAAGGCATCCAGGGCTGAAGTCCCTGAGGTTCATCTTGTACAGCTCCTCCATGAACTCTACTGGAGCCACCCTGGACCACAACCCAGGTCCCAGCTTCTTATTCACGCTCACATCCAACCCAACGTTCGCGAACCTCGCATTGCTCGCCACCTTCTCCCTTTCTGCCACCGAGGGTTTGCGAATGATCGCCCCACCACTCTTCAGAACTTTCACCTCGTGTACTCTAACGCCCAGTGAGGGACCCACCTCCTTCAGGACTTTTGAGACAATCTCCCGGGATGACTCCTCCGCCTTCCTTCTCCTCACCACCACCGACCACGTTTCCACCGGCTTGGACACCACCGCAGCAGGCATCGGTGGCGCAAGCTCCTCCGGCGCCGACATTGGCAGCAACCCAACCGGGGTCGCATAAGCCGTTGTGGGGGGAGCCTCCATCCTCTGCCCACCCTTGCTGTAAACATCAATCTGGCCTCGGAGACGGGAATTCTCGGCTAGAGCCATCATCAGAAGCTCCTCATACTCTGAGGAAAACTCCATCAGCCTTTTCGCCGCCACCAGATTTACCCGCTCTAGCGCAAATACTGCACTACTCAATTTAGCAGTGATAGCCTTTAGCCCCCGGATCGTGGCCGTACCAACCTTTCCTCGCGTTTTGGCCACCGGGTCCATAGAAGACGCCGGGGCCACCCCCCCACAGACTTACTTGCTGGGACTTCAGGTGCCCCCGCAGACGTAACGACCGCCATCTGTACCGCTCCAGCCGGTTTCGCAACTTCGCTCACATAGACTGGTGAGCGCACGCGCGCGATGCTTCTCAGGGAGGACAGCTGGCTCGATGAATTGAGAGACTACGATTTTTCTATTGAGCATCGAAAAGGAAGTGCTCACGGAATTGCTGATGCTATGTCCAGCCGGCCATGCAACATGGAATGCAAGCACAGCTCCAAAGCTGAGGCCAAAGAAGACATAATACAGGTTCGACTAATGACAGTAACAGCAGCACAGGACTGGAAGGCAGAGCAACTGAGAAAATGCCAGCAGGAAAATCGGGATTTGGAGCTACTAATTCATGGAATGGAGATGAATAAACGGTCAACTAAAGAGTAAATGGCGGCAGAAAGTCCAATCGCCAAAGCTTATTGGGCATAGTGGAATAGTTTCAAAATAATATCTTGATATCTGCATACGACTTGGGAAAGCGCAGATGGCTCATTCTCTCGCAGTCTAAAAGTGGTCCCAAGGGTAAGAATTCCCGATATTCTAAAATAATTCCACAATAACCCGAGTGGAGGACACTTCGGAACCACGAAGACCATGGAGAAAGTCAAACAGAGGTTCTATTGTGTTGGATGTCGGCAATCAGTAGATGAATGGATTGGCAACTGCACGGACTGCATCGCAGCCAAAGGACCGAAAGATGGAAGCTATGGTCAAATGCATTGCAAGTATGTCCTTGTGGTTAGGGACTACTTTAGCAAATGACCAGAGGTGTACCCGATTCCTAACCAAGAAGCCAAAACGATAGCGGAGGTATTCAGTTACAATAGCGTTGCGAGATAAGGTGTGCCTTTAGAACTGCACTCCGACCAATTAAGAAATTTTGAGTTATTAAGAGATGTGCCAGATACTGGATATCCGGAAAAATCTTACAACAGGTCTTCATCCTTCATCAGATGTCATGGTGGAGAGATTTAACCGAACCTTGTAATCAATGATAACACTAAAACATTAGTCAAACGTTAGCAGAAGTTGAAGGCTATAAACCATAAGCTCTGCCAAAGATGGAAATGAAAACGAAATAAATTAAATCTGATTTGAATTAATATTTTATTTCTCATTTATAAAATGTCTAAATTTGCTTGCAGTCTTTGAAAGAAAGCCATCTATTACGTTTGTGCGCCAAATTCACTTGCTCTTGTTTGAGCCAGACTCGACATGTCTCGGCGACTTAAACGAGCTGGTATCATCCGATCGGACTGGCGGCAGAGAAACCACCGACTAAGGCTCGATTCGAATCAGCGGCGTAGCCCTCGTTAACCACTCCAGCCGAAAAGAAGGCGCTCTTTTCTCTTACGGCCACGTTCGTGCACCCTGGGCAACGTGAGCAACCCATGTGCGAGATGCGGTAATCAACCCGGCTAATAGAGAGGGAGCTTTAGTGGAGCCTCTCCGATATATTCGGTTAAAGGGTCCACTAAAGTCCGCAGCGTATGTTCACCAGGAGGTGCGGCTGCAAGCGGGCGTCTGTCTTGAAGCAAGCTGCTCACTATATAAATGAACTCAACCTTTTAACCCCCATGAATGTGTTATGCGTTAGGTTTGGGACCCACCATGTAAAACCCAGTCAAATGAAAAGAACGAAACAGCCTCAAATAATGACCTCCCAACACATTGACGACCCCCGCAAACGAATCAAGGACCACGATTTACGGATATGCACCTGGAATGTCCAGACCCTCCTTGACCCAAACGTCAAGCTGTATAGTTGA
Source organism: Philophylla caesio (assembly GCA_963971545.1). Classification (NCBI taxonomy): domain Eukaryota; kingdom Metazoa; phylum Arthropoda; class Insecta; order Diptera; family Tephritidae; genus Philophylla; species Philophylla caesio. The sequence continues at coordinate 74,852,207 of OZ020607.1, forward strand.
GTTTTGCTGTAATACTTTTTTCTTTTTAAAATTTGTTTATATATTACATCTTATATAAATTAATAATTTAGTGATAGAAGATTTGGAGATTCATCTGTGCGCATTTAAACCTAAGTATAATATTTGTTGAGAATTTTTGAATTGTACTTTAATTTAGGTTTTCGATTGCCGAGTCATTAGTTGATTTGCATTGTTATTGTTTCTTATTTACATTATTATTGCTACTTATTTGCTTTAAACTTTATGTACTTGTTTAAGTTTGCGCCCATTTTCATTTCTCTTCTTTGATTGTCATTCTTGAAACAGCTGTTTGCGTTTAGTTTTTTAAGAGTCTAATACTGTGCATCTAAAACTGTTCGTTACATTGATAACTCTCAAACTTTAAATAATTATAAAACTTGCATTACCTTCCAAACTACTTTCTTCTGTGTTTTATAAATACAATCTTTGTTTTTTCTAATATTGGTTATTACATTATACTGTTAATTATGTCTTGCATTTTTGACAACTGCAAAATTAAAAAAACCGATAATGAGCACCGGTTTGTTGCATGCTGGTTGTGCGATGGGGTTGCTTATATAAAATGTGCCGGATTGATTGGTAGAGTCCTAGACTTGACAGATGAAGGAAGAGGTATTCGTTGGTCTTGTTTGAAATGCAGATCAACTGAGGTTGAACTTTTCCAATTTTTTAAAGAAACCAGAAATGGATTCTTCGAAATGGGCAAAGACCTTCGGGCACTTAATGATAAATTTGAACTTAATGAAATCGTGTTTAAATCATTTAAGTGCCTAGATAATCAAACTTCGCAACCTGTAAGAGAGATCAAACGCAAACGGACCCAAAGTCCACCCAAGGAAAGTATTGTCGCTCCTCTTACATTACTTCAAAAGAATATGGTGCCCCAACCCCAACAAATTGAGCTAATTAATCTTTTGTCTCCTGTCCCTCCGCCTCAGGGCCCCTCTCCATCAACTTCGTCAAGGGCTATCTGCGCGCTTCTTCCTCTAATAAAAAATATTCTGATCATGCTAACTTCCAGGTATCTGCAACTGAAGCGGGTTCATCACCACCTCAATCGCTTTCACCTTCCCAATTTGCTCCTATTGCCTCAAAAACTGTAACACCTGTGGATGAGACTGACTGCTCTGCAAAGAAGCTGGTTGTGGTTCCTTTGAGAAAATCGATTTTCGATTCAAGATTTGCTAGGGACACCTCTTCTGATGATATAGAGTTTTATGAAAATGAAAATAAAATAAATAACTAATCTTCTATTCCTAATCGTAACACTGAGCCAAAAAACTAAATTTAAATTCTACATTCCACCAACTGCGGAGCTGTTTGGACGTGTTTTTGTCGCTTCTCTCCGTCGCACTAAATTAAATTAATACAGACTGGAATCGACAGGTATGTACAAACTAAGCAAAAGCTAAGCCCACAGAAAACAAAAAATGCTAACATTCCCAAAACAGCTAAGCTAACAACGGAGGGCAATACCCAAGCGAATTCTGAAAACAGATTTGCCATACTTGGAGCCCTAGAAGAGAATGAAAAATAAACCCAAAAGCCTAAAACTGCAAAGCCACCCCCAATTTACATAAGGGAACAGAACTGCGCCGAATTAGTAAAAAATCTGACAAAGGAGTGGCTCTAATACTTTTTTCGTCGTAGCTATAAAAAAGGGAAATATAAGCGAGACTAAACTACAACTCAATAATGAGGAGAACTATCGTAAGGTCTCAAAACTCCTAGACAATGCGTCAACCAACTACTATACATACCAGCTGAAAAGCAGTAAAGGTATTCAAGTAGTTATTAAAGGAATTGAATCAACCGTCTCTGTAGACGAAGTATTTGATGGTCTCAGGGAAAACGGCTTTGATATTAAGTCTGTTGTGAATATACTCAACAGAGACAAAATCCCTCAACCTATGTTCAAAGTCGAACTGACACGGAACAGTACTCCCATTAATAAAACCGCTGATCATCCTATCTATAAGTTGCAGTATTTGTTACATTGTAAAATTACTGTCGAGGAGCCTCACAAACGTGTACAAATTGTCAGGAATATGGACATACAAAAACGTATTGTACTCTGCGTCCAATCTGCGTTGCATGTGGTGACCTTCACTATTCTGCGGCGTGTCTGGCAAACAAATCCGATCCAGCCTTCAGGAAATGTAACAACTGCGGAGGAAACCACACTGCTAACTATAGGGGATGTCCCGTTTATAAGGAGTTAAAAGACCGTTTGAATCAGCGTAAGGCTCTAATCCACACTTCTCAGGTACCACTAATGTCGCAGGCATGCACGCCCTCTCAACCAAGAACCTCATCCACCAAGACGCCAGGAGTTACGTTTGCAAATGCCTTAAAATGGCCTAACATCCCACGAAACCAACCACAAAATGTTCCTGAATCAAGCACACAACAAACACCCGTACAAAACCCTAGTCAAAATCCAAGTGGAATTGAGGCAATACTGTCCACACTGGTAAACTTAATAGTATCCATGCAAAATAACATGTAGGAGCTAATGCGCAACCAAAGTCGACTAATGGAACTTTTAGTCAACCAAAAAATGGCTACACTAAAAATATGCTTCTGGAATGCTAATGGCATTTCACAGCACAAAGACGAGCTTTCAAAGTTCTTGAATAATCGCGAGATCGATGTTTTGCTAGTATCCAAAACACACTTAATCAACAAAAATTATTTTCAACTCAAGGGTTACATTTTCTACCCAACAAATCATCCAGATGGCGAGGCCCATGGAGGCACTGGCATTCTAATTAGGCGCCGAATTAAGCATTATCCTCTGAAGGCGTTTGCTACAAACTACCTACAGGCCTCCTCAGTACGTGTTACAACAACTGGCGGCGATCTCAACATATCCTCCATCTACTGCCCTCCTCGCTTCTCAATCTCTGAAAAAGAATTCTTGGAATTTTTTAATACCCTAAGCAATCGTTTCATAGCAGCAGGCGATTTCAATGCCAAACATACCCACTGGGGCTCTCGCCTCATTAATCCCAAAGGAAGACAATTGTACAACGCAATTATTACACCCTCGAACAAGCTTAGTTTCATTTCATCTGGAAGGCCTACGTACCGGCCCACAGATTCAAGAAAACAACCCGACCTAATCGACTTTGCAGTCACAGGAAAAGTGCCGCGTGATCTTATGCGAATTGAATCTCTAGCGGACTTGTCTTCTGACCACTCCCCAGTCCTTCTTTACATCCTAGATCAGCCGCCGTTTCTGGAACGCCCACACTCTTTAACATCAAGTAAAACAGACTGGCTTAAGTACAAAAAATACATAAGCACTCAAATTGATCTCAGCCCAAAAATCTACGGTGAAGCTGACATTGAAACCTCAGTTGATGCGCTGACCTATATAATTCACTCTGCCGCTAAACTATCTACACCGAAATCTACAGTACCATCTGTATCCAGTAACATTCAGCCAAATACGCACATTGAGAATCGTCGACTACGGAGAGACTGGCAAACATACAGATCGCCTGCCACTAGGGAACGCCTCAGGGCAGCTACCAGTAGACTCTGCAAAGCCCTAAAAATTCAGAGAGAACAACTTCAATACAGCTATATCAATAGCAAGTTTCCACTCTGGAAGGCATATCCAAGCTTAAGTATACCAGTACAAGCTGACACGCCGTTAAGAACAAACACTGGAACCTGGGCTAGGAGCGACAAAGAAAAGGCAAATGTTTTTGCCCACCACTTGCAACAGGTTTTCAAGCCCCATCCAGCAACAAATCACTTCGTACTTCCACCTCTGGTAAATGAGATAGCCATTTCGCCTATTTCCATTCAAACAAATGAAGTCCTCAAAGTCATCAAAGAGCATTTAAAACCAAAGAAAGCTCCAGGTCATGATTTAATCACTCCAAAAATGATAATCGAACTACCGAGATGTGCAATAAATTACATTGTTACAATTTACAACTCAATGACGAGATTTGGATATTTTCCTCAACAATGGAAAAAGTCTATCATAACAATGATACCCAAGGCTGGAAAAGACAAAACACAGCCCTCGTCATACAGACCCATAAGTCTTCTCCCAATCCTGTCAAAGCTATTTGAAAAGCTTCTTCTTCAGCTTCTTCCCGACGCATCAGTTCGGTTTTCGTGAAAAGCATGGAACCATTGAGCAAGTTAATCGCATCACCTCGGAAGTACGCACTGCATTCGAACATCGAGAATACTGCAGTGCTGTATTACTTGATATTTCTCAAGCCTTCGACAGAGTTTGGCTAGTCGGCCTTATGTACAAAATCTCGACTTTGCTACCACAAAATACCCACAAGCTACTTGAGTCCTATTTCCATAAAAGAGTGTTTACAGTGAGATGTAAGAACAATTTTTCCAACGATCATGTAATTGAAGCCGGTGTTCCCCAAGGAAGTGTTCTTGGGCCAACACTTTATGTTCTGTACACGGCTGATATACCAACAAACAGTCGAACATTTATTTCAACATTTGCTGACGACACCGCCATCACTAGTCGCTCTAAATGCCCAAATCAAGCCACCTTGCAACTAGCAAACCATCTGGTTAATCTAAAAAAATGGCTCGCAAACTGGCGCATCCGAGTCAACGAGCAAAAGTGTAAACATATAACATTTACCTTAAACAACAAAAGCAGTCCCGCATTGACCTTAAATAACACAATCATTCCTCAAGTAAATGAAGTTACATACCTTGGCGTCCACCTTGACAGGCGCCTCACCTGGCGCAGGCACATCGAAGCTAAAAAAACCCCAACTGAAAATAAAAGCCAGTAATCTGCATTGGCTAATAAATGCCCGTTCTACCCTTTTCCTGGAATACAAAGTTCTGCTATACAACTCAGTCTTAAAACCAATATGGTTCCGAGCTTTGGGGAAACGCCTGCAGGAGCAACGTTGATGTTATACAGAGAGCGCAATCAAATATCCTTAGAACCATTACTAGGGCCCCATGGTACATTCGGAATGACAACATCCAAAGAGATCTAAATATAAATCCTGTAAAAGATGAATTAGATCAACAGAGAGCAAAATATCAGACCAAGTTATCCGCGCACCCAAATCAACTTGCCAGATCGCTTTTACGACTAAGCAGCCGTACCCGTCTCCAGCGCAACGACCTACCAGCCCAGCTTTGAGTTTTTAGGGCCATAGTAAATAGTTAATTTATAACTAATGTGTTTAGGCTAAGATTTGTAAAACTTATTGTTATTCTTTTCAGAAAAGAGAGATCCAATAAATAATAAAAAGTTTAAAAAAAAAAAAAAAAAATATAAAAATTCTACTTAAAGTATTTTGTACCAAAACGTTAGAGGTTTAAATACTAAATTCAACAATTTATACTTAAAAGTCTTAGACTGTAAGTATAACGTAGTTTGCTTTACTGAAACCCGGCTTAAACCACATGTTTTTAATTCAGAGATCCTTCCTAATCAGTATCAATTTTATAGAAATGGCCTAAGGAGAGAATCGGTGGGGGTGTTCCTTTGGCAGTTCAATCTTCTATACCATCCGAAGAAGTTAATATCCCCCTCATCGAGACAATCGAATTTAAAGCAATACGAATTATGGTTGGAAATGGTTTCTTTTATTTAGCTGTTTGCTACATCCCTCCTAATTCCGACTTATAGGTATATTCTCAACATATTGCGTTACTTAGATTCTTAAGTTCAATGATTACTGCACATGACTCGATGATTGTACTTGGTGACTTCAATATGTCAGGCATATCATAGACTCTCATTGACGACTTTAGCGTTCCAATTTCATCAAGGGATATATACAATGTGTTCTTAGACGATATGGCTGAGCTCTGTCTAAATCAGATTAATTTCACTCCAAACAATTTTGGAACCATTCTGGATCTTGTTTTTGCTGATGATATATCTAAATCATCTATGAAGAGGTGCGAACCGTTAGTTATTCCAGATCACTCTTATCACCCTGCGATTGAGTTAAAATATGATGTTATTGGTGATTTTGGAAAAAATGTTGATAAATCACATAGCTCAAACGCTCGTTTTATTTTCGCGAAAGCTAATTTCAAGAATCTATAGCGCAGTTACCCACCGACGTAGAGACGGCCAAACGTGTCATCTGACAGGACCTATCTTACGGGAGTGCCTTGTAAATGAAAACTCACCAACGTAGAATTTTCGTATTAACGGAAACTTACGTAGAAAATCCAAGCGAATTTGATTTTTTTGTAGAAACGTATCAGCTGATTGTTCTCTCCCTCATCATTATCGTACAGGGTTCCCACCGCGTACTTTTTGAAATTATTAAAAAGTTAGTTTACAAATACTTGAAAAATTCTTAAATTATTAGAAAAATACTACCGAATATAGCAGATTATAACATAAAATATTATTTAAATAGTCAGCATTTCGATTCGATTAATTACATTATAAAAATGTTAACTAAAATTGTAGTTTTATGCAAAAACATATGTAGATATAAATCAATAGCAACATTGTATAAAAGCGAGCGAACAAAACAAAATAACCAAAAAGAAGCGAGTTGGTATGCACTGAGAGAACAGTTGATTTATACACTAAGGCTACGGTAATGAGTTTTCGAAAAAATGAAATTCCACCGCCGTCTACGCTATGCTACGTACACGTTCGTGGGTAACTGCGCTTTTAGATCGAGAATTGTCAAAATTATCATGGCGTACGTATAAAGATGATGTTGAACGTTGTGTCCAGCATTTTAATAATACCAAATATAGCTTATTTCACAAGTTTGTACCCAAACGGGTTTGCGTACAAAAGGAGCAATCAAAACCTTGGTTTACCAAAGAACTAAGAAATTTAAAAAACAAAAAGTCGCGATCTTTTAAATTGTACAAAATAACTATGCTAAATACTCAGTTCTCCGACACGCTTATTTTGAATTAAATAAAAAATGCTACAGATCTTATTTGTGTAAATTTAAAACGAATTTAATAATTATTATTTTATTATTTTATTATTTCGTTAACTCAAAACGCAGAGTGACTAGTTTTCCGTCTGCTATGAAATATCAAAATACCGTGTCTTGTGACTGCCAATCAATTTCCAACATGTTTGCCCAATTCTTTAGGTCAAATTACTCCATTAACTCGCCTCTGAGCAAACCTTATCCACATAAACTCTGTTCGCTTCACCTCTGCTATTATTCCGCAAATATCTTTCGAGAAATTATTTTATAATTTGAGTAACTTAAAAGAATCTTTTAAGGCTGGTCCTAAATTGATCCCGACTTAATTCCTCAAAAAATGTGCCCTTAATTAATTTATTTAATCTTTCTCTCAATCTTGGAGTTTTCCCTTCAACTTGGAAAGAGTCATTCATTATGCATCGTGTGACGTTTACTACAGCTGCCATGAGACGGCGTACAAATTTGGTGTTGGATTTGTGGTTGGGAATATGCACTTTATTTCCATAATTTAAAAATAAAGTGAAATGTGGGTATTAAAATCGATAAAAACATTTTTGTTTAAAGCAAATTTGTTGTTTTTTTCTATTTGAGGTCAAACATTTAAAGAACTCTTCCACAAAACGATCGAAAAATTGTTGCAAGAAAATCCAGAATTTGGAGAGGGTAACACTAAATCCCAAAAGGAGGAGGTGGACAACTTTTGGAAAGCACAATTTTACACCCGGAAACCTGGATTCTCGTAACTCATTTCCAACTTGATCCAAAGAAGGCATAGCCGTGCCTGCAATGTTTCCAAAACTTGAAAAAATTTTGATTGGGCCATTAGTATATCCGTGCTGGTGCTTTAAGCACCCCAACCACATTCATAAATGCTGATTTATTTAACCGAAACTTTTTCATACAAAGTTACGTCCAATTTCAAGGAATTAAAGTCATATCTTAAAGTTTTTCGCTGCATTTTAACTGATGCTTACTTTTTCACCTTTTTTTAATTGGGAAATAATATTCACGCACTCCAAAGATAATTCATTTTGCTTAATGAGTCCAGAATTGTGCTATAAAATTCAATTATTTTGCTAAAATTTGTTTGCTTTCTTTGTGCCATCTGATGTCAAAATCTTAAAAATTTGACATTTGAGTTTGGCAGCTTTTTTTTCGACTTCACACGGATTCATCGAGAGCAAATTTTTCGTATTCGTAGCGAAGGGTTGCGTTCGTAACTTTTCTACGACGGACATAGCGTTAGGGCTCATAGTTTTGTCCGTATTTATTTTTAGCTTACATTGAGGTTGTTTTCACTTACAGTGGATGTCACTCAAAATCGTACAGGCGCATTTTAATTAGTAAAATTAACATTGAAGAAAAGACATTTTATTCAATTTTAACAAAACATAAAATATTTTAGCTATATTAATAAAAATAACAGCCGCAACAAAAATCGTGCACCCCCATACCGTGTTTCACTGTCGGTCGTAAATTTTTGGATCCATTTTCTCCAAATATTTACCTTACCAATGATGTATTGGATCGTACTTCGACTCCGATTCACAGTTTTGGCGATTTCACCATAAGATATTCCTTCTTTATACTGGTTGATTGCAATTTAACGCACTTCGATGGATGTTTGCTTCATTTTTGCGAAAAATTCGAAAAATCAAACAATGGGAACATAAACATTTAAATAATACTATGGTAATACTCTGAACAAGTACAAATCAGATCACTGCACCAATTTTAATGAAGCGACATTTCTTGAGATTACCCGAATTCAAACAAAGAAGCTGCTGTACGATCGCCTACTTAAGCGTGGCTTATGCAATGTTGTCAATTTTACACAAAAAAAGAAAATATTTATGGAACGATTGCTATCATATTTTACAGTCATCATTTCGGCGTAACATACTCGTTGCTAATAATTTCGTAACTGTTATAAAGAAAGATAGAATTTAGTAATATAATTCCGATCTCTGCTATACGATTTTTAGTGTCATCCGCAAACAACTTTAAATTACAATATTTTATTGCTTTGGTAATGTCATTTATATATATTTTAAACAATTTTGGCGCTAGTACTGACCCCTGTGATAGACTTTTTTCTACAGGTTCTTCATTTGATATATTCATTCCATATATTAATGTTCGCTGCCTTCGATTAGAAGCATAACTTTTATAAGTTTTTCAATCATAATTTTTTGAGAAAAAAGTTCATAAACAATTACAAATTGAATAGTTATATGGACAAACAATAATTAATTTAATACATATTGTTTTTACATTTATTTAGATCTGTTAATTCGAGATTACACCATTTGTTAATGAGTTTCACTTCAATTTGTCTTTTCAAATGTTAAAAATTTCACCGCATGAATTGTGAAGCATTTAATTATTGTGATTTTTTTTCCTAGCGAAAAATTATTGAGCTAGCTCAAGTTATATTTTCTGAAGATTTTAAGATTCCTAGCACTGTAATATTGCCATGAAGTTATAATTTTTGTAACGCGCATGTGATATTTTTATCATAAAGATTTTCGCAACAGATATTGTCAATATTTGAGTAAAGCAAATCAATCGTCGTTTTAGGGTTATCTTTGAAGCAAAAATTAAAGTTTATTTTTTGAATCATGCACACTTATTTTATAGTATCATTTTCAGTGTTCTTGATGTGTGCGATTTGTTCATATTTATATTGAAATCGCCTATAAGTTTAGAAACTCATTGTGGATTCTACAAGGAGAATGATATTATACGCCAATACACCGATTTGTTTTGGATAATAACACAGTACAACAGCTAATTTGGGGGGTGAGAAATTCCAAGTCAGGGTGATGGTACTAGGTCAGCATAGTAAAACCCTCAAAGGGTTTGGCGTTCGTATGTGTCAGTTTTTTTTTATGACCTTTTAAATTTTTTCCTTATCTTGATGTTTTTTCGCTTAGTTGTAACATTTTGGCAAAAACGTAGTTTAACATAACTCGAAAACCACTTGTCCGATTTTGATGAAACAAATTTAGAAAAATTAAGAATTACAGTTTCTCTAATCTGTTTTCCGTTTTCCTATATGTGCAACACTTTCGAAGTTAAAAATGAATGTATGAAGGGAAAAAAGTATTTTTTTCCTAAAAATTTAAATATTTTTTTTTTTAATTCATAAAAAATCCAGCAACACTGGTTCTGTAATGTTCATATAAAACATGCATTGTCATTATACTTCTTCTCTTTCTCACACTGGTTCTGTGATTTTTGTCATTCAACAAGTGCCGACGAACGCGAACACTAAAGGTAATTTTTCTCAAATTTTTTAAAAGTGAACAAAAGAGAACAAAATATGGAACTGTGCAAGCCAGATATAAATAGCTTTTGCTACTGCTGTGGTCAATATGTCTCAACACATAAAAAAAGGGGAAATTTCAGTACTGATTTTGTTCAAACATACGAGATGTACTTCAACCAAAATGTTATAGTGAACGAAAATTGGGTACCAAATATAGTGTGTAAAAGCTGCTACAACCGTCTAATGGATTGGAAAAATATAAGACGTGAAAGTATGCCATTCAGACAATAATCCCAAAAATGTTCCACAGTGTAATGAGAGCCACATATTATGGTCTTATAGTAAGTAATTTTAAAATTTTAATAAAAACATTTATTTCATTCACCATCTAATTCTTAAATATTTGACATTTCTTTATATTCATCTCTTCAATTATTTCTATCCCATAATTTTACTTCAATTTTTTTTTCTTTTATGCATTTTATTTCCAGAAATTTCGTATTTGTTACAAAACTATTTAATGTTCATATTATTTATTAATAATAATAATAATTTGGCACTTAAACCATATAGCTCAGGGCGTCTTTCGTTATTCCGAACGGCAGAAGTATTTTATGAAAAGCTTTTTAATGGCAGAAATACCCTCGGAGGTTTGCCATTGCTTGCCGAGGGGTGACCGCTATTAGAAGAAAACTTCTTCTATGATTTGGATTTTACTTGCCCTGGCCGAGATTCGAACCTCAAACTAAGCGGCATATCGAGTTATAGCACGCACCGCAAACCACTCGACCACAGCCGTCACACATGTTATTTGTTATTTCCAGATAAAAATTGGTTCTCTTATCATGCCATTTATTTAAACAATTTGATTAACTATTGTGAATTATAGCATAAAATGTTACTTTATTTCGTTGGCATTCCATTCTTTTCATTGCGCACTTTAACGGCGAACAAAACAACACAATTAATATTAAGATTACTGCAATTTATAAAAACAGAGAGAGGATAAACATACAGATGAGAAAAAGATATATGTATTAATAGAAGAGGAAAATAGAGAAAGCAGATAAAAATACATGTCGGAGGCAGGAGTAAAAGTCAACGCGAGTTAAAACGGGTTACGTAAAAATCCTTTTGAACATCACAATTCAAAAAAGAAGAAGACACTACATATGAGTTAGTAACACCCAAAATATCATCTGAGACTGTAGCAGTGACTGCGGCATCAGAGCAATGATAAACGTAGGGCAACAATAATAAAATTAATTATAAGATTTATATTTGGTAGACACGAGTACGCGGCGGTTTATTTAACCGATTTTTTCTAGGTTAATCATTCATTTCAATCCTATGTAGTAGAAGGAATAAAAAGACTTTAAAAAGCAAAAGTCGCTACAGTCTTCATTTTTACAAATCTAAAAAGGCGTAAATTAAAATTTTATTAAACTTTGAACTACAAGAAAAAAATACAGAATAGCTACACATGTATTTTGTGTAGCTGTGATTGGGAGAGGATTCACATCTGGTCTAGTACACACCAGTTGCGGCTCTACGTTGGCTTTTCGCCTTACACTTTACTTCTGGTGGAGAACGCTGGCGCCATCTTGGCCCTTCCAGTGTGGTTGTGGGAGCGCTTCCAGTTGTTTGCCCAACCATGGGTGCCGGTCCGGAGGTTTTTTTCACCGGAGTATCATCATCCATACGAACGACATTCCCACCCACCGGAGCCGCTGGATCTTAATTCGCTGCACAATATCTATGTCGTTATAAAGCTCGTACACCGTTCCATCTTATGCGGTATTCGCCATGGCAAAGGCGTAAAGGGCCCACTTGTCGACTTGTATATCTAGGGTATTTTCCAGACGTGCTATCAATAACTGGTCAATGGCGGATTTACCTGACCTAAAGTCACACTGATAATACGTCTTCAGTATTTCACACAGTATCGTCGATAGGACCTTATATGCGATATTAAGGAGGCTTATCCCACGGTAGTTGGCGTAAACACCAGGATCACCTTCTTATGGATTGGGCAAGTCCAATCTTCTGGCATGTACTCGTCGGGCCAAATTATGCTTAAAAGTTGGTACATTCTTCCTACCAGCTCTTCGCTGCATGTTTTAAACAGCTCAGCCGGTATACCGTCTGCTCCAGGCGCTTTTTTTTCTTATACCGTCTTAGTGCTGTTTTCATCTCGCCTTTCTTCGAGTGAAGGGACATGTTGTTCAACTCTTAAGTTTGTTCTGGCCTCCTGTTCTTGAAACGCGTTCTCAGATTTCAGAATTCAGTAGCATTTAGAAGTTATTTCCATACTCGTCTTTGCAGGAACCAGTCCCGGTCTTGTTTGTGGCCACACTTTCTGAAAGCGTTTTCGGGGACACATTCCTGCTTGCTTGCATCTCAAACTCTTCGCACACACGCCTTTCCGCCTCTCGTTTCTTCTTCTTGAAAATACGTCTCCCTTCCTCCCCATCCTCCCGGTATCGCTCGCCAGTTGCACGCGTAGTAATTGGATGCAGGTTGGCTTTGTATGCTGCGGCACTCCTCGTCATACCAACTCTTTCTTCGTGGCTGGTAGTAGGCAACCACCTCCTTCACAGCGGTACGAAGAGATTGGGTAATGTTTAATATTAGCTCGTTAATGTCAGGCTTATGAGGAGTTGCTTGACTTAGCAGGATTGAGAGTGGAGAGACTAGATGAGCGTTATTCAGTAAAGAGAGGTGCATTGGGACCTAAGTTGCAACAAGGTAATGATCCGAGTCAAGTTGAGTTTATTTAGCTTTTATAAATTAACAGTTCAGGTTTTAGTATGCTTTAAGCAGCATGTTTTAGATGTTATCTGTAGTTCGTGTGAACGCTTCGATTACTTTCTTCCAACTTTTTGTTACTCAGTCAGCAATGAAGTTGCATGGGTGCTTATATGCTAAAGCTCGTCAAACACACGATGATATGCAATGTTGTTGCGAGGGGCTACCAGAAAGTGTGGTGGAGATTGTACATGCCGCCCCAATGCTGAACCCAGCATGATGAACTGAAACGTCAAGAAGGCAACACCCATTGATCGATAAACTTAGGTAACTAGAGCTGAAACGTAAGGTTGTGCATGTGCAAGGAGTGTTTAATTCATTGAGTGGAATCCGGAGTGTCGTTGTTACATGAAATCGGTAATCGGCAGATGCTAGATACAGAACGTGTGTGTGGGAACAGTGATGACACATACAATGTCTACAATTGGACCTATATAAGATAGATAATTGTGTGAGGATCGCACTGCGACCATCGGTCTATTGTGCCCTCAAAGGCTTACAACACATCCCCTAGTCCGAGAGCATCTATAAATTTCAAAATGGATCCCGGTGACAGGGAGTGTATATAGTCTTCCTTCGGCCACATCTGACCTAGCCATCTTTCCCTTCGTCGCGCTATAGCATCACACTCCAGGAGTAGGTGAGCGGGGTCTCCCCTGCCTTGCCTGACATAGGTTGCTCGACCAGATACCCAGTTTATGCAGAGGACCCCTCAATCTGCAGTGGGCTGTGAGGGTCCGAGTTTTGCCTTTGTAAGGTCTATAAGTATTTTATACCTTTTGTTACCATACCCCCCAATAGTTTCTTTGCCTGTAGCTGGCCCCAGGTCTCTTTCCATTGCTGTGTCCTGAGTTGACCTCGCCAGGTCGTCCGCCACCTCATTTCCCTCAATACCTGCGTGACCTGGAACTCATGAAAGACGATTGGACATAAGAGCCATTTGTTTGGAGCTAATCGATCCTCCTTCACTAAAACGAGCTCGTTGGGCTCCTCACGCCGCCATTTTAGGCGTGCTTGCAAATGCGAGAGCCAATCTGAAGACCACTTAGTCTAGAAATGCTGAATCATACGTTAAATTTCGAAGTATTGCTCCGAGAGAGATTTGGTGTCCGGGGCTGTCTCAGGATCGTCGATCGGAAAGTGTCCTGGCGTTAAAGCAAAAAAGTCATCCGCAGCCGATGTGAGTGGGCACAAGGACCTTCAGTTAAGACCTGCTTCGATGCGTACTAACACAGCTGCAAATATTACTTTCACCCAAAAAAAAATTTTATACATTTACTGGCTGCTTCTGTGTTCTTGATAAATAACACAGTGCTACAAAAAAGAATGAAGTCGAAATACCTGGGAACTGATGTTATTTTCCATGTAGGTCTTATCCCCCAAAATCTCGACTTAACCTTAAAAAACCGATTTTTCGGGCTTTTGCGCATTTCTTAGCCCATATCTTAGCTAATTAACAACCGATTTTCATTCTAAATTTTGCTACCCTTTTTCTTCTTTTTTTGACACACTATTTTAAAAAAACACAAAATGAGTTTTGATTAGATTCAAAGAGTACGTTTAATATAGAGTTCAACGAATGTTTCTTTTAAATTTGATTATTTTTTGATTAGATTGATGAAGTTTTTGATTAGAATACGAAAATCTTGATAAATTTTCAATATCTAATATTTGCAAATGGCCGTCCGTGCAGCATTTTCCAGTCTGGAAAAGGAAGCAAAAGAGATTGGTCTTGCAGTGAACGAGGACAAAACAAAAAAAAATCCGCGCGTATTGGGGCCCACCTCACTGTTGGCATTTACAACTTTGAAGTAGTCAATGACTTTGTACACCTGGGATCCAGCATTAATACCAGTAATAACGTCAGCCTCGAAATCAAGCGAAGAATAGCACTTGCCAACAGGTGCTACTTTGGGATCGGTAGGCAATTGAAAAGCAGAGCCCTTTCTCGACGAACGAAAATATCGCTCTACAAATCCCTCATCGTGCCCGTCCTTTTATATGGTGCAGAAATATGGACGATGAGAAGGCTTTGTCGTTCGTATGAGTGATGATGCTCCGATAAAACCTTCGAATCGACACTCATGGGTGGACAACGGAGGCAAGGACGCCCATGAATACTCTAGAAAGACCAAGTGCCGAAGGACCTGTCTTCACCTGGTGCGAATAATTGGCGTTACCTAACGAAGGAGAGAGGGAAATGGCGAAGCTTTTTTGTCTCGGCCCAAACCGACAAACGGTTGCAGTGCCACAAAATAAGAACAATAATTGTTTAATAATTTATCAAAAACAGACATTCGGGCAGTTATTGTAAATAAGGGACGCCTGTACAACATTTTTTAAACGACATAACAAAATATTTTATTTTACGTAAATGTATGTACATAGGTATATATATTTTTTTTTTCATGGGCGTTGTGGTCGGTCACTACCCTCAAGTGGCCCTTTGAAACCAGGATAAGCCTGTTTTCCGTCGAATTCCACTCCCCATGGGACTGCCGTCAAGCATAACATAATGGGGGGAAGGGCGGTTATTCACCACTGCTACGCCATTATTCCTTCTGCTTTTGCAACACAAGCTGTCTTCCATAGCGTATTCGCTCAAAGGGAAAGATAGCCCAGTTTTGTGCGTCTGTAGCTCTGTAGATTCTTGATTTTTTGACTGCATTTATATCTGAAAAATATTAAACTTTTATTTTACTATAGCTTTTGACGGTTGGAATGACCTAGGTTCCAATCCGCCCCAACGATTTAGATTCTTGTTTCTTTGACTGCATTTATATCTGAAAAATATTGAACTTTTATATTACAATAGCTTTTCGTTGCGTAATTTTGCGGTAGGAACGTCCTACTCTTGAGCCTAGAAAATCAACTCTAATATCGCATACGCAGTCGGAAAGTCCGAGGTTCCCATCTGCACATTTTGTTGAGTCAGGCGAGCAATCTGAGAGCGCCATTTGGCGGTTCGAACGGCCTAGGTTCCATTCCGCTGAGATGCTTAGGACCTTTTTAGTAAGCTGAGTGCAGTCGGAAAGGCCTAGGTTTCGATCTCACGCCTACTACCACTCTTATGGTGTCGTTGCTACGTATCCTGTGGCACTGTTACGTTAGCGCTTCTGCGTCTTTGTCTTTCTTCTCTTCTAACAGTCTTCATCGTTGATGAAATAATGCCATTGGCTAGGTTCCATTCTTCTTTGCCTCTTAGCATGTAGTTCACAATTGCTTCCGGCGAAAGGTTTTCACATATTTTACATAGGTATATACTTATGTATGTATATATAAGTATGTGCGTATGTATGTATCTATAAAACTAATTGACTTAACAACGAAATTGGTATCATTGTTCAAAATTTAATCTATTATGAAATTAAGTCGTCGGGACTTTTATATCATCTGTTTCACTATCAAATCGATGATGATTACTCATTATGGCTAAATCGTTCTTCTCTCGTCGAATTTCGTAAAAAAAGTTTTTAATCTTTTCAGTGTTATAAAGAATCTGTCCGTTGTGCATGTAGTGGCCGGCATTGTCGAATAGCTTAAACAAAGAAAAAATTGCTGGGAAAAATTGATCTTAACCTTCAATTGCAGATATTGGTTGCTTAGAAGTTTCTTCTCGGCACCACTTTTTCTTCCACAATGTGCGTGGTAGTTTTATTTCACCATTAATCGACGTTAAAAGTTTGCATAATACTTGGAATATTTCGCTAAACTTTAAATTTCTGTTATTGCGAAAATCGTACTAACTCATAACATGGATTCAGTGCGCTCAATTGCTTTTGGTAAATTCTAAGAAGACTAAGCTAAAATTACTTAAAACTATCTCTTAAGTAAAGGGTTACCAAGCCTCTTGGAAGTCAGATATCCAGACTTATTAAGTTCATTTAAAGTTCTAGCCAGTGGAGCATTAAGAGAGTAATTGGATTTAGCATTCGGTATACAGAAGCTATTCATGCGTCTAAGGTAATGAGAAGTAACATTAAAATGTGTTCTACTAAGAAGTTCAGGGCAGTCAATATACCCACTTATAACTTAGTTCCAAATGAACTTCTGCTATTCAAGGTTTTAAGATCTATGAGCATACATCGTGAACTGTAGAGTGGAATTGGTTCAGGAAATCTCAGTGAAGAAAGAACAAAACGTACAAACGGTTTCAAATTCGCTCAATTCCATATAAAATAAGCATTTTCTAGCCGTGATCGAACAAAAGCAGTGTAGAGCGTTTTTAATGTATACGGGTCAAAGAAGCAGGAACAATTACGACGAATAAAAGCTAGCATTGAATACGATTTTGAAACTACATATGTAATTAAAATTAGTAGAAAATGTTAGTTTGACATCAAAATAGACCCCAAAGTCTTTAATTTCGTCCGCAGCTTCAAAGCCAGAACTCCGCGCTAATACAGACTTTTTCGAAAAAGTCATAAGAAAACTTTTATTGACATTTAAGACCAAAGGTTAAGTTTGTCTAGAACGGAATGAAGAGTCATCGCATCTTGCATACATTTTATCATTATACATACATTTTTAGGTCGTCAGCATATAATAGGAACTTTGCTGAAGAAAAACAAGAGCTAATGTCATTGATGAAGAGAACAAAAAGCAAAGGCCCAAATATACTACCGTGAGGTACAACCGAGCTCGCAGCAAATGATCGAAAAACTGAATTATCAAAGACACCAGTACAGGTTATTTTGCATAAATAAGATTTTAACCAAGACAAACATGTTGAATGGAAACCCAAACAAGCTAAGTTAGCCCTGTTAAAAACCTTAGCAAAATCAGTATACACAGTATCTACTTGATGACCCTCTTTAAACGCAGCGTGACAATCGTAAACGAACAATACCAAGTTGGCAACTATAGATCTTCCTTGAACGAAACCATGTTGATTCGGAGAGATAATTCTACGAACAACAAAGTTTTATTTGACTTTTACAATACTCTCAAAAAGTTTTGCGGAGGAGATTTTTGAAATAGGTCTATAATTAGCTACATCATTTTTCTTTCCACCTTTTAATATCGGCGTTATTGATGCTTTTTTCCATGCTCCAATCAAGGCACATCAAATAGGTAGGCGCAGCAAATTTTTTTTTTTTACTATTTTCATATTTTATTTTAATTTGAATTTTCAAATTTTGAATTTCGCTGTGATAAGAATGCTTTCAGTACAATTCAAGGTAGTTGATAAAATATTTTTGAAATTTTGTCTTTTAAAAGCAAAAACAAAATATACAGAGCTCAAATTTTTTTTTAATTTTTCTACTGCTGCTACCTATTGAATGTGCCTTGGCTCCTATAAATACGCCAGACGACAGGGACTGATTGAAATTCTGAAGTACAGGAACAACTAGCGACCTACAATTTTTCAGTAAAATTATCGATAATCCATCAGCATACGTTTGCGTTGAAGGTTTCAACGATAGTTGTAAGTGACAGATCCTCAAAGGACAGACAAGAATTTATGTCAAGAAATTATACAACAGGTGGACTAGATTAAGTGACGAAATTAGAACTGAAAAAATAAGCAAATAAATCAACAGCATCCTTCAAAGATTTAGCACACTGATCCTTGTAGAAAACTGACTTCGGAATACTTGAACAGGATTTTTTTTTAATGTACTCGTATTTCCAAAATGCTTTTAATGTTCGCCTCAAAATTAGAAACATACGACCTATAAAGCTTCTTGTATAATTTATTAAAACTATTGAAAAGATTCATGAAGGTGGCAAAATAATATAGACTATTTGTAGACTTAATTTGCCTATAAGATCTATTTTTTGGTTTAACAGGTCTTTAAGTTCCTTCGTATACCATGGCTGCTTATAAGATTTAGAAGAATATGCAGGTACATGTTTCTTGCATAAATCATACACCTTATATTTAAAAATGCTAAAACACTTTTCAACATCCAGATCTGCGAAAAGACAATTCCAATCGACAATGTCGAATAAACCATTTAGTTCTTAAAAGTTACATATCGAGTATTTTAACTGGATATTATTACTTGCAGGAGTAATGGTAAAAACTCATAAATTAGACTAATACTCAACGAAAAATGGTGACAACTAGCCTGCGAAATTGACGACTTACGACTTACCCCCGAATTCAGTAAGCAGTCTCAGTCTCTAATAGAGACAAAAGTCACAATTTTAGACCAGTTGGCATTCATTAGTTTAAAAAAAAAAACGCTAGTATCAAAATAAAGTCTCTAAATAGTGACCTGGTGATGAGCAGATCACAAAAAATTAAAAACAAACAAAAGAAAAAAACGTGAAAGCGCGGAAAGCAATAATCTCTAGCTCATTTTGAGACTTGAGATGATACGAAGTTACTGAATTCGGGCATTAATCTATTAAAGATTTTATTAATCTGCAACAAATCAATACCTAGGAAATTATTATTAGATATAATTCTATAATGCTATTAACATTTAATGGCGTTAGCCCATTAGGGTTATTTAAATAAGACCAAGTTACATTGGCAAGATTGAAATCGCCAAGCACATAGAGATGGTTATCTCTGATTTCAGATTGTAGAGTAAGTACATTATTTACATGTGATTTATATAAGGACCAACCCATGTAAAATTTACACTCTTTGAGAGAAAATTTGAGACACGTGTTTTTTATTTTGATTAGACACTAAGCGCTTCCGAGATATATTTTTTTGAACTTAAAGCATTTCAAAACAGGACTTTTTAATAAATATATTATTTTGCAAAAAGCAGCATTCTATTAAAAAAAAAGCATTATCATCGTACCGTTTATGATTTTTCTTTGGGTTTCATATGCCTAGGATAAGTCGATAAAATTATTTGTTAATAAAAAAAATTAGATAGTAAAAAAAAATAATAACAAATTATATAAAAAAAAAAATAACAAATTATATTTTTTTTCAAATTTCTTTTGCTAACAAATTATCTTTTGCTAACCGTCGCCAATTGGAAATCCCAAGTATAGTCAAGTCTTTTTCCACTTGGTCTTGCCAACGCAGAGAAGGTCTTCCGTTTCTTCTGCTACCACCAGCGGGTACCGCGTCAAAAACCTTCAGGGCTGGAGCTATTTCATCCAGAGACCTAACTGTTATGAGGAATATCGAAAAAAGTTGATCCATAACTTTGAAATTGAAGAAATAAGATTTTGTAATTTTTCTTAACAGTTATTTTTTAACTAAAAAAATGTTTGGTCTCCCATAAATGTGATATTCATAATATAATATTTTTTTCGTCGCTCATAATTTCTATCTTTGACTTTTTTGATTTTGCATTGCCTTGTAAGAGTTATTCTCAAGGCAAAATATTTTCCGTTGCTCATAACTTATATTTTGAATTTAAATTTTTTTTTCCGTTGCCTCGTAACTTTTATTTCCGATTTTTTTGTTTTTACGTTGCCTTGTAAGAGTTATTCTCAATCCAAGTTTTATTTTCGTTGCGGGTAACTATTATTTTCAAATTTAGTTTTTTACGTTGCTAAGTATCTACACAGTTGGTTTCTCGAAGGATAATTTTTTCCTTTGTGAAAGCAAAATATAAAAAGATACTTTTTTTTTTAAACAAGTATTATTTGGATATCTTTTCACACTGTTTAGGAATTGAAGTCTATCTTATCAGCATACCAGAGTTATTTGATGTTGCGTTGCCTAACCAACAAAAGTTATTTTCAACTTTCGTTTTTAATTTGTTGCTCTTTATATTTTTTTAACACGCTTTGTACAAATGTACAAAAATCTTAACTTAACATTAGTCATTATAGTATATATTTGTAGCATAACATCACTTCTGGAAATTACTCTGTCGTCAACCTCAGGTGTTCAATGCCTCCGGTTAGTTTAACATTACTGTTGTGTTCAAAAAGCAATAACCAACTAAGTAGAGAATCTCGAATTCAGGAAACAACGCTTTAAACATTTGGATTGTAAAACTTATTTTATGGGGAAGCCAAAACTTGTTTGTGTATGCTTTTATTAGCATTTTATTTCACTTATGCATTCAACATTACGATAGCGTTCATAACTACTTATATTTTGTCTTACCTCGACTTAGGGGGTTATTGCTAGATATAAAACATGAGATTATAGCACAATGGAATGTAGCGCTACCTCGCAGGTAACGCTGCTTCGCCGGAGCACCAACCGGTGCTCCAATGTTTTCCCACGTTTGTGCAGTCGTGCACGCCAATCCGTGTGCGCACTCGGTAGCCACGTTCTATTTCCCGATCTTTCTCCCTTCAGGGGAGGCCACTCCTTACATTTGAAAAATTAATATATAAAAGACTTTCTGTTCAATTTTAGTTTTAATATTTTATTGCTGAACTGGCACGTCTGTCCGGCCTTACATATGCAAAATGAATGCCGTTGCAAAAGTGCATAAAGCCGTTTTATGGCGCGATGGCCGCTAAGCACAATTGCCAACCTGCTAACAGTACGACAGTGGTGAATATTTAATTGGAGCTGCCGGCTTAAATTAAAAGGATGAAGTTTATTCCGTTATACATTTGGTGACGCTTTGGCCATTCTTAGGGTAAGTGTAAAATAAATTTAAATTTATATTTTGGATATTTTTGATATACAGATTTTAATTTTCATTGTATTTTAATTTTAATATAATTTAAGTTTTTGTAGCCAATTTTTGTATATAAGACTTATAAAAATTTTTATTTTTCTTTTTGTTTTGTACAGGTATGGTTTATATTTGTTATTTTTTTTTTTTCATATATTACTAATAAAGTATAGTGTTAGACTTTATGTCTATGAAATTTTATTTAACTTATTTTGTGTATACGGTTTTTGTGTACTGTCTTTTCTTTGTTTTTCCCTTTATCAAAAATTGTTACGTTTACACCGTCAATTTTTGTTATAACGTATGGGCCTTGGTATATGTTTTCGTGTTTGTTGCGTGGTTCCTTTTGAATGAGAACCATATCGTTAAGTCTTATTGATAATGGACGAGCTGCTTTATCATACCACTCCTTATTTCGAATTTTATGTTTATTAATTAAATCTTTTGCGATTACATGTGATTTTTGCATTCTATATTTAACTTCTTTAGCGTAATTTTCTATGTTATAAATCGCATAAATGTTTTTCTTTTTGTAATTCATGAGGCACAATAGCCTTTTTACCGAATATTAATTCAAATGGTGAAAATTTGTTATCAAAAACCGTATTGGTTGTTGTATTGTGTAAGAATGTAAAGTATTTTAAATATACATCCCAATCTGAGAATGTATTATCTAAATAAGCTCGCAAATATTCATTAAAAACTCTATGGTTTCTTTCAATAGTACCCACGGTCTCGTGGTGATATGCTGTTGAAAAATTGTGTTCAACTTTTAAAATTTTTGTTAATTCTGAAAAAATGTCGTTTTTGAATTCTGTACATAAATCGGATTTAATTGAGTTCATTATCCCGTATGTTAGCACGAAACCCTCAAAAATGGCAGATGCTATTGTTTTAGCACTTTTGTCTGGAATAGCAATCGTTACTAAATATTTAGTTAAATCGCATATAATGGTAAGTGCGAACTTATTACCATTATTCGACTCAGGTAAGGGTCATATTTTATCAATAACTACAATGTCGAATGGTTTGCAAGGTGTTGGTGTAAAAACAAGATTTTCTTTAGTTTTAGGCTTAACTTTGTTTAATAAACATTTTTCGCAACTTTTTACAAATTTAGCAATGTCACAAGTCATGTTTTTCCAATAGTATTTTGTACGTATTTTGGCATAAAGTTTTTTGTTTCCGCAATGTCCTCCTGAAAGCGGGTCAGTGTGGTAAATTGTCATTAGTTTTTGTTTCTGATCGTCGTTGTCTACAGTCTCTACTGGATCTGTTAGGATAATTTGGAAATTCTTTAAAATTTTGTTTCCGCTGTTTTTTAATTCTACTATAGAAAAATATTTGAAAAATGTATCGTTTTTTGGCCATTCAAAATGTTAAATGTTGCGATTGTCGGCTTCGTTTTCGAGCCTCGAAACTAAGTCATCTAAATTCGTTATTTCGTTAACAACCTCGACATTAAGCAACTCGAGTTTTTTGTGTTTTATATGTGCACATATTTGTAAATTTGAAATTTTGTTATTTTTATCGTGATTCATTGTTGATCTAATACGCGGTATTTTTTTTGAAAAACTAAATGCAAATTTGTCATAAACGTGTAAAGTCTGCGTTGAATCGTCTATGTCGCTGTTTTGTGTTTCTTTTTCGTTACATTTCTTAGTCATCGTTCTAGTTTTAACTGCAAGAACGTGTTTCGTTGATTCCCTAATCTCGTGAATGGAAATGCGTGAAAGTGCGACGTTTGATTTACCTTTAATGTACTCTATAATGAAATTATATTCGGCTAATTCGAGACGAATTCTCGCAAGTTTTAAAGATGGATCCTTCATATTGAAAATAAAAACTAGTGGTCTGTGATCTGATTTAACAAGGAAGTTAGTTCCGTAAATGTATGGACAAAATTGTTTTATGGCAAAGTAAATAGCTAAAAGTTCCAACTCTATAATTGGTTTTTTCTGTTCTGCTTTATTATATGCTTTAGAAGCGAAACAAATAGGCAGATCGCTACCTTGCTGTTCTTGACTAAGAATAGCGCCACATCCGGTTTTTGAAGCATCAACTGTAATAATAAATTGTTTGGAAAAATCTGGATATTGAAGCAATTTAGGTGACATTCACGCTGATTTTAGTGATTCGAAAGCTTTCTCGCACTCACTATCCCAAATAAATTCTACTTTTTTTCTGTTTAAACGATTCATTGGTGCGGCTAGAGACGCAAAGTTAGGTATAAACCAGAGATGGGCAATGTGACTGTATGCACGTTCTGCCGCAGTTTGCGCGTGTGTTGAAGCAGCGAAAAACGATGTGTTGTTCAAGGAAAAATACACTTGCACACTGAACAAGTAAATGTTGCTTCATTTTATTTTTTATGATTATTACAATTTTATTGTATTATATCATCAATATTTACTTCAAGTTTACATTCCTTAATTCTTAAAAGATCAGCAATGTGTCCATCAGATATTCTATTTCGCTGTTTACTTAAAAAATTTGCATACATTTCGCGCATACGCTAGTTATCCAACAATAGTTGTTCGCCAACTGAAGCAAGAAAAACTTTTGTGTGTCGCTTTGCTACGCCCGAACTTGCAATACAAAGCGTCCGATCGATTGTCGGGTTTTTCTGCTTGCTTCTCGTACACTATACGTGTGTCGACTACGCTGAGGCAGCATTTTGCTCTGCTATCACAAGTGATAGGGCTTGCCCATCTCTGGTATAAACCTTCGATAGTAATTTGCAAATGCAACGAATCGTCGTACTGCGTCTTTATCAGTCGGTTTTGTATATTTTTTAATTGCGTTAATTTTGGAATCGTCTGGCAACGAACCCGTTGCCGAACATTTGTGGCCTAAAAATGTTACTTCTGGCCTTAGAAAATTGCACTTATTTGGATTAAGTTTTAGGTTAAAAGATCGACATGTATCGAAAACTTTTGAAAGGTTTTTAATGTGATGTGCTTCACTACAGCCTATGACGATGATATCGTCGACGTACAAAAATGCTACATTAGCCGGAATACCTGAAAAAGCGATTGTCATCATTCGTGTAAACGAATTCGGTGCTATATTCAAACCAAAAGGCAAAACTTTCCATCTAAATGCTCCACGTTCGGTGCTAAAAGAAGTTATATCGCGTGAATCTGTATGCAAGGGGATTTGATGAAATCCAGCGAAAAGGTCTAGTGTCGAAAAATACTTCGCTCGACCAAGGTTATCTAAAATGTCATCAACACGTGCCAAAGGGAACTTGTCTGCAATTAGTTTTTTATTGACTGCACGAAAATCTACGCACATACGGTATGCTTTTCGCCCATCATTGTCTTTTTTTGGAACTATAATTAAAGGACTGTTATAATTTGAGTAACTTGGTTCGATAAGGTCATTGCTTAACAATTTATTCACTTGACTATTTATTTCCTCACGCTGAGAATATGGTAATCGGTAATTTTTAATGTAAACTGGGTTTGTGTCTGTCAGTCTTAATTTTTGTTCGTAAAAGTTATTTAATGTCATTTTGTCGTCAGGCAGAGCGAACATATCGGCGTATTCTAGACATTAGTCGAGTAATTTGCTTGCGTTATTGCTTTGTATTTGTTTCTTTAAAATTTTAATAAGTTCTTTTGTCCGGTTATCGTCTTTCGTCGTCTTTTTGATGGAATAAATATGATAATTAGAAAGTTTATCTGTGCGAATGTTACAGTTCTTTACGTATTCTACATCGTCTGTGGTATTTATAATCTTGATGATTGGGTTGCTGGCATTAACAATGCATCTAGCTGTAAACACACCGTTATCAATTTCTTGTGAGTCCACGAAGAGTGACTCCGTTTGCTTGCCTAAATCAAAGAGTCGAAAAACTTCGCATCTGGGAGGTATAACACAGTTATCGCTTTCTGTCCCGTGAAGAATCGGAATCGTTGCCTACCCAGAAGTTGTTTGCATAGCTAATAGACGTCTGCATGAATGTACTCATTGGCCGTTTTAACACATTCACACGTAAGCGCAACATTCTACGCATTCTGCTGACAGCAAGCGCGATGACTGAATGAGTGTGCAGATAGCTGAGAATACTGCGCTCAGTCGCATTCAGAAAAAGAGGCATTCGTTGTACAAAGAGTGCCAAATATGTTGTACAACTAGTCATGCGCATTCGGATGAGACCACATCCGGCTGTATGAGACCACATTCCCTTCATATTTACGTACATACATACATGCATAATCTACATTGAATTTTACTGAAATTAATAAGTAACTATAAAATAAATGCATACACTTATAATAAAGTCAATGCACATTTGTATGAAAATATGTTCATATGTAGGCGCAAATGTAAATGGAAAGAAAACATATTTAGAAAAAATTTTCACAATGTTTTTATATACATAATTTCTTAAGACTCTCATTAAAATGTTAGAAGTTTTCAATTTCTCATTAAAACGTTAGAAATTTTGGATGGAAAACTTTGATATTTGGAAAATGTTTGCACTCTGTACAAGGTTTGAAACTTTAATTGATATGGTTCTAATTAAAGAATACGATATTATTTAATAAAGAATTAACGGAAAGGATTTGTGTTAAAAAACATTGTTAGTATTGCATACAACTGCGACCTGCTTTTGACGCTATATACGTATTTATATACGTACATACTATGTCTATTTATGCGTGGGTATAATGTATGGTAGTAAAACCCTTTTATAAATATTCGCTAGCTTCTTCACATCCGTAAATATGCATGTATGTACATATATGCAGCCTACTTACTGAGCGCCAGGCCATTTGCTCAACTTGGTGATTATCCCTTTTGTATTTATGTACACACATACATATATACATATCGGTTTTGCGGACGATATAGCTCTAATAATCGTGGCCAAGCATCTAAAAGATGTGGAGCAAAGAGCAAACTTAACAATTAAGCGAGTTCAGACATGGCTCGAAGATTCCGGCCTCCAGTTAGCCCAACAAAAAACAGAGGCAGTATTAATAAGTAGCAGAAAAGCTCGTGAAGTCATCAAAATCAAAGTTGGAGGACATGAAATTGTCTCGAAACCTACCCTCAAATATTTAGGCATAATTTTCGACGCTAGGTTAATATTTAAGCCTCATTTAGAATATGCAGTTGAGAAAGCAGAAATAGTTGCAGCGGCGCTTTCACGACTCATGGTGAATAAAAGAGGCCCTAAGCAACAAAGCAGGCAGCTATATGCAAGCGTGATACGGTCTGTACTTCTGTACGGTGCACCAATTAGGTCGAGTGCGCTCGAAAAGACTTCGTACGCACGCGAGATCAGATCATTATATCGCCTTTGCGCGATCAGGGTGTGCAGCGCGTTCAGAACAACGTCGGAAGAAGCAGCTCTGGTAGTGGCAGGGCTCTGTCCAATAGAGATTTTGGCGAAAGAGGTTGTGGCACCCCCGACAAATAAAGTAAGACGAGAAGCGGCGAGGCAGAGTTGCCTGCGGGGTTGGCAGAGGCGGTGAAGTGTAGCTGGTAAGGGACGGTGGACATTTAGGTTGATTCCCAGTCTGGAGAAATGGCTAGATAGGCGACATGGCGAAGTTGATTTCCACCTAACCCAAATTCTTACGGGACATGGTTGTTTCAAGTCTTATTTGCACAGGTTCAAACATGACGATGACCCTTATTGCACCTTTTGTGCAAATCAGGTGGTCGAAGACGCCGAACACTGTTTTTTCGTCTGTCCGCGGTTTGCAATAGAAAGGGATGACTCGAACACGAAGTTAGGGAAATCGCTTTCGGTTAAAAATCTAGTAGATACTATGCTCGAGTCCAAAGAAAATTGGTCTGTTGTTTGCAATTTAGCGAACAAAATTCTAATTAAACTGCGTCAAGCGGAGCAACTCCGCAGAAATTCATAGAAAGGCAATAGGCTGCTCCCCCTCCGCGAAGTAATACCTAACGGTAGTTCCACGGAGCGAGGGAAACGGAGCAGGGGTGGGTTTTTAGTGCGGTGAGCCGAAAGGCAAGTCCCACACTTCGGCTTTCAATGCTTTGTGCCACCTCTAGAAAAAAAAGAAAAAAAAAAAAAAAAAAAAAAATATATATACATGTGTATTGTGCGTATGCATAGTGTGCGTCTGCGCTTGTGAACACATATGTTTTTTTTTTTTTTTTTTTCACGGACGTTGGGATAGCGCGCTATCCATCAAGAGGCCCGTATGAATCTCTGGTGAAGCCACCTCCCCGGGACTACTCACGCATTTCATCAGGGAGGGGCTATGGCATAAATGCCTGACTTTCATGACGCCTTTTCCATAGTCCCCCATCCACGTAAGGTGATTAGGGGTTCAGGAGCGTTCTGCTACGACTTTACCTGTGAAAGATACAAGCAAACAAAAGATTAAACATATTCCGGACTAACTTAATCGCGTTGCTAAGCGACGGCGTTGTTCGCGTATTCTGAGCTCAGTCATTATTTCTTTACAGATGTTTTTTACTGTATTCCAAACTGTTTTATCATTAATCATATAGGATATCAGATTTTCTGGCCTTGGATCTACCTTCATGACGATTCTTAATTTCTCCCGCTCAAATGAAAACGAAGGACAAGAAAACAGTATGTGTTCTGCGTTCTCCGCCACAGTCTCACACGAGACACAAACCATTGTATTATCATGACCATATTTACATAAGTATTCTCTGAAACAACCGTGCCCACTTAGCACCTGGGTCATATAAAAGTCTATTTCGCCATGCGATCTGCCTAGCCAAGCCTCGATACTCGGGATGAGTCGAAAAGTCCAGCGTCCCTTTGTCGACGTGGCCCAACGTTGTTGCCATTGGGTTAGGCTTTTATGGCGTTCGACCGCTGTCTCTTGTACTGAGAGGGCTGTGCCTTTATCTCGGGCCGTCTGATAGGTTCGCTGGACTTCGTTAGCCAGCAGGTCGGCAGGTATTATGCCAGCAATCACACAGGCCGCCTCATATGAAACAGTGCGGAAAGCGCTACAAACGCGTAGTGCACTAAGTCGAAATATGGAGTTCACATTTTTTGCATATGACGTATGCTGAAGCGCGTGGCCCCATACAGGGGCCGCGTACATAACCACTGATTGTGTGACCTTAGTTAGCAACTTCCTGCGATTTTGACCAGGTCCACCTATATTTGCCATTAATCTAGCTAGAGAACTGTGAACTGTTGCGGCTTTTTGTGTCACAGCTTCTATATGTAGTTTAAATGACAGCCTGGCATCTATCATAACACCTAAATACCGTACTGCAGGCATAGTTTCGAATACATACCCATTGATGTCTAGACGTGTAGTTTCCTTTTTTCTTTCTGCTTGTTATAAGCACCCCTTCGGTTTTGTGAGCTGCCAATTGGAGCCCTTTGGTCTTGTGCCAGTCATCGATTAATATAGCCGTGTCTTTCGTGGCCAATTGAATTTTTTCTATGTCTTTCGCTACAATGGTAACCGCAATATCATCTGCGTATCCGATTACCTTCACTCCTTTTGGAACAGGTAGACGCAGGACTCCATCGTAAGCAATAATCCACAAAACTGGGCCTAGAACTGAGCCTTGGGGAACTCCTCTGCTGACGTCATATCTATTTCTACCTAGATCAGTATTATAAAACAGAACTCTATCAGTAAGATAGCTATCTACTATATTTATAAGATAAGGTGGAGTATTTATTGCCTTTAATGCATTAATAATGTGCGACCACTTTAATGAGTTAAACGCGTTTTTTATGTCTAAGGTTACTACTGCGCAGTATTCCTTCGAACCGTACTTCCAGCGCTTGCCTGATATTGCTTCCTCCGCTATTTCAGTGACGCGACAAATAGCATCGACTGTGGATCTTCCCTTTCGAAACCCGTACTGGGCTTCCGACAAACATTGATAGGTGTCAATGTGTTGCAATAAGCGATCGCAAATTACACGTTCCAACAATTTGCCTAACGAATCTATCATACAAAGCGGTCTGTAAGAACCTGGATCATCTGGAGGCTTGTTGGGCTTTGGAAGCAACACTAACTTCTGCTTTTTCCACCTCTTCGGGAAAACGCCATTTTGCAGGCATATATTAACGACATGTGAGAAGGCCATAGGGGACTCAGCTACTGCCGCTCTGATGGCAATGTTCGGTATACCATCGGGTCCCGGAGCCTTGCCGTTCTTTAGCCGTTCAGCTGCAGCTAGAATTTCATCCGGTATAACAGTTGGACAAATTGTCATTGTATTGTTTTTCACAGGCCTCATTTGGGGGCTATCTTTGGGAAAAAGCGTTTCGACTATTTGCTTGAGCAGAGTGGGACATGTTGGCATCTGCTTTTGGCTACTTTTAAACTTTTTCATAACAATTTTGTAGGCGCCACCCCAAGGGTACTCGTCAATCTCACTACAAAGATCTTTGAAACAAGATTTTTTGCTTGCCTTTATTGCATTTTTTAATCGTTTACGCAAGCATTTAAATTCATCTCTCAGAATATCAGAACTATTTCTTTGGTATCTTCTTCTGGCTTTGTTGCATTCAGACCGCAAGTCTGCGATTTCAGCATTCCACCAATAAACAGGGTTGCGGCTATTTTTGCGCACTTTTCTATTCATAGATGCATCACAAGCCCTAGCTAATACTTTATAAAGTTCATCGGATAGACTTTCTGCATTGTCCCGCATTTGTGTTACGCTTTTCATACCATCCAGTACCAACTTAAACATATCGAGATCAAATGAATTAGTGCACCAGGCATTTGCGTTGTTCTTCACATATCCACGAGACCTACTTCTCATGTAATCAACATCGATTAATACAGCCAAGTGATCGCTATGTGTGTAAATATCGCTTAATTGACAGGAAACGTTTGCCATCATTGATTCACTACAGAAAGCAATATCGATAATGGAACCTCTTCCATTTTTTTCGAAAGTATTTTTGTTCCCTCTATTCAATAGAAGCAAGTCTAATGGTGCAAAGGCTTTAAGAAGAGCGCGTCCTCGCTGATTTGTCCTGCTGCTGCCCCATATGTATGTATGTATGTATGTATGTACATGCATGCATACATATATTCCCTTCCTGTGTGTGATCCTATATCATATTCTGTATACCTTTGAAAAAAAATTATAATGTTTCTGGTTCTGATATTTGAAAATGGAAGTACACTATAGTTTCAATGGTATTATAAAACATATTCATACATAAGACATTTCGAATTTATTCCAAAAAAACCATTATAATTAATTAATACCTACATACATATGTACATTGAATTGTGGAAAAGTAATAATATCAAAAAAACAATATTTAAATATTCAAATTATCTTTGAGGATTATTTGGATAATTTAATGAAGTCAAATGTCCACTTATATTTTATTCACATCAATATTATTTAAGTCTTAAATAATAATAGTATTGTATAAATAACATGAGTTAAAATAATTTTCTAGTCCGCTTTAATAACAAAGTAGTAAGCATAAGCGAAAACAACGCATATGCTAAGCGTTGTTACGTACACACATAATAACAGCCATCGCTAGCTGCGTCTTGCATATGTATGTATGTGCCTTTGGTGGCGTCTCCCTGCGCAACGTCCGCCACATTCGTCACATTCGTGCAAAATCCGGATAGGCCGTGAATGCATGAATGATCGATGACTATAAATGAGCGTAGCGAAGAGAAAAATTTGTACATCCCTTAAATCATAAGCAGAGAGTACTAACCATTGGTCTCTTTTTTCTCTGTAAGTACACATATTTATGATCCCATGAGTGCCTGAGTTGAATGAGCATCGCATTCACATTCGTGTAATCCGGCTAACAGAAGAAATGAATGTGCTCATGCAGCCCTCTAATAGCTAATAACACACTTGTTTGTTTTTAAAAAGTCTTTACCCAGTATACCATCAGATGGAATGTTAAAATCGTCATTCAACACATGTAAATTATGTCTTATAGAAGAGTTCGAAAAATTTAAATTTGCGGTTATTTTACCTAAAGTAGGAACACTATTAGAAGTGACAACAGTAATGCGAATAACATCGTCTGTATTGATTGAAAAATGTTTGTTTAAACTTGAAATTTTTATTAAAGAAATGTCGGCTTGCGTATCGACTAAAAACGTACATAATTTGTTAGATCCGGTAAAGTTTAATTGAATAAAGTCAGAATAATTTAAGTTAAGACAGTAAATGCCTATTGTTGTAGACAGACTGGTTAGATATCCGTTTCTTGCTCCCCCAGTGTTCGCTCCTGAGGGGCCAGAGCACATTTGAATAATTTCCACTGTTATTGTTAGTTCCGTTGGTATTGTTGTTTCTGTTTTGCGTATTGTTGTTAAAATTGTTTGCGTTACCCCTAGTACCGTTGTTGTTGTACCTATTATTGTTGCCATTGTTATTTGACCTGTGATTATTGCCGTTGTCGTTGTACCTTTAGTTGTTGCCATTATTGTTGTACCTAAAGTTGTTGGCGTTATTGTTGTACCTAAAGTTGTTGGCGTTATTGTTGTACCTAAAGTTGTTGCCATTATTGTTTTATCTATTAAAATTTTGTCCCTGAAAATTACTTCGAAAACTATTTGATCTGTTATTGTTTAATTGGAACGCTAATACTTGTCTCTCTTTTGCTTGGTTATTTTATTCTACGATCATTTTTGCTACTACGTCCTTTGAATCATTGAAGGTTGTTGATGCTAAAATTGACTTAACTAAGTCAGAACGTGTATTTAACCTGCATACATTTATAGTTTGTTCAACTGCCATTTCTTGGGCTTTAGCTTGTGTCATACCTTCAGTGATTAAAGAACGTCGTAGTGCATCAGATAGCTCCTCGACACGTTTGGCAAATTCCGTGTAATTGTTGTTTACTACGTGCAAAGATGCAATTTTTCCAGCTACAACTTTTGAGTTGTCCGGTTTTATTCTACTACGTAACGCGTCTTTAATCTGAACAATGGAATTAATAGCAGTTGGAATTGCCTCGCGTGCCTTGCCTTCGAGCTTTGATTTTAAAAATGCTATAAATGTACTTTGTAGGTTTTCGTCTGAGAGATCTTCAATTAAATTAATTTTATCTATAAATGATTCAAGTGCTAGCGGATCACCGTTGTAATTTTCCCTAATGATTGATGCACAAAGGCTAATAAAAGATTTTTTCTGTTCCGGAGTTGCCATTTTTGTATCGTCAGTACTCAAAGTTAAATTTAAATTTGATAATGATTCGAATCCTAACAGGTCTTCACTGATTGAAAATTCTTGATGACCTGTGTCAATATCTGACATTTGACGAAACTTTAAAAATCTACTAAAAATCAATTTATTTCTCTCAACGTTGAATTGTTGCTAAGTTCTATTGTATCGTCTACAAATTTTTAGTTTTACTAACACTGTATGGCAAAATTTATGTAAAAAGAAATTTTGAAATTTCGACTTGATGTGAAGTGTTTATTTGAAAAATGTTATAAAGTTTAACGTGGGCTTAGTACGACAAGGCACAGATCAAAAATCGTATTAAGGTTTCAATTTAATTATTTGTATTTTCGAAAAAAAAGAATAGTTTTAAAGTCTGACTCACGACTAACACTGCAAGGCACCACCGAAAAGTTTTTATTGAGAAAATATTTTTAAATTATTGCAAAAATTAATATTTGAAGAAATAGTAGTAAGTGTTTGCACACTTCTGTATGTAAAGCTGAAATTCCGTTGAAAAAACAGTAACACAAATGTATATATGTACGTATTGAAGCATATATTGGATTGGCTATGTAAATAATATAAACGTATGATTAGATGAAAAGTACAGTAAGCAAAAGTGCAAAAAACAGGTGTTCGTATGTATGTATGTAGTATATAATGTAAAGGTATATAATCAAAAGTACAGTAGTTGAAAAACTAAAAAGTTACGGTATATAATGCAAATTGTACAGTTGTACGCAAAAGTGAAAAGGTATTGGCATATATGTATGGATATAATATAGAGGTATTTGATCAAAAGTACAGTAGTTTAAAAAGTAAAAAGTTACGGTATATAATGCAAATTGTACAGTTGTACGCAAAATAGAAAACATTTAAGTATATAATGAAAAATATGTACATATGTCGTTATTAAATTTCCGCACACTGTGCGCCATACCCAACGCTGCAAAACCGCTACTCGTTGCTTCTTTACCGCTGCGTTGTCCTCTATTGGTTTTGTTGTTGTTGTTGCTGTTGGTCACTGCTGTTGACGCGGCTTGGCAAAAATGGCCGTTATGTGGCATGATTTTGGCTAGCGGAATTCTGCTGCTGGTAACAAGTGCAGAACTGTACGTACAACATTTTTTGTGTTGTTCAAAATTTGGTTTTCGATTTTCCTTTCGATTTGGTTTTTTGTTTTTTTTTAAATGTGGTTTACGTTTTTCCCTTAGATTTTGTTTATTTAAAAATGTGGTTTTCGTTTTTCCTTTTTGGTTTTCATAAAAATTTGGTTTTCTTTTTTCCTTTTTGTATTTAATATTCAAACGTTTAATTTGTATTACATTTTAGTAATTTTGGATCAAATAAATTTTTTGAATTTAGTAATTCATTGAAATTAAAAATTTCAGCGTTTTTTTTTTTTTTTGATTTTAGTTTTTTTCAATTTTAACACCACCACCTAGCTACAGCCACTATGCACTTTGTGCAGGAAAGTTCCAAAAAAAGATTTTTTTTCGTATAAGTTTAGATTTGAAAAGTTTTTAAGAAAATCTAGTTTTACTTCAGTTCTTTTTTTTTTGTTATTCTTTAATTTTTATTTTTTTTGTAGCACTTGCGCAATTACGTGAGTCATTATGATATTTTTAATTAACTGTACTTATGTTAAAATTTTTTCGGCACTTTTTATATGGCCATAGGTTAGATTATTTTAAATTCATTTTTTTTTTGTTTTGAAATATTTTGCAGTATATTTTTAGAAATTTTTTTTTTGGATTTTACAGTTTTATTAATATTTAATTTGCCACCACCACTTTAAACGAATTGGTTTCTATTTCGCCATTTATAATCATTTTAAATTAAAAATTCGGTTCTTTTTGTTGAAACGTGTAAAAAATAAATTTTTTAACATTTTTGATTTAAATTTTCTCATAGTTTCATTTAAAAAAATATTTTTTTTTTGATTATAATTAAATTTTGTATTTAGTTTAACATCGGTGTCACGGTCGCCATGTAGCGCTACCTCGCAGGTAACGCTGCTTCGCCGGAGCACCAACCGGTGCTCCATTGTTTTCCCACGTTTGTGCAGTCGTGCACGCCAATCCGTGTGCGCACTCGGTAGCCACGTTCTATTTCCCGATCTTTCTCCCTTCAGGGGAGGCCACTCCTTACATTTGAAAAATTAATATATAAAAGACTTTCTGTTCAATTTTAGTTTTAATATTTTATTGCTGAACTGGCACGTCTGTCCGGCCTTACATATGCAAAATGAATGCCGTTTCAAAAGTGCATAAAGCCGTTTTATGGCGCGATGGCCGCTAAGCACAATTGCCAACCTGCTAACAGTACGACAGTGGTGAATATTTAATTGGAGCTGCCGTACTGTTAGTAGTGCTATTACAGGAACAACAAGTGCTCGACGAATATTAATGGTATTTGTAGTTGTTTTCGAAAAAACTATTTTTACCGTTTCTCAAAAAAAAAAATCGCTTAAGACGTTTCATTGATATTCGTTGATATTCAGTGCAAGAAAATAGGTCGAAAACGAATCACTTTTATTCGTGAGTTTTTAGTAAATGTGAAAATGGTTTCAAATGTAAAATTTCCTCTGCAAAATTTGTTGGAGACAACGTGACAAATTTAAAAAGGCACATGACTGCAGCTCACACGGAGCATTAAGAACATGCTAAAAAAGAAATGGAAATAAGTAATGAGTGCAGTGAAAACAAAAAAATGTCAAATTTCCATAAAAATAAGCAAAAATTAGAAGTCCAACGCTTGTATTGAGCTTACGACTAAGCATTTCCTTCCGTTTTCTTTTTTGACACGGATGTATTTAAAACCCTCGTTGCACCAATATTCGAAGGGTTAGGCATGATGCATGTAACATCCACAAACATCAACGAGCTTATAAGTAAGCGGTATTTGCAAATAAAAAGTCATATACATAAAAGCTGCTGTAAAGAACCGAATGGTGTCCCTAAAAATGGATTCAGCAACGCGCCTTGACCGATCAGTATTAGGCATAAACATGCAATTTATACACCAGCAAAATTGATATGCTATGCGTTGGCTGTTAAAGAGCTACACACTTCCCAAACATCTCAAAACCTAAAATCGGAGGTCCAAAACGTTTTAAATGAGTTCGACATTTCACTTAACCAAATTTACACCATAACCACTGTGGTAAAAATATGATAAAAACAGTTTCGTTGTTAAATTACGTTGCCGAAACGGAACGAGAAGAACCACAATATGAATTGGTAAGTACATTTTCTCCATGAATAAATGCTTTTAATCATTAACATTTATGCGGTTGGTATCAAATTCTTTTTAAAATTCTGGTTTTCAAAATTCTCCTTTTTGAAAATTCTGTGTTTCGAAAATTCTGCTTTCCAAAATACTTGATTACAGAATTCTGTGTTATAATATAATACAAACAATGATAAAGAGGACATGTCCTAACTTTGAAAAATTTTTTGTTAGGAAAAACTTAATTTTCATTTTTACTATTCTTTGGAAGTTCATAACTCAAAAATGAAATTATCATACAAACCTCAGTTCACGCGAAGGAGTAGAAGGGTGAACACGTAATAGTCTGATCGTTAAGTCATATATATTCGCTTTGTGCTAAACAATAAATATATACACAAAATATAAATTTTTCTTAACTACAAAAACACATAACTACAAACATTTCTAAACGAGTCAAAAGTTTCAATGATTAAGACGAAATGTCTTCACCTAAAACTCGAAAACGAAACATCGCGGATGTTAATATTCGTGATAATAATGCAAGTAATTCCAACAGTTACTACACACCTTTACAACCGCTGTCAGATAACGAGCGCGAAGACGAGGCAGTGATTGAAAAAATAAAAAAGTTCAACTTCCGCCAATAAAAGTAATTGGCCAAAACATGGACTTTGTAAAAGACAAAATTATTAAAAAAAATATCACCGATTTTTTTGTAAAAAAATGTCAATAGGAGTTAAAATAATATGTGGAACTGTTGCCGCATTCAACTTAATTAAAATCTTGCTCAAAGAGTGTGTGTTTGAGACTGGAGTAATTTCTCCCGGTGTAGTCACCCTTTTTTGCATACCGAGACTCCACCTATGTCCAGCTTAAACCGCCTGATTGTAGCGTTATGTATACATATGTACGTAGGTAAATGCTGTCGCCTGCCTAGCATTTTTCCTTTCACACTTTAACATAGTAATACATTTCAAAAGTACAGTAGTTTAAAAAGTAAAAAGTTACGGTATATAATGCAAATTGTACAGTTGTACGCAAAATAGAAAAAATTTAAGTATATAATGAAAAATATGTACATATGTCGTTATTAAATTTCCGCACACTGTGCGCCATACCCAACGCTGCAAAACCGCTACTCGTTGCTTCTTTACCGCTGCGTTGTCCTCTATTGGTTTTGTTGTTGTTGTTGCTGTTGGTCACTGCTGTTGACGCGGCTTGGCGAAAATGGCCGTTATGTGGCATGATTTTGGCTAGCGGAATTCTGCTGCTGGTAACAAGTGCAGAACTGTACGTACAACATTTTTGGTGTTGTTCAAAATTTGGTTTTCGATTTTCCTTTCGATTTGGTTTTTTGTTTTTTTTTAAATGTGGTTTACGTTTTTCCCTTACATTTTGTTTATTTAAAAATGTGGTTTTCGTTTTTCCTTTTTGGTTTTCATAAAAATTTGGTTTTCTTTTTTCCTTTTTGTATTTAATATTCAAACGTTTAATTTGTATTACATTTTAGTAATTTTGGATCAAATAAATTTTTTGAATTTAGTAATTCATTGAAATTAAAAATTTCAGCGTTTTTTTTTTTTTTTGATTTTAGTTTTTTTCAATTTTAACACCACCACCTAGTTACAGCCACTATGCACTTTGTGCAGGAAAGTTCCAAAAAAAGATTTTTTTTTCGTATAAGTTTACATTTGAAAAGTTTTTAAGAAAATCTAGTTTTACTTCAGTTCTTTTTTTTTTGTTATTCTTTAATTTTTATTTTTTTTGTAGCACTTGCGCAATTACGTGAGTCATTATGATATTTTTAATTAACTGTACTTATGTTAAAATTTTTTCGGCACTTTTTATATGGCCATAGGTTAGATTATTTTAAATTCATTTTTTTTTTGTTTTGAAATATTTTGCAGTATATTTTTAGAAATTTTTTTTTTGGATTTTACAGTTTTATTAATATTTAATTTGCCACCACTACTTTAAACGAATTGGTTTCTATTTCGCCATTTATAATCATTTTAAATTAAAAATTCGGTTCATTTTGTTGAAACGTGTAAAAAATAAATTTTTTAACATTTTTGATTTAAATTTTCTCATAGTTTCATTTAAAAAAATATTTTTTTTTTGATTATAATTAAATTTTGTATTTAGTTTAACATCGGTGTCACGGTCGCCATGTAGCGCTACCTCGCAGGTAACGCTGCTTCGCCGGAGCACCAACCGGTGCTCCATTGTTTTCCCACGTTTGTGCAGTCGTGCACGCCAATCCGTGTGCGCACTCGGTAGCCACGTTCTATTTCCCGATCTTTCTCCCTTCAGGGGAGGCCACTCCTTACATTTGAAAAATTAATATATAAAAGACTTTCTGTTCAATTTTAGTTTTAATATTTTATTGCTGAACTGGCACGTCTGTCCGGCCTTACATATGCAAAATGAATGCCGTTTCAAAAGTGCATAAAGCCGTTTTATGGCGCGATGGCCGCTAAGCACAATTGCCAACCTGCTAACAGTACGACAGTGGTGAATATTTAATTGGAGCTGCCGTACTGTTAGTAGTGCTATTACAGGAACAACAAGTGCTCGACGAATATTAATGGTATTTGTAGTTGTTTTCGAAAAAACTATTTTTACCGTTTCTCAAAAAAAAAAATCGCTTAAGACGTTTCATTGATATTCGTTGATATTCAGTGCAAGAAAATAGGTCGAAAACGAATCACTTTTATTCGTGAGTTTTTAGTAAATGTGAAAATGGTTTCAAATGTAAAATTTCCTCTGCAAAATTTGTTGGAGACAACGTGACAAATTTAAAAAGGCACATGACTGCAGCTCACACGGAGCATTAAGAACATGCTAAAAAAGAAATGGAAATAAGTAATGAGTGCAGTGAAAACAAAAAAATGTCAAATTTCCATAAAAATAAGCAAAAATTAGAAGTCCAACGCTTGTATTGAGCTTACGACTAAGCATTTCCTTCCGTTTTCTTTTTTGACACGGATGTATTTAAAACCCTCGTTGCACCAATATTCGAAGGGTTAGGCATGATGCATGTAACATCCACAAACATCAACGAGCTTATAAGTAAGCGGTATTTGCAAATAAAAAGTCATATACATAAAAGCTGCTGTAAAGAACCGAATGGTGTCCCTAAAAATGGATTCAGCAACGCGCCTTGACCGATCAGTATTA
Organism: Philophylla caesio; assembly: GCA_963971545.1. Classification (NCBI taxonomy): domain Eukaryota; kingdom Metazoa; phylum Arthropoda; class Insecta; order Diptera; family Tephritidae; genus Philophylla; species Philophylla caesio. The sequence continues at coordinate 74,891,383 of OZ020607.1, forward strand.
GGCATAAACATGCAATTTATACACCAGCAAAATTGATATGCTATGCGTTGGCTGTTAAAGAGCTACACACTTCCCAAACATCTCAAAACCTAAAATCGGAGGTCCAAAACGTTTTAAATGAGTTCGACATTTCACTTAACCAAATTTACACCATAACCACTGTGGTAAAAATATGATAAAAACAGTTTCGTTGTTAAATTACGTTGCCGAAACGGAACGAGAAGAACCACAATATGAATTGGTAAGTACATTTTCTCCATGAATAAATGCTTTTAATCATTAACATTTATGCGGTTGGTATCAAATTCTTTTTAAAATTCTGGTTTTCAAAATTCTCCTTTTTGAAAATTCTGTGTTTCGAAAATTCTGCTTTCCAAAATACTTGATTACAGAATTCTGTGTTATAATATAATACAAACAATGATAAAGAGGACATGTCCTAACTTTGAAAAATTTTTTGTTAGGAAAAACTTAATTTTCATTTTTACTATTCTTTGGAAGTTCATAACTCAAAAATGAAATTATCATACAAACCTCAGTTCACGCGAAGGAGTAGAAGGGTGAACACGTAATAGTCTGATCGTTAAGTCATATATATTCGCTTTGTGCTAAACAATAAATATATACACAAAATATAAATTTTTCTTAACTACAAAAACACATAACTACAAACATTTCTAAACGAGTCAAAAGTTTCAATGATTAAGACGAAATGTCTTCACCTAAAACTCGAAAACGAAACATCGCGGATGTTAATATTCGTGATAATAATGCAAGTAATTCCAACAGTTACTACACACCTTTACAACCGCTGTCAGATAACGAGCGCGAAGACGAGGCAGTGATTGAAAAAATAAAAAAGTTCAACTTCCGCCAATAAAAGTAATTGGCCAAAACATGGACTTTGTAAAAGACAAAATTATTAAAAAAAATATCACCGATTTTTTTGTAAAAAAATGTCAATAGGAGTTAAAATAATATGTGGAACTGTTGCCGCATTCAACTTAATTAAAATCTTGCTCAAAGAGTGTGTGTTTGAGACTGGAGTAATTTCTCCCGGTGTAGTCACCCTTTTTTGCATACCGAGACTCCACCTATGTCCAGCTTAAACCGCCTGATTGTAGCGTTATGTATACATATGTACGTAGGTAAATGCTGTCGCCTGCCTAGCATTTTTCCTTTCACACTTTAACATAGTAATACATTTCAAAAGTACAGTAGTTTAAAAAGTAAAAAGTTACGGTATATAATGCAAATTGTACAGTTGTACGCAAAATAGAAAAAATTTAAGTATATAATGAAAAATATGTACATATGTCGTTATTAAATTTCCGCACACTGTGCGCCATACCCAACGCTGCAAAACCGCTACTCGTTGCTTCTTTACCGCTGCGTTGTCCTCTATTGGTTTTGTTGTTGTTGTTGCTGTTGGTCACTGCTGTTGACGCGGCTTGGCGAAAATGGCCGTTATGTGGCATGATTTTGGCTAGCGGAATTCTGCTGCTGGTAACAAGTGCAGAACTGTACGTACAACATTTTTGGTGTTGTTCAAAATTTGGTTTTCGATTTTCCTTTCGATTTGGTTTTTTGTTTTTTTTTAAATGTGGTTTACGTTTTTCCCTTACATTTTGTTTATTTAAAAATGTGGTTTTCGTTTTTCCTTTTTGGTTTTCATAAAAATTTGGTTTTCTTTTTTCCTTTTTGTATTTAATATTCAAACGTTTAATTTGTATTACATTTTAGTAATTTTGGATCAAATAAATTTTTTGAATTTAGTAATTCATTGAAATTAAAAATTTCAGCGTTTTTTTTTTTTTTTTGATTTTAGTTTTTTTCAATTTTAACACCACCACCTAGTTACAGCCACTATGCACTTTGTGCAGGAAAGTTCCAAAAAAAGATTTTTTTTTCGTATAAGTTTACATTTGAAAAGTTTTTAAGAAAATCCAGTTTTACTTCAGTTCTTTTTTTTTTGTTATTCTTTAATTTTTATTTTTTTTGTAGCACTTGCGCAATTACGTGAGTCATTATGATATTTTTAATTAACTGTACTTATGTTAAAATTTTTTCGGCACTTTTTATATGGCCATAGGTTAGATTATTTTAAATTCATTTTTTTTTTGTTTTGAAATATTTTGCAGTATATTTTTAGAAATTTTTTTTTTGGATTTTACAGTTTTATTAATATTTAATTTGCCACCACTACTTTAAACGAACTGGTTTCTATTTCGCCATTTATAATCATTTTAAATTAAAAATTCGGTTCATTTTGTTGAAACGTGTAAAAAATAAATTTTTTAACATTTTTGATTTAAATTTTCTCATAGTTTCATTTAAAAAAATATTTTTTTTTTGATTATAATTAAATTTTGTATTTAGTTTAACATCGGTGTCACGGTCGCCATGTAGCGCTACCTCGCAGGTAACGCTGCTTCGCCGGAGCACCAACCGGTGCTCCATTGTTTTCCCACGTTTGTGCAGTCGTGCACGCCAATCCGTGTGCGCACTCGGTAGCCACGTTCTATTTCCCGATCTTTCTCCCTTCAGGGGAGGCCACTCCTTACATTTGAAAAATTAATATATAAAAGACTTTCTGTTCAATTTTAGTTTTAATATTTTATTGCTGAACTGGCACGTCTGTCCGGCCTTACATATGCAAAATGAATGCCGTTTCAAAAGTGCATAAAGCCGTTTTATGGCGCGATGGCCGCTAAGCACAATTGCCAACCTGCTAACAGTACGACAGTGGTGAATATTTAATTGGAGCTGCCGTACTGTTAGTAGTGCTATTACAGGAACAACAAGTGCTCGACGAATATTAATGGTATTTGTAGTTGTTTTCGAAAAAACTATTTTTACCGTTTCTCAAAAAAAAAAATCGCTTAAGACGTTTCATTGATATTCGTTGATATTCAGTGCAAGAAAATAGGTCGAAAACGAATCACTTTTATTCGTGAGTTTTTAGTAAATGTGAAAATGGTTTCAAATGTAAAATTTCCTCTGCAAAATTTGTTGGAGACAACGTGACAAATTTAAAAAGGCACATGACTGCAGCTCACACGGAGCATTAAGAACATGCTAAAAAAGAAATGGAAATAAGTAATGAGTGCAGTGAAAACAAAAAAATGTCAAATTTCCATAAAAATAAGCAAAAATTAGGTGTCCAACGCTTGTATTGAGCTTACGACTAAGCATTTCCTTCCGTTTTCTTTTTTGACACGGATGTATTTAAAACCCTCGTTGCACCAATATTCGAAGGGTTAGGCATGATGCATGTAACATCCACAAACATCAACGAGCTTATAAGTAAGCGGTATTTGCAAATAAAAAGTCATATACATAAAAGCTGCTGTAAAGAACCGAATGGTGTCCCTAAAAATGGATTCAGCAACGCGCCTTGACCGATCAGTATTAGGCATAAACATGCAATTTATACACCAGCAAAATTGATATGCTATGCGTTGGCTGTTAAAGAGCTACACACTTCCCAAACATCTCAAAACCTAAAATCGGAGGTCCAAAACGTTTTAAATGAGTTCGACATTTCACTTAACCAAATTTACACCATAACCACTGTGGTAAAAATATGATAAAAACAGTTTCGTTGTTAAATTACGTTGCCGAAACGGAACGAGAAGAACCACAATATGAATTGGTAAGTACATTTTCTCCATGAATAAATGCTTTTAATCATTAACATTTATGCGGTTGGTATCAAATTCTTTTTAAAATTCTGGTTTTCAAAATTCTCCTTTTTGAAAATTCTGTGTTTCGAAAATTCTGCTTTCCAAAATACTTGATTACAGAATTCTGTGTTATAATATAATACAAACAATGATAAAGAGGACATGTCCTAACTTTGAAAAATTTTTTGTTAGGAAAAACTTAATTTTCATTTTTACTATTCTTTGGAAGTTCATAACTCAAAAATGAAATTATCATACAAACCTCAGTTCACGCGAAGGAGTAGAAGGGTGAACACGTAATAGTCTGATCGTTAAGTCATATATATTCGCTTTGTGCTAAACAATAAATATATACACAAAATATAAATTTTTCTTAACTACAAAAACACATAACTACAAACATTTCTAAACGAGTCAAAAGTTTCAATGATTAAGACGAAATGTCTTCACCTAAAACTCGAAAACGAAACATCGCGGATGTTAATATTCGTGATAATAATGCAAGTAATTCCAACAGTTACTACACACCTTTACAACCGCTGTCAGATAACGAGCGCGAAGACGAGGCAGTGATTGAAAAAATAAAAAAGTTCAACTTCCGCCAATAAAAGTAATTGGCCAAAACATGGACTTTGTAAAAGACAAAATTATTAAAAAAAATATCACCGATTTTTTTGTAAAAAAATGTCAATAGGAGTTAAAATAATATGTGGAACTGTTGCCGCATTCAACTTAATTAAAATCTTGCTCAAAGAGTGTGTGTTTGAGACTGGAGTAATTTCTCCCGGTGTAGTCACCCTTTTTTGCATACCGAGACTCCACCTATGTCCAGCTTAAACCGCCTGATTGTAGCGTTATGTATACATATGTACGTAGGTAAATGCTGTCGCCTGCCTAGCATTTTTCCTTTCACACTTTAACATAGTAATACATTTCAAAAGTACAGTAGTTTAAAAAGTAAAAAGTTACGGTATATAATGCAAATTGTACAGTTGTACGCAAAATAGAAAAAATTTAAGTATATAATGAAAAATATGTACATATGTCGTTATTAAATTTCCGCACACTGTGCGCCATACCCAACGCTGCAAAACCGCTACTCGTTGCTTCTTTACCGCTGCGTTGTCCTCTATTGGTTTTGTTGTTGTTGTTGCTGTTGGTCACTGCTGTTGACGCGGCTTGGCGAAAATGGCCGTTATGTGGCATGATTTTGGCTAGCGGAATTCTGCTGCTGGTAACAAGTGCAGAACTGTACGTACAACATTTTTGGTGTTGTTCAAAATTTGGTTTTCGATTTTCCTTTCGATTTGGTTTTTTGTTTTTTTTTAAATGTGGTTTACGTTTTTCCCTTACATTTTGTTTATTTAAAAATGTGGTTTTCGTTTTTCCTTTTTGGTTTTCATAAAAATTTGGTTTTCTTTTTTCCTTTTTGTATTTAATATTCAAACGTTTAATTTGTATTACATTTTAGTAATTTTGGATCAAATAAATTTTTTGAATTTAGTAATTCATTGAAATTAAAAATTTCAGCGTTTTTTTTTTTTTTTGATTTTAGTTTTTTTCAATTTTAACACCACCACCTAGTTACAGCCACTATGCACTTTGTGCAGGAAAGTTCCAAAAAAAGATTTTTTTTTCGTATAAGTTTACATTTGAAAAGTTTTTAAGAAAATCCAGTTTTACTTCAGTTCTTTTTTTTTTGTTATTCTTTAATTTTTATTTTTTTTGTAGCACTTGCGCAATTACGTGAGTCATTATGATATTTTTAATTAACTGTACTTATGTTAAAATTTTTTCGGCACTTTTTATATGGCCATAGGTTAGATTATTTTAAATTCATTTTTTTTTTGTTTTGAAATATTTTGCAGTATATTTTTAGAAATTTTTTTTTTGGATTTTACAGTTTTATTAATATTTAATTTGCCACCACTACTTTAAACGAATTGGTTTCTATTTCGCCATTTATAATCATTTTAAATTAAAAATTCGGTTCATTTTGTTGAAACGTGTAAAAAATAAATTTTTTAACATTTTTGATTTAAATTTTCTCATAGTTTCATTTAAAAAAATATTTTTTTTTTTGATTATAATTAAATTTTGTATTTAGTTTAACATCGGTGTCACGGTCGCCATGTAGCGCTACCTCGCAGGTAACGCTGCTTCGCCGGAGCACCAACCGGTGCTCCATTGTTTTCCCACGTTTGTGCAGTCGTGCACGCCAATCCGTGTGCGCACTCGGTAGCCACGTTCTATTTCCCGATCTTTCTCCCTTCAGGGGAGGCCACTCCTTACATTTGAAAAATTAATATATAAAAGACTTTCTGTTCAATTTTAGTTTTAATATTTTATTGCTGAACTGGCACGTCTGTCCGGCCTTACATATGCAAAATGAATGCCGTTTCAAAAGTGCATAAAGCCGTTTTATGGCGCGATGGCCGCTAAGCACAATTGCCAACCTGCTAACAGTACGACAGTGGTGAATATTTAATTGGAGCTGCCGTACTGTTAGTAGTGCTATTACAGGAACAACAAGTGCTCGACGAATATTAATGGTATTTGTAGTTGTTTTCGAAAAAACTATTTTTACCGTTTCTCAAAAAAAAAATCGCTTAAGACGTTTCATTGATATTCGTTGATATTCAGTGCAAGAAAATAGGTCGAAAACGAATCACTTTTATTCGTGAGTTTTTAGTAAATGTGAAAATGGTTTCAAATGTAAAATTTCCTCTGCAAAATTTGTTGGAGACAACGTGACAAATTTAAAAAGGCACATGACTGCAGCTCACACGGAGCATTAAGAACATGCTAAAAAAGAAATGGAAATAAGTAATGAGTGCAGTGAAAACAAAAAAATGTCAAATTTCCATAAAAATAAGCAAAAATTAGGTGTCCAACGCTTGTATTGAGCTTACGACTAAGCATTTCCTTCCGTTTTCTTTTTTGACACGGATGTATTTAAAACCCTCGTTGCACCAATATTCGAAGGGTTAGGCATGATGCATGTAACATCCACAAACATCAACGAGCTTATAAGTAAGCGGTATTTGCAAATAAAAAGTCATATACATAAAAGCTGCTGTAAAGAACCGAATGGTGTCCCTAAAAATGGATTCAGCAACGCGCCTTGACCGATCAGTATTAGGCATAAACATGCAATTTATACACCAGCAAAATTGATATGCTATGCGTTGGCTGTTAAAGAGCTACACACTTCCCAAACATCTCAAAACCTAAAATCGGAGGTCCAAAACGTTTTAAATGAGTTCGACATTTCACTTAACCAAATTTACACCATAACCACTGTGGTAAAAATATGATAAAAACAGTTTCGTTGTTAAATTACGTTGCCGAAACGGAACGAGAAGAACCACAATATGAATTGGTAAGTACATTTTCTCCATGAATAAATGCTTTTAATCATTAACATTTATGCGGTTGGTATCAAATTCTTTTTAAAATTCTGGTTTTCAAAATTCTCCTTTTTGAAAATTCTGTGTTTCGAAAATTCTGCTTTCCAAAATACTTGATTACAGAATTCTGTGTTATAATATAATACAAACAATGATAAAGAGGACATGTCCTAACTTTGAAAAATTTTTTGTTAGGAAAAACTTAATTTTCATTTTTACTATTCTTTGGAAGTTCATAACTCAAAAATGAAATTATCATACAAACCTCAGTTCACGCGAAGGAGTAGAAGGGTGAACACGTAATAGTCTGATCGTTAAGTCATATATATTCGCTTTGTGCTAAACAATAAATATATACACAAAATATAAATTTTTCTTAACTACAAAAACACATAACTACAAACATTTCTAAACGAGTCAAAAGTTTCAATGATTAAGACGAAATGTCTTCACCTAAAACTCGAAAACGAAACATCGCGGATGTTAATATTCGTGATAATAATGCAAGTAATTCCAACAGTTACTACACACCTTTACAACCGCTGTCAGATAACGAGCGCGAAGACGAGGCAGTGATTGAAAAAATAAAAAAGTTCAACTTCCGCCAATAAAAGTAATTGGCCAAAACATGGACTTTGTAAAAGACAAAATTATTAAAAAAAATATCACCGATTTTTTTGTAAAAAAATGTCAATAGGAGTTAAAATAATATGTGGAACTGTTGCCGCATTCAACTTAATTAAAATCTTGCTCAAAGAGTGTGTGTTTGAGACTGGAGTAATTTCTCCCGGTGTAGTCACCCTTTTTTGCATACCGAGACTCCACCTATGTCCAGCTTAAACCGCCTGATTGTAGCGTTATGTATACATATGTACGTAGGTAAATGCTGTCGCCTGCCTAGCATTTTTCCTTTCACACTTTAACATAGTAATACATTTCAAAAGTACAGTAGTTTAAAAAGTAAAAAGTTACGGTATATAATGCAAATTGTACAGTTGTACGCAAAATAGAAAAAATTTAAGTATATAATGAAAAATATGTACATATGTCGTTATTAAATTTCCGCACACTGTGCGCCATACCCAACGCTGCAAAACCGCTACTCGTTGCTTCTTTACCGCTGCGTTGTCCTCTATTGGTTTTGTTGTTGTTGTTGCTGTTGGTCACTGCTGTTGACGCGGCTTGGCGAAAATGGCCGTTATGTGGCATGATTTTGGCTAGCGGAATTCTGCTGCTGGTAACAAGTGCAGAACTGTACGTACAACATTTTTGGTGTTGTTCAAAATTTGGTTTTCGATTTTCCTTTCGATTTGGTTTTTTGTTTTTTTTTAAATGTGGTTTACGTTTTTCCCTTACATTTTGTTTATTTAAAAATGTGGTTTTCGTTTTTCCTTTTTGGTTTTCATAAAAATTTGGTTTTCTTTTTTCCTTTTTGTATTTAATATTCAAACGTTTAATTTGTATTACATTTTAGTAATTTTGGATCAAATAAATTTTTTGAATTTAGTAATTCATTGAAATTAAAAATTTCAGCGTTTTTTTTTTTTTTTGATTTTAGTTTTTTTCAATTTTAACACCACCACCTAGTTACAGCCACTATGCACTTTGTGCAGGAAAGTTCCAAAAAAAGATTTTTTTTTCGTATAAGTTTACATTTGAAAAGTTTTTAAGAAAATCTAGTTTTACTTCAGTTCTTTTTTTTTTTGTTATTCTTTAATTTTTATTTTTTTTGTAGCACTTGCGCAATTACGTGAGTCATTATGATATTTTTAATTAACTGTACTTATGTTAAAATTTTTTCGGCACTTTTTATATGGCCATAGGTTAGATTATTTTAAATTCATTTTTTTTTTGTTTTGAAATATTTTGCAGTATATTTTTAGAAATTTTTTTTTTTGGATTTTACAGTTTTATTAATATTTAATTTGCCACCACTACTTTAAACGAATTGGTTTCTATTTCGCCATTTATAATCATTTTAAATTAAAAATTCGGTTCATTTTGTTGAAACGTGTAAAAAATAAATTTTTTAACATTTTTGATTTAAATTTTCTCATAGTTTCATTTAAAAAAATATTTTTTTTTTGATTATAATTAAATTTTGTATTTAGTTTAACATCGGTGTCACGGTCGCCATGTAGCGCTACCTCGCAGGTAACGCTGCTTCGCCGGAGCACCAACCGGTGCTCCATTGTTTTCCCACGTTTGTGCAGTCGTGCACGCCAATCCGTGTGCGCACTCGGTAGCCACGTTCTATTTCCCGATCTTTCTCCCTTCAGGGGAGGCCACTCCTTACATTTGAAAAATTAATATATAAAAGACTTTCTGTTCAATTTTAGTTTTAATATTTTATTGCTGAACTGGCACGTCTGTCCGGCCTTACATATGCAAAATGAATGCCGTTTCAAAAGTGCATAAAGCCGTTTTATGGCGCGATGGCCGCTAAGCACAATTGCCAACCTGCTAACAGTACGACAGTGGTGAATATTTAATTGGAGCTGCCGTACTGTTAGTAGTGCTATTACAGGAACAACAAGTGCTCGACGAATATTAATGGTATTTGTAGTTGTTTTCGAAAAAACTATTTTTACCGTTTCTCAAAAAAAAAAATCGCTTAAGACGTTTCATTGATATTCGTTGATATTCAGTGCAAGAAAATAGGTCGAAAACGAATCACTTTTATTCGTGAGTTTTTAGTAAATGTGAAAATGGTTTCAAATGTAAAATTTCCTCTGCAAAATTTGTTGGAGACAACGTGACAAATTTAAAAAGGCACATGACTGCAGCTCACACGGAGCATTAAGAACATGCTAAAAGAGAAATGGAAATAAGTAATGAGTGCAGTGAAAACAAAAAAATGTCAAATTTCCATAAAAATAAGCAAAAATTAGAAGTCCAACGCTTGTATTGAGCTTACGACTAAGCATTTCCTTCCGTTTTCTTTTTTGACACGGATGTATTTAAAACCCTCGTTGCACCAATATTCGAAGGGTTAGGCATGATGCATGTAACATCCACAAACATCAACGAGCTTATAAGTAAGCGGTATTTGCAAATAAAAAGTCATATACATAAAAGCTGCTGTAAAGAACCGAATGGTGTCCCTAAAAATGGATTCAGCAACGCGCCTTGACCGATCAGTATTAGGCATAAACATGCAATTTATACACCAGCAAAATTGATATGCTATGCGTTGGCTGTTAAAGAGCTACACACTTCCCAAACATCTCAAAACCTAAAATCGGAGGTCCAAAACGTTTTAAATGAGTTCGACATTTCACTTAACCAAATTTACACCATAACCACTGTGGTAAAAATATGATAAAAACAGTTTCGTTGTTAAATTACGTTGCCGAAACGGAACGAGAAGAACCACAATATGAATTGGTAAGTACATTTTCTCCATGAATAAATGCTTTTAATCATTAACATTTATGCGGTTGGTATCAAATTCTTTTTAAAATTCTGGTTTTCAAAATTCTCCTTTTTGAAAATTCTGTGTTTCGAAAATTCTGCTTTCCAAAATACTTGATTACAGAATTCTGTGTTATAATATAATACAAACAATGATAAAGAGGACATGTCCTAACTTTGAAAAATTTTTTGTTAGGAAAAACTTAATTTTCATTTTTACTATTCTTTGGAAGTTCATAACTCAAAAATGAAATTATCATACAAACCTCAGTTCACGCGAAGGAGTAGAAGGGTGAACACGTAATAGTCTGATCGTTAAGTCATATATATTCGCTTTGTGCTAAACAATAAATATATACACAAAATATAAATTTTTCTTAACTACAAAAACACATAACTACAAACATTTCTAAACGAGTCAAAAGTTTCAATGATTAAGACGAAATGTCTTCACCTAAAACTCGAAAACGAAACATCGCGGATGTTAATATTCGTGATAATAATGCAAGTAATTCCAACAGTTACTACACACCTTTACAACCGCTGTCAGATAACGAGCGCGAAGACGAGGCAGTGATTGAAAAAATAAAAAAGTTCAACTTCCGCCAATAAAAGTAATTGGCCAAAACATGGACTTTGTAAAAGACAAAATTATTAAAAAAAATATCACCGATTTTTTTGTAAAAAAATGTCAATAGGAGTTAAAATAATATGTGGAACTGTTGCCGCATTCAACTTAATTAAAATCTTGCTCAAAGAGTGTGTGTTTGAGACTGGAGTAATTTCTCCCGGTGTAGTCACCCTTTTTTGCATACCGAGACTCCACCTATGTCCAGCTTAAACCGCCTGATTGTAGCGTTATGTATACATATGTACGTAGGTAAATGCTGTCGCCTGCCTAGCATTTTTCCTTTCACACTTTAACATAGTAATACATTTCAAAAGTACAGTAGTTTAAAAAGTAAAAAGTTACGGTATATAATGCAAATTGTACAGTTGTACGCAAAATAGAAAAAATTTAAGTATATAATGAAAAATATGTACATATGTCGTTATTAAATTTCCGCACACTGTGCGCCATACCCAACGCTGCAAAACCGCTACTCGTTGCTTCTTTACCGCTGCGTTGTCCTCTATTGGTTTTGTTGTTGTTGTTGCTGTTGGTCACTGCTGTTGACGCGGCTTGGCGAAAATGGCCGTTATGTGGCATGATTTTGGCTAGCGGAATTCTGCTGCTGGTAACAAGTGCAGAACTGTACGTACAACATTTTTGGTGTTGTTCAAAATTTGGTTTTCGATTTTCCTTTCGATTTGGTTTTTTGTTTTTTTTTAAATGTGGTTTACGTTTTTCCCTTACATTTTGTTTATTTAAAAATGTGGTTTTCGTTTTTCCTTTTTGGTTTTCATAAAAATTTGGTTTTCTTTTTTCCTTTTTGTATTTAATATTCAAACGTTTAATTTGTATTACATTTTAGTAATTTTGGATCAAATAAATTTTTTGAATTTAGTAATTCATTGAAATTAAAAATTTCAGCGTTTTTTTTTTTTTTTGATTTTAGTTTTTTTCAATTTTAACACCACCACCTAGTTACAGCCACTATGCACTTTGTGCAGGAAAGTTCCAAAAAAAGATTTTTTTTTCGTATAAGTTTACATTTGAAAAGTTTTTAAGAAAATCTAGTTTTACTTCAGTTCTTTTTTTTTTGTTATTCTTTAATTTTTATTTTTTTTGTAGCACTTGCGCAATTACGTGAGTCATTATGATATTTTTAATTAACTGTACTTATGTTAAAATTTTTTCGGCACTTTTTATATGGCCATAGGTTAGATTATTTTAAATTCATTTTTTTTTTGTTTTGAAATATTTTGCAGTATATTTTTAGAAATTTTTTTTTTGGATTTTACAGTTTTATTAATATTTAATTTGCCACCACTACTTTAAACGAATTGGTTTCTATTTCGCCATTTATAATCATTTTAAATTAAAAATTCGGTTCATTTTGTTGAAACGTGTAAAAAATAAATTTTTTAACATTTTTGATTTAAATTTTCTCATAGTTTCATTTAAAAAAATATTTTTTTTTTGATTATAATTAAATTTTGTATTTAGTTTAACATCGGTGTCACGGTCGCCATGTAGCGCTACCTCGCAGGTAACGCTGCTTCGCCGGAGCACCAACCGGTGCTCCATTGTTTTCCCACGTTTGTGCAGTCGTGCACGCCAATCCGTGTGCGCACTCGGTAGCCACGTTCTATTTCCCGATCTTTCTCCCTTCAGGGGAGGCCACTCCTTACATTTGAAAAATTAATATATAAAAGACTTTCTGTTCAATTTTAGTTTTAATATTTTATTGCTGAACTGGCACGTCTGTCCGGCCTTACATATGCAAAATGAATGCCGTTTCAAAAGTGCATAAAGCCGTTTTATGGCGCGATGGCCGCTAAGCACAATTGCCAACCTGCTAACAGTACGACAGTGGTGAATATTTAATTGGAGCTGCCGTACTGTTAGTAGTGCTATTACAGGAACAACAAGTGCTCGACGAATATTAATGGTATTTGTAGTTGTTTTCGAAAAAACTATTTTTACCGTTTCTCAAAAAAAAAAATCGCTTAAGACGTTTCATTGATATTCGTTGATATTCAGTGCAAGAAAATAGGTCGAAAACGAATCACTTTTATTCGTGAGTTTTTAGTAAATGTGAAAATGGTTTCAAATGTAAAATTTCCTCTGCAAAATTTGTTGGAGACAACGTGACAAATTTAAAAAGGCACATGACTGCAGCTCACACGGAGCATTAAGAACATGCTAAAAAAGAAATGGAAATAAGTAATGAGTGCAGTGAAAACAAAAAAATGTCAAATTTCCATAAAAATAAGCAAAAATTAGAAGTCCAACGCTTGTATTGAGCTTACGACTAAGCATTTCCTTCCGTTTTCTTTTTTGACACGGATGTATTTAAAACCCTCGTTGCACCAATATTCGAAGGGTTAGGCATGATGCATGTAACATCCACAAACATCAACGAGCTTATAAGTAAGCGGTATTTGCAAATAAAAAGTCATATACATAAAAGCTGCTGTAAAGAACCGAATGGTGTCCCTAAAAATGGATTCAGCAACGCGCCTTGACCGATCAGTATTAGGCATAAACATGCAATTTATACACCAGCAAAATTGATATGCTATGCGTTGGCTGTTAAAGAGCTACACACTTCCCAAACATCTCAAAACCTAAAATCGGAGGTCCAAAACGTTTTAAATGAGTTCGACATTTCACTTAACCAAATTTACACCATAACCACTGTGGTAAAAATATGATAAAAACAGTTTCGTTGTTAAATTACGTTGCCGAAACGGAACGAGAAGAACCACAATATGAATTGGTAAGTACATTTTCTCCATGAATAAATGCTTTTAATCATTAACATTTATGCGGTTGGTATCAAATTCTTTTTAAAATTCTGGTTTTCAAAATTCTCCTTTTTGAAAATTCTGTGTTTCGAAAATTCTGCTTTCCAAAATACTTGATTACAGAATTCTGTGTTATAATATAATACAAACAATGATAAAGAGGACATGTCCTAACTTTGAAAAATTTTTTGTTAGGAAAAACTTAATTTTCATTTTTACTATTCTTTGGAAGTTCATAACTCAAAAATGAAATTATCATACAAACCTCAGTTCACGCGAAGGAGTAGAAGGGTGAACACGTAATAGTCTGATCGTTAAGTCATATATATTCGCTTTGTGCTAAACAATAAATATATACACAAAATATAAATTTTTCTTAACTACAAAAACACATAACTACAAACATTTCTAAACGAGTCAAAAGTTTCAATGATTAAGACGAAATGTCTTCACCTAAAACTCGAAAACGAAACATCGCGGATGTTAATATTCGTGATAATAATGCAAGTAATTCCAACAGTTACTACACACCTTTACAACCGCTGTCAGATAACGAGCGCGAAGACGAGGCAGTGATTGAAAAAATAAAAAAGTTCAACTTCCGCCAATAAAAGTAATTGGCCAAAACATGGACTTTGTAAAAGACAAAATTATTAAAAAAAATATCACCGATTTTTTTGTAAAAAAATGTCAATAGGAGTTAAAATAATATGTGGAACTGTTGCCGCATTCAACTTAATTAAAATCTTGCTCAAAGAGTGTGTGTTTGAGACTGGAGTAATTTCTCCCGGTGTAGTCACCCTTTTTTGCATACCGAGACTCCACCTATGTCCAGCTTAAACCGCCTGATTGTAGCGTTATGTATACATATGTACGTAGGTAAATGCTGTCGCCTGCCTAGCATTTTTCCTTTCACACTTTAACATAGTAATACATTTCAAAAGTACAGTAGTTTAAAAAGTAAAAAGTTACGGTATATAATGCAAATTGTACAGTTGTACGCAAAATAGAAAAAATTTAAGTATATAATGAAAAATATGTACATATGTCGTTATTAAATATAAAAATGTCAATAGGAGTTAAAATAATATGTGGAACTGTTGCCGCATTCAACTTAATTAAAATCTTGCTCAAAGAGTGTGTGTTTGAGACTGGAGTAATTTCTCCCGGTGTAGTCACCCTTTTTTGCATACCGAGACTCCGCCTATGTCCAGCTTAAATCGCCTGATTGTAGCGTTATGTATACATATGTACGTAGGTAAATGCTGTCGCCTGCCTAGCATTTTTCCTTTCACACTTTAACATAGTAATACATTTCACTTTACACATGTACATACATGTTTACAATATACCTTACCTACATATGCATATTCTGTTCGAGCGCTTTATGTCCTACAGGTTGGAAGCGGAGGTTGAGGCACTGGGTGGTATCTCCGAGGAGCAATACGGTTTCAGGAAGGGAAGGTCTACGTGCAGGCTGTAACAGAAGTGATTCAGCTAGCGAGAAAAGCAACCAGTGGGTCCAGATGGCTAGGTGGAGCAAAACGGTACTGTTTGATTTTAACTCTCGACGTAAAAAACGCGTTCAACTCGGCTTACTGGACAAAAATTTTGGACACCTTAGAACGCTTAGGAGTATCATACTACTTGCGACGGCTAATGAGGAGTTACTTCCAAGATCGCATACTGTGGTATGACACTAAGCAAGGAAGGAAGAAGTTGTTAATTACAGGCGGAGTACCACAGGGTTCAGTCCAAGGTCCATTACTGTGGAATATTATGTATGACGGTATTCTTCGCCTGCAGCTACCGAAGGGAGTGAAGGTGATTGGCTTCGCCGGTGATATTGCGGTGGTTGCAAACAACTGCAACAGATTTCCGAAAGAGCTACTGCTTCAGTGGAGAAGATTAAAGCATGGCTCGACAACCACGGGCTCACACTAGCGGAACACAAGACAGAGGCAGCTCTCATCTCAACTAGAAAAAATATGGAAGATATAACGTTCAGAGTAAATGGCTATCCTGTGTCCACGAAGCCTGCGATAAGGTATCTGGGTATCACTATCGATAGAAGGTTGTCGTTCAAAATGCATCTTGAATACGCTAGAGACAAGGCGGCCGCTACCATGACCTCTCTATCAAGAATAATGCTCAATGCGAGAGGACCAAAGCAACGAAGCAAAAAGTTGCTTGCAGGCGTAATAAGAAGTCAAATCTTGTATGGAGCCCCGGTGTGGTTCGATGCAGTATGTCACTCATCGTACTTTCGGGGCATAAAATCAACGTATCGCCTGTGTGCACTCAGGGTATGCAGCGCATTTAAAACTGTGTCCGATGAAGCTGCCCTAGTAATTGCTGGAAGAACGGAGTCTGCTCATATCTTCACAAGGACGGAGGTAACTATTGAAGCCGCTCGCAAGGAAGCTAGAGTAAATAGCCTAGTCGATTGGCAAAATAAATGGAACAGCACGATAAACGGACGGTGGACACACCGGTGTATCCCGAACATAGAGCACTGGATTCAAAGAAGCCACGGCGAAGCCGATTTTCACACGATCCAATTTCTAAGCGGTCATGGATGCTTTAAATCATATCTCCACAGATTCAAACACGAGGTCGACCCTTACTGTGATTTCTGCGGTATCGGAGTAGAAGACAATGCGGAACATGTTTTCTTGATGGGCCCGCGCTTTACCGACGAACGGAGCTACTGCAATCAGCAATTCTAGTAAACCTTTCTCCAGAAGCAATTGTAAATTACATGCTGATAGGCAAAGATGAATGGAACCTGGTCAATGGCATTATCTGATCAACGATGAAAGTTTTAAGAAGTGAAGAAAGACGAAGGCGCAGAATTTCCATTACCATATGAGACGTAGTAAGAGGGCACACAAAATTGTACCCAAATGCATCACAGCGGATTGGAACCTAGGCCGTTCCAACCGCCATGTGGTGCATCCAGATCGATCGCTTAACCCAGTGAACGAGCAGATTGGAATCTCGGACTTTCCGACTGCTTAAGGTTTTTTTTTTTTTCTCCGAAACACACACTCACATGTCGATGCGGATTGGAACGTAGGGCGTTCCAACCGCCAATCTATGCAACGAGACAAAAAAAAATACATAAATAATTATAATAATATAAAAGTATTTTTAGACAAAGATGCCGCGCAGCAATCAATGCATCACAGCGGATTGGAACCTAGGCCGTTCCAACCGCCATGTGGTGCATCTAGATCGATCGCTTGACCCAATGAACGAGCAGATTGGAATCTCGGACCTTCCGACTGCTTAAGGTTTTTTTTTTTCTCCGAAACACACACTCACATGTCGATGCGGATTGGAACCTAGGGCGTTCCAACCGCCAATCTATGCAACTAGAAAAAAAAAATACATAAATAATTATAATAATAGATATAAAAGTATTTTTAGACAAAGATGCCGCGCAGCAATCAATGCATCAAAGCGGATTGGAACCTAGGCCTTTCCAACCGCCTTGTGGTGCATCTAGATCGCTCGCTTAACCCAATGAACGAGCAGATTGGAATCCCGGAAATATATATGTATAATAATACAAATGTATTGTTTAGACATAGATGCAGCAAGGAAACCAAGCTTCCAAGGAGTTGGGGCGGATTGGAACCTTGGGCGTTCCAACCGCCATGACCAACAGATGCAAAATTGGCCTAGTCTAGCTGGTAACATTCAATCATATTATGTTTGTTTGTGTGGAGATATTCGATGCATGCATATGTAAGTACATTGATGTCTTTTATAATAAATATCACAAAGGGGACGAGGCTGCGGCCCACGACAGATTACAGTAGACCTAAAATGAACGATCGAGCTTAGTGCTCAAACCACCTCCCGACGGAATACCTCACGGTGGTACCGGGGGGATCGGTACATGACAATAGGAGGTTTAGTGCTGGTTAAAGCCCCACACTGACGGGGCTTTCGATGCTTCCTCCTCGTAAAAAAAAAAAAAAATAAGCATATGCACATTATACTCATAATACATACATATTGTTATGCATTTATACATATGTATAAGCACCGCTTTTGATGTACTGGATGCTTTTTCTTGAAAATAAAGTTGTTTAGTTAAAAAAGGGAAGATCATCAGCTCGCTCGCTAGCTAAGTACGGTGTTTTCTTATACAGTTTGGTGCCTCCTGTGAGGAACTTGCGATCACCTGAACTCCGTTTAATTCAATGGCTGCATTCAAGATACGAGCCTCAGCCCATGCTTCAATGGTGCGCCTAGGAAAAGAAGTCCAGGACGCAAAGTTCGAACCCGATAAAGTGGATGTTTTTACTCAGCCGAGTAAAGCAACATTTTGATCGGTTTGTACAGCATCATTTCGATCTAGTCATGAATCCATGTTTAAACTTCTCAACCTTCGCAGAACCTTGGGCGAGATTCGAGTGGAAGGGATAGCTTCAAGTGCATCTGCGTACACCAAGGGTACCACAACGATTCAAATGCGATCCAGTATTGACGACACATTTTTGCTGCAGTTTGAAGTACATATCCTGCAGAAGATCACTAAACCAACACCAGGGTGCAAGGTTGATACACTCGCTTGGAATCACATCTCAGCTCTACAGTTAGCCGATCCAACATTTGGCACACCTGACAAAATCGATTTACTTATAGGCGCGGATATTTGGCCAGCAATGATTGCTGATGGAATTGCTGCGGGTTCCTCCGACGAGCCGTGCGCGCTCCGTACCCGCCTCGGTTGGGTTGCGTTTGGCCCTGCTACGGTCAGCGAATCAAATGATACAAAACGCGCTCTAACCATTACCAAATGCATCAGTGAACAGCGACTGGATGAGCTACTATCGAAATTTTGGCAGGTCGAGGAGGGTAACCATACAACTGACCTATAGTGTCCAAATCCCTTTCCGTCCATATGCGCCAGCTTTGGGTGATTCGTATCAAGCAGCGCGACGTAGTTTTTTCCACCTTGAACGAAGGTTAGCCGGGGACTCCGAGCTTCGCAATAACCACATAGGGTTCATGCAAGAATACATAGCACTTGGCCACATGAACGCAGTCGATGATCACTCCCTAGACTTAACTCAGTGGGCTTTACGTTGACGACTACCTGAAAAGTTTCGATTATCCTGATGGAACTCGAACTGTTCCAGAACACTTGCAGCAATCACCGACCCAGAGAATTCAAACACTGAAATTGGATTATGTAACTCCTCCGATGCTACCGTTTTAGAATTGCATTGGAACCCTCTAAGCGACGACTTGTTTTTCAAGGTGAGATTTTCAGAATCACTTGCGCCTCCAACAAAGCGCACCGTTTTGAGTGACGTAGCTAAGTTGTATGACCCGATTGGTCTGATTGACAGTTGTCTACATAAGTAGTATCACACCAGAAGGCGATTCCCAAATGGCTCTGGCTGCTGCGAAAACTAAGGTGGCACCAGTGAAGCAAATTACGATACCGCGCTTAGAACTTTGTGCGGCTCACTTGCTTGTAGTAACTCTACGTAACGTTAGTCGGGCGCTACGTCTTGAGCACGTACCTTACACACTCTGGAGTGATTCCACCATAGTACTACATTGGATTCGCAAATCGCCATTTTCGTTAAAGCAGTTCGTCGCTAATCGTGTTGCCTTTATACAGGCTAATACAGATGTTGAAAATTGGCGTCACATTCGCTCCGAGTTCAATCCGGCGGATTGTGCGAGTAGGGGATATATGCCTGCAGCTCTTCAGAATCATTCATTGTGGTGGAGAGGTCCACCTTCTTATCATTTAAACTATGGAGGCAATGTAGCCATACCAGAACTGACTCAGGATCAACAGCAGGCTCATAATGTGGAACGCCACCCCCCACGTAGACTAGTCGCTATTCGCGGTGATCATCAATTGCTCATGACATCAGCATATGGCCATCGGATACCTTTTATTTAGAAGTTTAGCACACTAGGTCGTGTCCTAAATACAACTGCGCGACTAAGACGCTTTCTTCCGTTGTTCAGGGGTCAGAGAGGTAGAGCAATGACAGCGGAAGAATACGAATGGGCCCTGCTTGTGACTGTTAAGCAGGTTCAAGGTAAGAAATATAGAAGGGAAATTAATGCTCTTATATCAAATTCTAGGATCGATAGTCGAAGTCATCTCTTAACACTTAACCCATATGTGGATGCTGCAGGGAGACTTCGAGTTGGTGGGCGCCTCAATAATGCAGAAATTAGCGACGACCAAAGACACCATATGATTATTCCCAAGGGTGCCTTTGGGAACTTACTCATTGGTGATGTCCACCTCCGCTGCCTTCATGGCGGTATCCAGCAAATTTTGCAATACTTGCGCCAGAGATTTTGGGTGATGAATATGCGCTCACAGGTGAAAACATATATTTGAAGATGCACCTTTTGTCGGCGACATCAACAAATGCTTCAAAGGCAGCAAATGGCAGCGGGTACTTGTGGCACCACCTTTTCCTAATAGCGGTCTGGATTATTGTGGCCCATTTCATGTACGCAGAGGTGGCAAGAGAACAACTGCAACAACAAAAACCTACGCAGCTATATTCGTGTGCATGGCGTCACGAGCTGTCCATATAGAGCTTGCTGAGGATTTGAGTACCAGGTCATTCCTAGACGTCTACGATCACTTTGTGAGTCGTCGTGGTATTTGCGCTAAACTCTTCAGCGACAACGGCACTCAGTTCATAGGAGCTGACCGGCAAATGCGTGAAGATTTGCAGGCATGGGTAACTGAATATGCCCAACAGCACATTGCTGGAATGGGGACGCAATGGAAATTCATTGCTCCTTCCGCACCACACCATGGAGGAATTTGGGAGGCTGCTGTTCGCTCGGCCAAAAAGCATTTACTGCGAATTATGGGCCGTCGTTCTTTGCGCTACAATGAGCTCCTCACGCTATTAACGAAGGTAGAAGCATGTCTTAATTCACGGCCACTTTTAGCATTACACAACGATCTAGAAGGCGGCCTAGCTCTAACGCCGGGTGACTTCTTAATTGGCCGTCCACTGAATTGTCGCCCGGAACCACCGCTACCGGATATTCCAGATAATCGCCTACATTACTGGCAACGCTTGCAATGTATGTACGAAAGTTTCTGGCGTCGTTGGCAGAATGAATATTTGAATTCGCTCCAAGCGCGCAGTAAGTGGATGAGACCTGAACCGAACCTACAACGAGATGATGTTGTTCTCATCCGAAATGAGAACTTGCCACCAGCGTGCTGGCAAATGGGTCGGATAACTGACATCCATCCTGGCAGCGATGGCCTTGTCCGCATCGTTACTGTTGAATACAATGGACACCAGTTAACTCCAGGAGGTACGTACGTCACACGCAAATGTCAGCGCCTAATACAAAAATTGGTAAGGCTTACTGGAATACAAGACGAAGTTCTGAACAGCGAGGGCTCAGCCGGGCAGGATGTTTGAGACTGGAGTAATTTCTCCCGGTGTAGTCCCCCTTTTTTGCATACCGAGACTCTGCCTATGTGCAGGTAAAATCGCCTGATTGTAGCGTTATGTATATATGTACGTAGGTAGGTATCGTCGCAGTTTACCTAGCATACATACCGACACTGCGCCTATGTCCAGCTTAAATCGCCTGATTGTAGCGTTATGTATACATATGTACGTAGGTAAATGCTGTACATTTCACTGTACACATGTACATACATATTTACAATATACCTTACCTACATATGCACATTCAACAAGTTATACTTATAATACATACATATTGTTATGCATTTATACATATGTATAAGCACCGCTTTTGATGTACTGACTGCTTTGTCTTGAAAATAAAGTTGTTTAGTTAAAATGGGAAGATCATTGAGTCAGCTCGCTCCCTAGCTAAGTACGGTGTTTTCTTATACAGTGTGCATGCCAATTCTTCACTAATGATACAAAAGACGTTCGTATGTTTAAAGTTGTGCTTTATGGACTTGAAAACAAGTGTGAAACTGAGGTCAAAGCAGAATTAAATGCTTTGAATTACAAATGTTAGGAGGTCAAAAAAATCACTAAAAAGTACGTAAATTTCACCGACACTTTTCACATTATGAATTTTGAAAATGCTTCTGTACGACTACTTGACTTTAAACAAAATGTCAAGTCACTCTTCCGCACAATCGTACGTTGAGAATATCAGCGCAAACAAAAACACAAGATGTGCATAAAACCTCAGAATGTGAAAACGCAAGTAAAGTGAAATGCGCAAACTGTAAGAAAGACCACAAATCCACTGACGTCTCTTGCTCAAACAGAGCTATGTACATGGAAATCAAAAACAAGCTGAACCGTTCCCTCTCCCGTGCTGCTCCGGCAACTGTCCTCGCTCGTTCAGCACCGAAGTTCGCTTACACAGAGAGTAGCTTTCCTTCACTAACTGCTGGTCAGCAGAAAAGTCCAATATGTTCGTCGTGGCCTTCGGTCCCAAATCGCTCAGCTGAGCAACAACAAAACAATATTTTGTTCTCTGAGCAGGAGATTACTCAATTGACGTTTGATCTCGTAGCTAAGTTAAGACCGTGAAAGAGTAAAGAAGATCAATTAAATGTTATTGCACAATTAGCTATTAAGTATTTGTACTCTTATAGATAATGCCCTGCTCTTATCTAAGTATATTATTCTGGAACTGTAGAAGTGTCAGAAATAAGTTTACAGAAATGTTCAGCTATTTAAGTAAGCGTAATATAGACTTGTGTCTGCTCTCAGAAACTTGGCTTGCGAGCTCACACAAATTGTTTTACATAAATTATGAGAGTCTTCGAAAAGACAGTGAAAATGCAACAGGGTTGCCATCTTTGTTCGAAAAGGAATAAAGTATTCCGAAATCCCAATAATAAAAACTGAATGGGTAGAAAACCTAGGGATAAAATCGACTCGGATCATCTACCAATTCTACTTAATATGGCGTACGAAATTCAAAACAGTTTAGGTGACTATTTTGACTATTCAAAAGCGAATTTAAATTTGTTTAAAAATTTGATGAATAAGTCATTCAAAAACCTGAATACTGACATCGAAAACATCAACACGAAAACAAATGTCGGCGATAATATCAATTTTTTCTCAAAGAAAATTATTGAATGTGAAAAACAGGCTAAAAGTCTATCTATGAAATTACCGGAAGCGATTCTGGAACTTATTAGGATTCGAAATTATTTAAGACGGCAATGGAGCCGCTATAGACAGCTGTCTGATTATCAAAGTCACCAAAGCTATTCACGAGTGGTTAGAAAATATATATTTTTATATATAAATAAGTTTTGGAATGACAAGCTAGCCACATTGGAGAAAGGTTGTAATCCTTTTTGGAACATCTCTAAAACCCTTAGGAAAAAACATAATCCGATCCCTGCTCTTGAAGACAGCCAAAATTCGCTTGTTTTAAGCTGTGATAAAACTAACGCTTTAGCTAACACCTTTTTAAAAAACCATGGGCATCTGAAGCCATTGGTACAAGAAACCATGACTCAATGATCGTAAGTACACCGTTCTGCGAGTATGTTACCGTAGAAAAAATCATAGGGCATATAAAACACACCTACATAAAAAAATTCGTTGGTCTTGACAATGTTGAAAATATTATACTTCAACACTTGCCTAAGTACGCAATGCAGTATTTGACATTATCGTCAATTCTCACAAATAGACATTTTCGTGTGTATGCTAAAAAAATATCCTCAGACCTGCAAATTGTACCAGCTGGGGCACTTCAGGGCTCTGTAATTGGGCCACTATTGTATGTACTGTATTGTGCCGATCTCCCCAGGCGCAGAAACTGTCGTTATGCATTCTATGCCGATGATACTGCAAATTTTTCCTCGCATGAGTCATGTCAAACTATAGTAGCAGGTTTGCAAGACGCGTTAAAGGAAGCGGCGGAATATTGTGAAAAGTGGAAAATAAAATTAAATGATAATAAGACAAAAGCCATTTTTTTACCCGGAAGAGAAGTCAACGTTTTTTGGCATCAATAAATCTTATGATTTAAAATTATCCGGTAAGCTGGGAAAATAATGTCTAATAATCTAGGAATTTACTTAGATAAAAAACTAGTTTTTCATGAGCATTTTCAGCAGGTAAAAAATAAGGTTAATGTCGCAATGGTATATTCTTTAATTAATCGTAAATCATCTTTATGTTTAGAAAGCAAATTATTAATCATGAGGGTCATATTCCATGCAATTATTTGGCTGTCCAGTTTGGGGAAGCTTCGCCAAAACTCATATTAAATCCCTCCAAATTTGTCAAAACAAGATACTTAGAATGATGCAATAACTAGATTAATTTATACCGTTTTTCTACAAATAAAGAATATCTATCTATCTATCTAATTATCATACAAAGAAAAAAAGTATGCACAAAAATCATATATTTAACATAAGTACAGTTGCCCAAAAGATAAAGGAATTCTAGAGCATCACATCCTTGTCCGCTAGACGTGAAATGCCCAATGTACATACATACAGCTGCAAGTAAAATAATAGCAGCAAAATTCAAATATGATATTGTTTGCAACTTATGTTTATTTATTTATTTTAAATAATTTTCATTTAAATATAGTTCGATGCATAACGGAAACCACATAAATAAAAGTTTAAAAGATTACAAAAAATGTTCATCTAAATTACCATCTTTTTATTCAGAATTTTCAGAAAGTTTTCGAGAATGCAATTTTGTAGCCCAATCAATTTTATAACAATAAAGTGCAAGTTTCAAGTCGCTAAAAACTTTCCTTGATTTTTTAAGCCGAGGGTGTTGCGCTTTTTCCTCCATACAACGCGTGAACAGAATTGAATTTTATACGTACGTAGACCAATGCAAGCGAACAAATATGTACATACATATGTAAGAGTGCCAACCCAAATGCTAACTGCTTTGGGGTGAATGACTTCAGATACTGGCCCATGAACTTTTGAAGCATATAATTTATGACTAGGTCAAATATGTATAATAACATAAGTCCGAGGATGCAGTGATTGGCAATCGGTGACTCAACCATAGGGAGGGCAGGAAAAAGTTCTTCCGTTAACAGTTAATTAACGAAGTTAAATTTTTCTTCAAAATTTTTCTTCAAAATTTAACTTTCTTCAAAATTTAACTTTCACGAAGTTAAATTTGAGTTAATTGTGCCCAATTTTGATTATAACATAAAATTGTGCTTTTATTTTCAAACGTTTAATAAGAGGAAATTAATTATTTTGTAATTATATGCTTTTCATTTATGGCTTTGAATATAAATAAATCAAGGCTGTAAGAAATACCAACGAAAAAAAAACGGTATTAAAACGTAACTTTTCCTAAAAGCAAAAATTATTTCCGTACACGTACGAGTATTGTCCTTAATAGCTTACATATTTGAATGAAAACAGTTCTGAAAAAAATTTACTATTTTAGCCAACTGTTAGGTGGAGTGACACCAGTATATCATCAATCAAATGTGCTGCTCACACCCTTCAACTGGCTATTAAAGACTTTGTTTCCACGAAAAGTCAACTAATAGATCGAGCAAGACAAGTAGTTAAAACCTTGAGGACTCCAAGTTTTCGGTAAGAAGTGTTTACATCGATTTTTAAAAACATAACAGAAACCCTTCGCTTACATTCATAATAGCCATATATTACAAATGCTCAATTTGGGAAACCACCACTGGATGTTCCGACAAGGTGGAATTCTACCTTTATGATGCTGGAAAAGTTAATGGTGTATAAAGATGTATGCATAAATAACTTGAAAGACTCACTATCTTCAGATGGATGGAGTGAGGTAGAGTCTTTGGTGAATGCCCTAAGGCCGGCATATACATTAACACATAATAGTCATATATTGCAAATGGTCAATTTGGGGAAGCCACCACTGGATGTTCCGACAAGGTGGAATTCTACCTTTATGGATGCTGGAAAAGTTAATGGTGTATAAAGATGTATGCATAAATAACTTGAAAGACTCACTATCTTCAGATTAATGGATTGAGGTAGAGTCTTTGGTGAATGCCCTAAGGCCGGCATATACATTAACACTTCAGTTGCAAGAACAGCAATTATTACTTGGAGATTTTTTGAGTCCTGGCTAACAATAAAAATTATCTTAAAAGAGCAAGTATCGACAGCGTCTTTGCCAAAAACGCTTCTGGCATGTATACACGGAAGGGAAACTGAGTTGATTGAAAATGAGGTGGTGTTAGCAGCCTTTTATTTGGACCCTCGTTTTCGTCGCACACTCAATTCAGAGCAAAAAGATAAAGCTAGACAGCATTTAAAATATCTAGCTCAGCAAAAGGTCCGTCATATGAGGTTGGTATCAAATTAAAAACATAACATAACATATGAGGAGGTCCATAACAAAACGCAATAATTCCACCAAAACAATTTTTTGGATAAACGAAAAAAACTAATTTAAGTCATATATATTTTTTTAAACTGTTGTTGTAGTTTAATAGTTATCTAAAAACAATACAAATCATAAAAAAAAAATTTTATCTGGCAATTAGTTTTTAAGTTATTTAGATTAAAAAAATGGAAATGTTGAGTTTTGGTCCGTCCAATAGTATTTATTTCATTTTGTTCTGAACATGTATGGAAATGTTGCGTTTTGATATAAACTAGGTTTGGAATTTTGGCTTTTTGCTTTAAATAATTTTTTTTTGATTTTAATTGCTTATACATATTCTATAGGAAAATTAAAAACGCTTTTATATCAACGGTTTTTATTGCATTTAAATCACTATATTAACATACAA
Organism: Philophylla caesio; assembly: GCA_963971545.1. Lineage (NCBI taxonomy): Eukaryota > Metazoa > Arthropoda > Insecta > Diptera > Tephritidae > Philophylla > Philophylla caesio. The sequence goes on from OZ020607.1 coordinate 74,918,072, forward strand.
GTATTACAATAAATTCACATTATATTACACTTTCATTGCAGTGTCCTCCTCCAAACAATCACATAAAGTTATATCATCTGTTCCATTGGCACGATCTCCCTGCTGATCTAAAAATATCTTGGTATATTACTCCAACTCAGAAATTTTGGACCACTGTTCGCCATAATGTTTTTCCAATAGTTTAGCAACATCTTTCTTCTTTTCTGACTTTATTGCTACACCAAGATCAATACCATCAAGCAAACGAGGTGGTACTTTGCCTCTTTTAAGATAGCTGGTAAATTTTTCTTTAACTTTAACTTTATACGTCTCAAAAGTTTTCACTACACACTTCTGTTGATTTAGGGAGAGTTTAAAATAAATTATTTTCATACTCTGAATGCCGGGACGGTAGTTTTCTGCCAACATTTTTAAATCTTTAAGATGTAAATCCTCTCCTAAAATCTTAACTTGCCCATGCGCAGAATAAACTTTGTGATAACTTTCTTTAACAAAAATAGTAGTATTTTTCCGCAAATCTTTTTCAACACGTCCAAAAACTCGATCAGCTGGCAAAAAACTATGACCTCGGACAGGAAAATATAATTCTATTTGGTTTAGCTGTTTAGGTGCACTGTTTAACATCCAATGCATTAAGACATGTATAATATGCATATTTTTGTTTTGTCCACCATAGCCGTCGCAAAAAAGTCGTAAGGTATCCACATCTAACAGACTGAGCTCTTCCAAATGTGCCAATAAAGCAGAGCCAACGCAAATAGCACCTCTTCCAGCTTGATCTTCTGTCCAGGTATAAAACACCGGATCCTTAGATTTCATATCGACAACACAAAGAGTATAGTAGCCTATTTGCCTTGAATAAAAAGCTTCTTGAATAGGAGTACGTGGCAATGGTTGGACTTGCTGCATATCGAAACACAAGCTCACAGATCTAGGAGGCTCATCTCTTGCAATCTCAAGCTCTCTTGCAATCTCAAGCTCTTAGCTTGTGAGTCCTTTGTTCAGTAATGAGCTGCTGTTTTAAGTCCAAATTTTGTTCCATTTTGATTTTTTGTTTATTTAATACGCATTGAGCACACACATCTGTTACAGGGGAAGAGAATCCTATGTTAAGAGTATTGAAAATATTCCAAAAATATATTTTTTTAACTTTCAGTGAATTATCTACTGAATCATTATAAATCCCCCATAATTTCTTTATATTAAGTTCTGGTGAAAGATAGCATCTTTTAGATTTATTTCTGTTGTAATGGCTCTCTTTCGCTAGTAAGTTTTTGAGGAATTTTAGCACACTTTCTCTCTTTGGTTTAAACCGAGATGTGAGCCTATCCCCACCTCTGTTCTCTTTAAGAATGTTACCATGAAAAATAGCTTGTGCAACAGTATTCACTCTCCGGCCTGTAACCGACAATGCTTTCAGAAAAAAGACATGACACATCCTCTCTTTTTTGTTTTTGTGTTGCAAAAAATAGTTGCATGAGAAAGTCTTTTTTTTGTATTGTGGTGTATACTTGTGGCGCTTGGGTACATATGCAACCATCAGCCGTGTCAAATATTGATCCTGATCAACTTTTGATTTATTTTTATATAACAGCTCATGATTGCGAATAATTAAATGGGAATTGAACTTCCCACATTTGTAACCACTGTTTTCTTTGTGACTGCACGGTTTGTAAAATGACAGAGCTAACGGATCCTTATCAGCATATCTGCGAAAAAATGTTCACTTTTATAGATAAGAAAACATACCAAGACATTAATAAATTACTTTTTATGACGGTTTGCACCTCTATTATTAATTCTCTGTATAGGATCACTTCTGCTTTTCCCGACGTTTATACTTCCTACTGTTGCTTCTGCCATAGATGATTTTTGTAAAATTCACTATTTTTATGAAAAAAAAAAATGGTATAACCAACTATAATATAGTTCTTACTGGTTCACAGTTATTTTAGAGTTACCACTGTTGAACTATATATTACCTTAATACGCGTACTTGGAATTAGAACACACGAGAACACGTTTAGATTGGATGCGTATATTTCCAGAATGAAAAATTGCAATGCATTCCAAAGTTTTCTCAAAATATTTAGCATAAAAAGAATTGGCAAATGTGTTTACAATATTAAATGCAAAGTAGTTATTCACAAAGGTAGTTTAATCAAAGAATATTTCTAACAACCATAAAAATAAAATTAATTTAATTGGATAGATATGGAAATGTTTCATTTTGGTCTGAACTAATATTTTTGGTGTTGAATAACAGTAAAATTATTGACCTTTTTTATAGCAATGGTTACATAGGTTTTAATGCGTAGAATTGGATTTAGTTAAAAAACCAAAATATTTGAAAAGTGGAATTATTGCGTTTTGTTATGGACCTCCTCATATATAAACATAAACATATCTTCAAATATTTGTATGTTTATAAATATGTACATATCCGTAATAGTTGACTATCTCTAAAATTTCTTCCCTAGCAGAGAAATACTTCACAATTCTTCAGAAGTATTTCCACGACAATCAACACCAGAAATATATAGCTTCAAACCTAATCGGCTGGACGTAGATGCGGATTTATTGCAATATTGGGAAGAAAAGGGGTACACTTTTCCATTTTTACGTAAGATGGTTCACATTGTCCATGCTGCGCCGGCTACACAGGTATCTGTAGAGATAGCATTTTTTGCACTGCGGCTTTTATTATCCGATAAAGGGTACAACTTGGCGGATGAAGTAGTGGCCAAAACATTATTTTTCAAACTCAATACATAATAACTTTGTAAATAAATATTTTTCAAAGCGTACAACAGAAGCAAACTTTTGGAACATGTAATTTATTATTTGTTATTTAAATTCACACTTAATCGAATTTGTCCTGATTTGGTTGTTATAAGAATCTAATTCTATCTAACTGGTTTTAACGAGCTAAGAATTATTGCCAAAGGGAACGAAAGGAAAAGATACTTCTTTGAAATGTACGTTCTTTGGTAATGGTTTTAAGCCTCCAGATTCCTGGAAATTGACGTTATGCTCCTTGCTGAAACACACCTAACTAATAAATATAAATTTAATATTTCAGGATATACTTTTTATTGCACGAATCATCCAGATGGAAAGGCACATGGCGAAACTGATATTTTAGTCCGAAATCGCATTTAACACCATCCCTCGGTTGGAATTGCCAAGAATTATCTGCAAGCAACATCAATATGCCTACAAACAAAGCAAGGAGATATTACACTGTCCCCCCACGTTTTACGATAACAGAAAAACAATTTATGGATTTCTTCAGTTCGCTGGAAGAGCGCTTCATTGCTGCAGGCGATTATAATGCGAAGTACCCTCACTGGGGCTCACGCTTGTCCAACCCTAAATGCAAGCAATTATATAACGCGCTTATATGTAAAAGAAACAAACTTGTTACGCTTCTCCTGGAAAGCCCACATATTGGCCTTCAGACCCGCAAAAGCGGGTGACAAGAAAAATTCCTCGTAGTCTTATTAGTACAGAATCAAGTGCAGACCTCTCTTCAGACCACTGACCTGTACTCTTCACTTTGTGGCATCAGCCGCACGAAATAGAGTCACTGTACATGCTCACGACAAATGCTACAAACTAGTTGAGGTATAGAAAATATATCAGTGCGCATATAGAACTCCACCCAAATTTAGATACACCTGACGACATTGAAAACTCCGTAGCAGCTTTTGTATCTACAATCAGTGCTGCCGCTAGCATTTTCACACCAAAGCAAGCTTATATGGGAAATAAAAAACATTATCCGACTAATAGGAACAACTACTGAAGGCGGCTACACATGCGCTAACTAAAGCCCTCAAGAGTGAGGAACAGCACGCACAGTACCGGTACATTCAAAAGCTTTCTCCGACTAGCACAAAGTACCCGCTGTGGAAAGCACATAAAAATTTAAGTGCGCCAACGGAGACTGAAATGCCAGGACGGGACAACAATGGCAAATGGGTTCGGAGTGACGCGGAAAAAGCAAACACATTTGCTGCTCATTTACAAAATGTTTTCAGACCAAACCCAGCAACCAATGGGTTTACACTACCAACCGTATCCAAAGTGTCGAAATCAGAGCCACTGAAATTTGCACCTGAAGAAATTTCAAAAGTCCTGTCTGTATGATTGAAAGTTCACAGTTCGATGTAACACTGCCATCCGTGAAGCTCTTCTAATAGAAGCTGGAGTACCACAAGGCAGTGTTCTCGGCCCGATGCTGTACGTCTTATACACCTCGGATATTCCAACAAACGGCCTGACCTGACAATGCCCACTTTTGCCGACGACACTGCGATAATCAGACGCTCCAAATGTTCCCTACAAGCATCTGCGCTGTTAGGTAATCATAAGGAAGCTGTGGCCAATTGGCTCGCAAACTGGCGTATAAAGGTTAACGAACAAAAATCTAAGCAAGCTACATTTACACTAAATAAGAAAAGTTGTCCGCCTTTGACTTTGAACAACGTACAAATACCACAAAGCTATCATGTCACATACCTAGGGGTCCACCTGGATAGGCAACTTACTTGGCGCAACCACATAGAGGCTAAACACACTCATCTTAAGTTGAAGACCAGTTCTTTACACTGGCTGATTAACTCTCGCTCACCCCTGAGTCTGGAGTATAAAGTGACTATATACAACACGGTTCTAAAACCCATTTAGTCTTTCCAACGCAGAGGAGGTCTTCCTTTTTCTCTGCTACCACCAGCGGGTACCGCGTCAAAAACCTTCAGGGCTGAAAATATTTAATCCATTCGAACGACGTGGCCTAGACAGCGAAGCCGCTGGTTCTTAATCCCCTGCACTATATCTACGTCCACGTACAGCTCATCGTTCCATCGTACGCGGTATTCGCCGTCGCAAAGACGCAAAGATCCATAAATCTTTCAAAGAATCTTTCCCTCGAACACGCCAATAGCCCTTTCATCTGATAATGTCATCGTCCATGCTTCTGCGCCATACAATAGGACGGGCATGTTGAGAGACTTATAGAGTATGGTTTTTGTCTGCGAGAGAGGACAGCCACCCACTTCTCCACCCGACTTGCACTCCTGCTCTCTAAGCGCAATAATCAACAGAACGATATTTCCGAGCAGTGGAACCATATTTCTTGCTGTCTACATACCGCCGCTGAAGAATCCATCGGATTTCAGCGAGCCTGAAAAACAACTGGTATGACGAGGAATGTCGCACCGCTACGGAACGTAAAGACGCTGCCTACAGGGCTACACTGCGATCGGGAGCTCAAGAAGGCAAGACGCATTTTTTGTGAGAAAAAGAGAGAGGCCGAAATGCGTGAGCGCCCGAAATTTGTTCAGAAAGTACGGCGGCTAACAGAAGGTTTCAAGACCGGGGCGAATTCCCATAAGAATGACATCGGCGACCTGGTGACTGATGTCCACAGCATACTTAAATTATGGAGGAAGCACTTCTCCACACTGCTTAATGGAAGCAACTGCAACAACCCTGAAGAAGATGTTGAACCCGAACCCCCAATCAATGATGATGGACGCGATGTACCATCACCCGACTATGATGAAATTAGGAAAGCGATAACACGGCTGAAGAACTACAAAGCCCCCGGGGCCAACGGGTTACCAGCCGAGTTATGTAAGTACGGCGGAGAGGAGCTGGCTAAGTGCATGCACGAGCTCATTTCTAGAATATAGTCGGAAGAACGCATGCCTGCTGATTGGAACTTAAGTGTGCTCTGCCCAATCCACAAAAAGGGTGATCCTGCAGTTTAGGCCAATTATCGCGGGATAAGTCTTCTTAACATCGCGTATAAGGTTCTGTCGAGTGTATTGTGTACTTAAGCCCATCGTCAATGAACTAATTGGACCTTATCAGGGTGGCTTTAGATCTGGTAAATCTACCACCGACCAGATATTCACAATAAGCCAGATCTTGGAAAAGACCCGAGAAAGAAGAATCGACACACACCATATTTTTGTCGACTTCAAAGCCGCCTTCGCAATGTCTAAATTTGGTATCCCGGCAAAACTTATACGGCTATGTAAAATGACGTTGAGCACCACCACCAGTTCCGTCAGAATAGGGAAGGACCTCTCAGAGCCGTTTGATACCAAACGAGGTTTCAGACAGGGTGACTCTTTGTCATGCGATTTCTTTAATCTGGTGCTGGAGAAGATGACACGGGTCAATACGAAATTTTACCAAGACTCAAAATTATTAAATTTAGATTCTTTAGTTCGTAATTAGACGAAAAAAAAATATATACCATGAAAAAGTTTGCTTTTGTATTTATCATGTTTTCATTGTATTGGCCTTAATAACGATGCTCGAAGCTCAAAATGTCCTGATGAAAACGTTGTCCTTGCCATCTACAAGCAAACTTTATACGGAAAAAAGGTATTTTCTTTTCGTTTTTGTTCATAATTAACCAGAAAATCATAAAATAAACCTTAGGACGAAGAACGAAAATTTTTTTGTAGAGCCGTGTAATTCGAGCCGCAGAACTAAATCGGTCAGGCACCATCTTTTATAAGAGTGTGCAATTGTTGGCTTGCGCCGATTACATTGACATCATCGGTCTTAACAACCGCGCAGTTTGTTCTGCCTTCTCCAAACGGGACAGAGAAACGAAGCGAATGGGTCTGGGGGTGAACGAAGGCAAGACTAAGTATCTCCTGTCATCAAATAGACAGTCGGCACATTCACGACTGGGATCAAACATCACTGTTGACAGTTATAACTTTAAAAAAGTAGAGAACTTCGTTTACTTAGGAACCAGCATGAACACCAATAGCAGCTTTAGCCCTGAAATTCAACGCAGAAAAATTTCAGAATGGCATTAAATAAAAGACAATTTCTGAAATTTGCTCATTATTTTGATTAGGGTCTTTACAGTAATGAATATGAATATCTACTTATTTGATAAGGCACGCCTTATTTTCGGTGCAGGGCCTTTTTTCATGTGCAGAAACGCACAGTGTTTGAAAATTTCAAATTGCTGGGAAAAATAAATGTATTTTCGAATATGCGGATACATTGTTCACACGAAGTTATTAAATGCATTTAGAAGGACATAAACCTATATAGCGTCATGTTTTTTGCAATCAGAAATAATTACAAGGGTTTTATGTTTAGTTCATTCAGAAAGTTATTATCTAGGAAATTAAAAAAACAATTGGAAAAATGGTTGCCTGGTAATTTTTCCAATGAAAACCTGTTATTGAACTTTGGATAACGCAAACGCTTCATTATTCGTGAGATTTATTTATTTTTGATTATTAAGGTACATGCACAACAACCAGAGGTTATAAATTACAGTGCATGTACTCGTAGATACCTAATTATAACATAAAATTTGTCTTAAATTTAGTCTTAACAAAAATTACAAATATATGAATTTAAATAGATATTAAGATATAAGATATAATAAGATTAGTAAGAAGGTTTAGTAGAAGAAAAGAGAGACAGAAGAGATCAATAGATTCAAAAAGAAGAGTTAATGGTATACATATCAATTATTTAGTAAAGTGACACATGAGTTCACTTTTGAATCGCAGCGTGGTTTTATTATTCCTAATCGCTGGCGGTAAACAATTCCAAAGACGGACCGAGTACACAAGGAATTGACGTTAAGAGGTCAGGCAACTCGATTTCAAAGACGAAATAGTCGGAAACCGGGAAGATCTGGTCCATGACAGTCGTTCCTTCAGATAAATCGGCTCCTTAGTTGTCATGACTTTATGCAATAACGTTAAGCACCTGACTTTGAGTATGTAATCAAAAGTTATAGAAAATATTTTCAACGCGAATTCAGAAATGTGCTCATAACGTTTTATACCAAAACTATATCGCGCGATATTATTGTACAGAACATTAAGTTTCCTACTACATATACTATCACAATTTGCAAACAATTCACAACCATATAATAACGTCGGTAAAAGATACGTTTTGGCTAGTAAAAGTCGTATTTTTAACGGCGTAAAGTACTGAATACCCCACAGAGTCCGAAGAATGCCGTATACTTTGCCAATAGTGCTAAGAATATGGTTGTTCCACGTCAAAGTTCTATTCAAAACTATTCCTAGGTTTTTTGCTGTGTCCACGTATTTCATCACAGAATTGTTGAGTTTTACCTCGTTATAGCCGTCAAGGTTTAAATATTTCTTATATATAACAATGCACTGGGAATTGCTTGGATTAAGCGCCAAGCCATTGTCAGACGCCCACCGATTCAAGCAATATAAGTATGTGTATAGGTTAGTAATACATGCATTGACAGATACTAGGGGACAAGAAAGATACAGTTGGACGGCATCTGCGTAAATGTGAATATTACTATATTTCAAAACAGTTGGAAGGTCATTAATGTACAACGTGAACAGTAGAGGACCAAGAATTGATCCTTGCGGAACACCTTTAGAAATAGGCAACTGGTTAGACACACTGTCACGTACACTTACGGATTGCGAACGGTGAAAAAGATAAGACTTTACTAGGTTTACTGCTGATGTTGAAAAGTTGAATAGGCTGTCAAGTTTTAAGCACATTAATTTGTGGTCAACGGTTTCAAAAGCTTTTGAGTGGTCAAGAAGAGTTAAAAATGTTACGTGATTTTTGTCAATATTTAGCCGAATATCGTCCGAGACTTTAATGAGCGCTGTAATACAACTTTTATTTGTAGTAAAGCCTGATTGGTACGGGGTCATCAAGGAGTTCTTTGATATAAAGTGGTTGATTTGCTTGCTCATAATTTTTTCCAGTACCTTAGATAAATAAGGAAGTATCGCAATGGGCCTATATTCACCATTGGGCTTTTTAACCGGAATGATTTTGGCCATTTTCCAGTAGTTTGGAAATGAAGACGTAGTCAGAATAGTATTAAATGCATAGGTGATAAAAGTTAAAATTTTTGGCAGTAAACTCTTATCTAACAAATATTGGATGCACATCATCAAGACCAACAGCATTAGATTTAACACTCAGTATAGATTGGACAACATCATTTTCATTCACGTGCTTGTAAAATGAAGCCTGTTGTTTTGCAGTGAAGTCGTGCTTGAGTTATAATAATGATAATAATTTTTCGCTTACTCCATATAGCTCAGTGTTTGGCCGAGCTTATTATACCATTTGTGGTATGCGTCTATTTATTATACCATAAATGGAGGGACCTACAATTTTGTGCCGACTCCGAACGGCAGATTTATTTTATATACCTTCGGAGGTTTACCATTGCCTGCCGAAGGACGGAAGCTATTAGCAAAACATTTTTTCTATGATTTAGTATTTACTTGCACTGCCTGAAATTCGAACCTTGAACTCAGCGGCATATCGAGATATAGCACCTTTCAAAATTGACAAAATATTTACTGAATTCTTCGACAGATAATATTTTGATATCCAAATTTTTTTTGGAGATTATTTTTATTTAAAACATAGAGCATTTCTTTGGATTTTTTGTGTGTCTGTCGGAGATTTTGAGCATTCATTGAAAAAACACTTTATATCACGATGCTCAAAAAACTATATCGCGCACGAACGGAATTCACAGCGTTGGGCCTGAAGAAAATAACAGATTGAAAGTCAAGACTGATCCTTTTTGTAATGAGTTCAAAATAAAAAGCCTCGTAAAACCGAAAATAAGGCGAGCCTTAGCAAATAAAAAGTAAATATTCATATTCATTATTGCATAAACCTTAAAAAATTATAAGGAAATTTCTGAAATTGTCTTTTATGTAATGCCAAAGCAATTCAGTAATAAATTACAAGCATAATTTGAATCTAATCTTTCTGAAATTTTTGCAGGTTTTACATAACTATTTGAAGAACAATTTAAAAAATTTGAAGAAAAAATAGTTTTATCAACTTCTCCTAATCCTCATATAAAACTGAAGAAAAAAAATATATCTCGGAAGCTATAAGCGTCAAATCAAAATAACAAAATACGTGTCACATATTTTCACTCAAAGAAAGCAAAAAAAAAAGGATTCGAGCGGAAAAAATGTTCAGTGTATATTTTGCATGGATTGGCCCATATGTATTCATTGCTGTTAGGCGGTACATAGGAAGCTACAATATGAAATTCTCCTGATGAACCATTTAAACATACATACGTAAATTTAGTCCAGTACACTTATCACAATTGGCAAGCTTAACTAAAGATGGACGTAGACTATGGTGAACGGCAATTAGCACACCGACGCCCCTATTGCAACCCGATTTGACGAGATCTTTGCGAAAAACTTGGAAATAATTTGGATCGAAGAATTCGCTGTCAAAGAAGGCCATGTTCAGCCAGGTTTCGATAATTACGAATATATAGAATTAAAGCTGTGAGCTCTATCTGTATACCGCTTCGGTCTTTGTTCTCATGCCAGAGATATTCTAATAATATATGCTAATATAATTACTGCTCGGCTGATTTAGACTATGTTTGAGTTGCGAAACAAAAGTTATTTGTTGTTGTCTTTAGATATATCGAGCGATTTAACAGATATGCGATTGTAGCTTGGCAGCAGCAGCAAAAACAGATTTACCAGTATTTGAATTGTTGTCGACAGACTCATAGCTCACAGCCGCGGGCAGAGGAGGCGAACGAATGGAACTCCGACCCACAGCGGCACAGCAAACGCAAAAAAAAATGTTTTCTCAGTTAATAAATAACTCTAAATAAGATGTACGTATACCAATACAATCGGTATGAAAGAATGCATTGCACTTCGCACACTGCACTTTAGATTTTTGTCCACAGGAAAAAGCCATTGTTGATTATGAGTCAAACCACATTTTTTATCATTTTTAAAAAACTAACCCTTTTTGCTTTCTAGACCTAGGTTAGGTTAGGTAAGGTAAGGTGGCAGCCCGAAGGGGTTCACTTAGACTTTAATTCAAGGATGCATTTTAACGTTAAATTTAACCGTTCCGAAATGTTTTCTCTTGATTCGGTTGAAACGTTTCAAAATATTATCGTTAAAGCAATTATCATAATAAATTTCATTACGTTTTTAACCGAAACGAAATGCTGGCGTTAACGTTAAAACGTTAAGAAAAACGCTGGAGATTCACTCGTCGCAAACAGAAGCGCAAACAGGCGCAAACAGAAGCGCTGCATACTTTTAGGCACATTAAAATTAACGAAAACGGAAATTTTATAACGTTGCAACATTAACGATTTCATTTCGGTTTGATAACATGGCGCCAAAACGCAACAAACTCATTTCGTTAAGTTAATTTTACTCGTTAACAAAACAAAATGGTATCGTTTCATTTGTTGAGCAGCCCTGCTTTAATTTATAATCCATTGTGACACCACTATGCAGTTTTTCCTTCCCTGAACTGAAAGACCCGCCGGTAGAGCGTTAAGAGTGTTGTTTATGAAGGAGCGTAGCCTTTCGATGGATACACCGGAGAGCCCCTCGGGTGTATCGAAAAAGTATGAGCCAAGATGTCTGCATCTAAGCCTAGCGAAAGCAGGGCAGCTAAGAAGGTAATGTTGAAATGACTCCACCTCATCATCCTCCATACAGCACCCACATCTTGGATCAGAAATGAAGCCGAGCTTTGCAACTTTGCACGTCGGGGTTTTCGCCCAGCGTTTGCTGAGCCGACTTAAGGCCCATTTTTCCAGAAGCAGACCACACGGAGTCAGCGATCCCAGGGCTCTGATTGCGGCTTGTCTGTCCGAGTAGATGCTTACCACCTTCTGTGTATAAGTAGTGCTGCGACACAAGTGGTCTACTGCGTTCTTGATGGCAGCTATTTCAGCTTGAAAAACGCTGCAGAAATCCGGTAGTCAGTGATGCCAAGCATCACATTTAGAGCAAACATGGAAGTGGTGCAAAGTGCTCCGCTGATTCCAATCAAGGCGCTTCTCTGCACCCGTTCCAGTTTCTTTCAGGTTTATTCAGGGTGCTCCACCAGCGGACCAATTTGTAACCAAATTTCGATGACCTTGCATGAGATCGTAAAGCGAGTTTAGGAACTTTCCCCTGACTATGAGTGCCACATCGTCCGCATAGGCGACCACCTGGCAACCCCTCCCCTCCAGTTTCTCTAGAGCCTAATTTAAGACAATGTTCCAGAGGAAGGGTGAAAGAACACCTCCTTGTGAGGTGCCCCTGCTCACCTTTTGCTGAGCCGATGCACTTCCACTGTCTGTCTATTTGAGATAAACCTGATCAAGTTGGTTTCAACTCCAAGCCGGCCAAGGGCCAATATAACCGCATTTGGAAGAACATTGTTGAATGCCTCTCAATGTCGATGAAAACATCCACTGCGTACTCTTTGTGCTCGAAAGACTCTTCGATGATTTTAACCGCGGTATGCAGAGCAGATTCTACGGATCTGCCCTTCGTGTAAGCATGGTGAGAGAGACTAAGTCTCTCACGTGGAATTATATTTCTAATATATAGGTCGATCAGCCTCTTTTCGGAAGGAAGGACGAGCGGCTGATTGGACTGAAATCCTTTGGCGAGACGTGGGAGTTTTTCCCCGCCTTGGGGATGAATGTGACCCTCACCTGTCACCAGGCCCTCGGGTCATACCCCTGTCCACGCAGTTCGCGTAGATGGGGGCGAGTCACCGTAAGGAAACGTCTTCCGCGCTCTGCAGTCGCGCGGTTATTATACCGTCCGGTCCCGGCGAAGCCCCTCCAGTAGGTCACTGGAGGAAACCAATCCACAGCCGAGACACGTGTCAGTGGCTATACTCGGCCCGGGGTCTTCGGGGAAATGTGCACACAAATGCAGCTTGAGGGATTCCTCGCTACTTGTCGCCCATTCCCCGACTCTGCCCTCAGATATCCTAAAGGAAAAGGATTATTCGAGATAATGCGTCTGAAGCGCGAGGCTTCATGACAACCTTCCCCGGATTCACAGAAATTTCTCCGTCTGCTCGACGCCCTTAATTCGGACAGTAAATATCCCACCGTGTTCTTCTGAGGTTCCTAAATGGTTTCCTAATTGAGCGATTTTCGTCTAAAATAACCTGAATATATCTATGGTCTGAGTAGGAGTGAGTCTACAGCACTCTCCAGGCAGATATGCGGGGTATAAGGGAAGAAGAAACCAGGGTAACGTCTAGCACCTTACGCCTGGCCGCAGTTAAGATGGTAGGTTCATTTCCTCTATTGCATACAGCTAAGTTCTCGCTAACAATTAAATCAAAAAGTGACTCACCTCTTGTGTTTATATCCGAGCTTCCCCAGCATGTGTGCCATGAGTTCGCATGAGATCCTATGGTGACAGCGACGTTCCGCCGGTTTGCTTCGGCTATGGCTTCCCGTAGCAGAGTCGGTGGTGGTTCCACCGCATCGTCATGCTCCATATATGCAGAGATGAGCCAGAGCTTACCCGCGCCACCTTCCAGGCTTACGGTGACAATGTCTTCATTGCTGAATTTGGGCAAAATAAATGCTTTCAGTTCTTTACTGATGAGCATGCAAGATCTAGGTTTACCTGCTTGCATCTGCGCCATCAGCTTATAGTTTGGCGTCCTGATACAAGAGATTCCGTAACTGCTCAGCCACGGCTTCTGTATGAGGACTACGTCAGCTCCCACTTGCTCAAGGTGGATAATAAGGTTTGCGGACGCCGCTTTAGAGTGTTGGAGGTTTATCTGTAGGATCTTCATCCAGTTCGGCGTCCTCGTCCGCGTTCTCTTTTTCCGCTCTGTCAAAAAGCGGCCAATGTTCAAGAGAGAACCCGCCGAAGAGGGAAAGTCACTAGCACTTTCCGCTCCGAAACCACTGATTCGACAGTCGAAGGTTTCTTGGCCCTGTGCACTTCTGGAGGTGCGGGGTCATTCCCTCCTGCATCGGATTGGTAGACCCTTAGGACTTCCTTTTCGAAGCCGTAGTTTACAACCCCCTGGCACTCGGAGAGGGGGACGAGCGACTCCGCATTCAGCAGTATAACTGCCTTCGGGTCCTCGGACCGCTCCACCTTGACCACCCTCCAGTTGTGCGTCGGTAGGTACGGGTTGCAGTACCGGATAAACTCCTCCATTTCCTCCGGCGTGGAAGGCCCTGCAGGAAGCCAGACCCGGGCGCGAACGCGAAGGCAGATCCTTCTCGTTCACAGCTTCCAGTTTGGTGCCCTTCCAGACCTCCCTCACCAGAGCCACTGCAGCCTTGTAGACGTTCGCTGACCTTTCATCAGCGTAGATTATCCCCTTGTGGATACCATGGTGCCACCCGGCACTTTCACACTTTGGAGGGGGGCCAGGGTTTTCCCTGACACTAGTGCTGGGCGTGCTAACCCCACTGGAAATGGGGCCAGCAGCTTGAGACGGTTTCGTCTCCTCGGCGATAGATACTGCCTGCTCATATAAGCCAGCTTTGGTGTTCAATTTTGACTCACCTCCGCCGCCCGAAATTAAAATTGATGTCGTTGTTGTTTTTGTTGTATTCATGTTTTTCTGGGTCCCCACTCAGAGCCGCTATCCAAGACCCCGATGTGTAGTCGCCTTTGAAATGGTCCCATGGTAATCTCCGAGGAGGCCATTGCGACGGTTGACGCATGCCCTTATGGGGTCATGCGTTCAGAGCCGACCAGCATAAAGTGGGACCGTAGCTCAACCAACACCTACACCACCAACTTAACGGTGAGGCCTGCCAGGGTTTTAACGGGAAGGGGACGGTCGCGACATTAGCCCACCAGCCATTTCTGCTGAGTGTCACCTCAGCCTACTCAGGTGGCAGAATGCCGCAACCACCAGCCCAAGATCGCCAGATCCGAAACGTTTGAGATCAGAATCATTGTTCAAAAAGAGATCCAGGGGTCGTTACCGTTCAGGTGAGGCCGCAGGTCATTTAGCGTTGTATTTTGACTTTAGGAGTGAAATTTTCACTGCATTTGAAGGCCTAGAAAGCATACAAAATTTTAATTGTTTAAGCAATTGTTAATAAAAAAAACTACTTGAATTTGGAACATTTCACGTTTACCTATTTTAGAATAAAGAAGATGCAGTTTGCGATATACAACAAAACTTCATTCGTTTATAGCAAACGCATCCTGAGATATGCATTTTTTCTTAAAATATTACTAAATTAGTGAAAATTTAATATAATAAAAACGGCGCAAAATTTCGAAAAACCATTCAAAGCTTTTTTTTCATATTGATATAAACTATCGAATTTCAGAATTGTCGTTAGTTTTCTCAAAATGATGAAAAATTATTGATCGAGTTAACGTGATTTGACTCTATATTAACTTTCTTAGATTGGATCTTATGATCACGCAAAGAGGCACTATGACAATTATTAATGTGTTGTAACATTATAACAAAGCTGAAGAAAAAATATGTTTACTAACACAGTGCTACAAAAAAGAATAAAGTCGAAAAACCTGGGAAGGGATGTTATTTTTCTGTTAGGTCTTATCGAGTAGAACGAGAATCCAATTTTGGAATTTGTCAAACACCCCCAAAATCTCGACATACCCTTAAAAAACCAATTTTTCGTGCTTTTGCGCACTTCTTAGCCCATATCTTAGCTAATTAACAACCGATTTTCATTCTAAGGACGGTTTAAGAAAGAAGAAACTCAGACGTCTTAATAAAGCTGAAGAAATTTACTTGTTTTTGCACAACAAACTTAAATTTTGCTACCCTTTTTCTTCTTTTTTTTGACTTTGGCGATATTTTCACACACTTTTTTATAAAAACACAAAATGAGTTTTGATTAGATTGAAAGAGTACGTTTAATACCGAGTTCAACGAATGTTTCTTTTAAAAAATCGGCCAAAAAGTGACTGAGTTATTTTGCTTTTTATAAGAACGAAATTTTTGCAAAAATTTGCTTCTGTTGTTCCCAAGGAAATTATCACTTATTTTTTGAGTTGTTACTCAATTTTTAAGTCTTTATAAATTTCCGTTATACTGAAGTGCACGTGTTGTTTATCTTTTGTTTTGTTGGCTGTTAAATTTGATAAAAATCGTGGTAAAGTAAAACTAAAATGTGCGACAATGGCTTATTTACGGATACAAGTCATCGGCGGGATTTTAAAAATAATATTGGTGTTGTAAAAATATATAACAAGCTTTTCGCAAGATTTTATAGTGCGAGTCGCAGGTACGAGCCAGAATTTATTTGTGAATATTGTTGCACAACATTAAAAAAATTTAAAGTTCAACAATCAATTACTTTGCCCTTTTCTGTGCCTATGACTTGGCATCATCAGGCATATCATAAACAAGACGAATGCTATTTTTGAAAAACAAACGTTTCAGGTCACAATTTTAAATCGCGGAAAAACGTAAAGTATGCGAATGTTGTTACGGTTACAAATCCAAAATACTTAAATTCCGAAGTGCCTAAGTGCCTACAAAAAGTGAGTCAATTGATGCTGGTGAAACATATTTAGTAGAGGAAGAATTCCTTCCTTGTAAATCAAAATCAACGAAAGGCATTTGGTTTCATATTCTGATTTCGCCGATCTCGTGCGTGATTTGCATTTATCGTAACGAGAATCTGAAGTCCTCGGTTCACGACTAAAGCAGTGGAATTTAGTAGAAAAATAATTTCAAATAACATCGGGTAGAAAAAGCGACCGCACTTTGATACTTACAGAAAGTTTTAAAACTGATGGCAATGACTGTGATCTAGTACATTCGTGTTCCCTTAATGGAGTCTGTAATGTCACCCTTAGGTTTAAAAGCTGTGTTATTACACAATGAAAATCTCTTACCATCAGTTCTAATCGCGTATGGGGTTAACAAGAAAGAAACGCATGAAATGATGGAAAAAATTATACGGTTGATCGACTAAGCCTCGCATAAATGGAAAGTCATCGCTGACTTAAAAGTGTTGACAATTTTATTTGGCATGCAAGGTGGCTACACAAAATATCCTTGCTACCTTTGTGAATGGGATAGTCGGCCATCAATCGCTATGATCGCAAAGCATGACCATTTCGAGAGTCATGTTATCTTACCACCACTACACTTAAAGCTGGGATACATGAAACAATTTGTCGATAAAAATTCATTTCTTGCATTCGCATTTGGACTTCTTCCCACATAAGCTGGGCCAGTTCAGTGATGAACAAGGCGAACACTTCCACCAAGAAATGGCTACGATCGAAAAACGTTTCGAAGGAAAAAACAAAATAAATATGATGGCACAATATTGCTGGTCAGTACAACGCGAAACTGACGATGCTGACCTAAGGAACAAACGGTCAAAAAAGCACTTTTGATCTATACATTTTAATTTAATAATATTTATTAGTAAATTAAGTTCGTTGTAAATTTTTGCAAAAATTTCGTTCTTATAAAAAGTAAAATAACTCAGTCACTTTTTGGCCGATTTTTTAAAAGAAACATTCGTTGAACTCGGTATTAAACGTACTCTTTGAATCGAATCAAAACTCATTTTGATTAAGACGTTTATATATTTCTTCTCTTAAACCGTTCTTAGAATGAAACTCGGTTGTTAATTAGCTAAGATATGGGCCAAGAAGTGCAATCGGGTTTTTAAGGTTAAGTCGAGATTTTGGGGGTGTTTGACAAATTCCAAAATTGGATGCTCGATCTACTCGATAAGACATACAAGAAAAATAACATCACTTCCCAGGTATTTTTGAGTGTCACACTGTGTAATCAGTAGTTACGACTATTACACGTGAAATCGAAACCACAAACTGCGGGGCAAAATAAGCACGTCCACTCTGACCAACTGATCGACTCAATTTTAATAAAGGATGCATCTGTTTTAACAACACCAAAGCAATGTTAACATGGTATGAAATAAAATAGGCTAAACAGTTGGCACTTCTACCAATAATGTGGAAAAATTCCTGTTGTTCTGTCAACATTTCGGGAGGGGAGGCAAAGTTGGACTGGTCGTCAGAGCATTGTTCTTGTAAACAGAATTTTTAATAGCAACTCCAGCCGGTTTAACAACAGAAATAGTAGGCATGGTGCGGACAGCAGTAACATTGTGTGAAGGAGAAACAGCAAAAGAGACCGTTACTTCGTGCAAACTTCTTTGAACAACTGTGTAAATTGTCAACCATGACTGGCAAAGAGTCCTCGTAAATGGAATTAAAAATATTGTTTGTAGATTTCTCTTGGTTGATAATTCGAAAGAATTTAAAAATTATAATTATTCTCAAATTATTAATAAACTTACTCTCCGATTCCGCGAGCTAAAACGTACACCCGAATGTTTACCATGCCATATAATCACCATAAGTACCTTTTAAAATAAAATACAGTATTTATTTCTATTACCATTGTTTTAATATGCTTCAATAAAATATTATATGTATAACATTTTTATAGTTTTATTTAATTGTATTAAGTAAGCCCATGCTAATTTGTTATCGCTTGCTCTTTAACCGTTACTTCACCGGTAAATATTGACGTGATGGCGTTTCAAATTTTTGTCTAAAATATATATATAAATAAATGCTTTTAAATATATTTTGTAAAAGTAAAATAAAGACAAACTTACACTGGTGTACCATAATTGTAACCATCACTATCTGATGAATAACTGAAATCATCGCCGATTTGAGCACTTCCACTCAAACTATTTTGGGCTTCTTCCAAATTTAGATTTTGATTCAAAAACTGGAATCTGTTCTTAGGACCTCCTAATAAATCTTTATTTTCGTTGCCAAAATTGTTCAGCTTTTGTGATGTTACGACTGCAGCTTGGGGTCTAAAAGAAATGGATATACATCATTGATATTTTAAGAAGAATTGAAAAAAATGCTAAGTTGTATAGAACAACAATATCATTTCTTATTAATGGTTTTTGCTATGCATAAGCCTGCATGGTTCGATTTTGGAAAAAATGCAAAAAAATTTTTAAATATTTAAAAATTTAGGAAGGATTTGGAACAAAATGTGTTATCCCCGGTGTGAACTCATTTTAATTGTTAAGAATTGTTGAATCGTACCCTTTTTATCAGGCGCGCAGCTACATTATTGTAAATATATAAACATGTGTATACATTAGGAATGAGAATCCCGGAATCTCTCTCTTTTTAAACTCCCGAATATCCCGGGATTAGTCTATTCAAATCACGGGATGTTGAAACCAATTAATTTAATAGAAATTTAAATTTATAAAATTTTGATCATAAGTATCTTCTTTTATGGGCGAAACAATCCTGTCAGATGTGTACACTTTTAATTAATCCAAATAATATATATAATTATATGATTAATATTAAAAATAACTTTCTGCAGCTTCTCATTTTACTGCAATTATAAAGGAGCTGGCGAATAGCCTTACTATGAAAGCGATGTTAAAAACTCTCACGAGGAGCTGGTTGAGGTGGATAAGGCAGTAAGTCTCAAAGATAAATTTCATAAACTTTAACGAGCGAGTGTCTAACAATATAATGGCATAAAATGTATTAGTAGGTTTGGTAAAAGAAATAATTATAATGGGGGCAATAAATGTTTTATATGCAACAAATTTAAGTTTAGGAATGAGGATAACACATTATTATTATATATAATGAGGATAACACACTTCATGCTTTAATTTCTTTAAGGTCGCATTTTGATCAAAAGAAGAAATAATTCTGCCTCGCTCAAAATCAAATGCGAGATGCATTTAATTTTTACTTGATTTTTATTTTATATTTACTCTCCGATTCTGTGTTCTTCTTAGTTTATCAAGCTTAAGCAACCGTTGAGAAACCCAGTGGAATTTTTGGCTATTGTACAGTGTAGCAAAGAAAAAACCGTTTTATTTTTGATTATAATGCATAAATCTTGGTAAATTTTCAATTTTGAATATGTGTAAATAAATGATGATTTATCAAGAAGAAACGGGTTGTTAATATTGATTTCAAACAGTGATTAAAAATAATTTTACTGTATATGCATTTGCTGTTGCACCAAATATGACTCGCATTTTTGTACTTGAAGAATAAATTACTTTGTATGTTGATCAAATTTAAACAGGTTAAGGAACAGCCGCACTTGATTGTAGTGAGTTGTAATGGAAAAGGAGACAAAACAAGTCAAATAACAACAAAAATCAATAATAAAATTGAGATTGCCTAACAAACAAAAATATAAAAATATACATTAAATTTGTACAAACAACAACTACACAATCAAGTTGAAACAACGGCGGAACAGCCGCACTTGATTATAATGAGTTGTAAAGGAAAATAAGAAAATAACAACAGCTCACATAGCGTAAGCTGTTTAGATGCTGGCTTAGTTAAGCGTTACGTGGTGGCGCGGGTTCGACTCATGCGGAAGCCGTGACGAAAGAAGTCTGATGAGGAGATGTGATGATCTCCGAAATAGTACTATAACTTCTACCGCTTTGGACGTTATTGTATGTTCTCTACAAATTTTTCAATAAAAATTGACCTTTAGCTCACTTAAAACAAATAAAGTAAAATCGTACCCGATTATCGGGGGTTGCATAGCATTATATGGCGTAAAACCCTCTACATGTTCTTTGCAGTCTGAGGTAAATTCGTGCTCCTAACTGTTATTAAATCTAAGTGAAAAAAAGAAAGCGAGGTCGTAACCATGATCCTATTAAACGTGAATTTCAAGTAATTTAGTTGGGTAATTTATTACCAAACGAAGTCATATACTATTAAGATGAATGTATGAAGTACCTTAAAAAATTATCCACTATTTGTAACAGTACTACTTTTTAACTTGAATATGAAAATATAGTGCCAGAATTGTAAAAATTACCCTCAGTGCTGTTGGCTAAAAAAATTTTTGAAGAAGTTCAAAAGCTGGTATATTTTGATTTGTTGGAGCCGGTTTATTTCTGTACAGCGCCAGTAGCTTCGCGAAATTTTCGAAAAAAAAGGTATGTAGCTTATCAGATTCCGCTAGATGACACATCGAGGAAATTAACTACAATGTCCAATATACCCGGTTGGCTTCACATCAGCACAGGCTATTATCCATGGGATTTATGATTATGATCTAAAGATAAATGTTGGGTTTTTTTTTATGATATCAAGATAACCGCACCGGATTATACAGAATGCATGATTAAAGCTGTCGCTTTATAAGTGTAATTAAAGCTGTCGCTTTATAAGTGTAATTTTTGTTATGATAATAAATTACTTTAGGCATGTAATAGATAGAAAGAAGCTACAAAGCAGTCCTGAGAAAGTCTACGTTATAGTTATAGCTAGACTGCCATATCGAACGCTACGCCAAAGAAAAATGGGCTTACATCGTTTTTGGGGGTGAAAAACTTAGATGTCTGGTTGGTATTATGACATCGTTCATATCAAGTCGAAATTTTATCGTACACAATATTCTGCAAGGTATACAATAAGTAGGCGAAAAAAAGAAAAAAAACAATTGGCCACAGGACGTCGCGCTATTATATTTTCATGACGTTGAATTATTTTTCTGCGGATTTAGAATCATAATTCCAATCATAATTTTAAGTCATTGTCAAAGATAAATCTTTAGAAAGTATAGTAAAGAATTGCTAGCCTTTCCAAAGCCATCAAGGTAGAAATTGTTCCGTTGGGCTGGCTAGAATAGCCTTGGTCTCCAGCCCATATTGACAGATTTTGCCTTTTTGTTGACAGCTACAGCAAACGTGCTGAATATATAACAATGGGCAAAAATACCTCATACAGTGCTACCAAACTGGCGCTAAAAGAGAGGTTTTCGCGTTTATGAAAAGTTTTTTTTTCTAATAACGGCCACCCCCCGGCAGACAAAATAAACCTACTAGGGAATTTCTGCCATGATAAAGCTTCTCATAAAATATGTAAGTACAAATGTCGTTCGGGGTTGGAATAAAACTGTTTACATTGATAGTACACTTACTAAATTTTCTTTGAGAACTTCGTTATTCGTTTAACGCATTTGGATACGCACAAAACTTCAAAAAACTGTTAGAAAAACGTGCCAGATTCTGAAAATTTTGTGTTCGGTTACTATTTTTGATATTTTATTAGATACCAATAAACTAAATTTTTAACGGAATTTTTCTGCGTGCACCGTAGAGCTCAAACCATTTCCATAGCGTTAACCATATTGTTCATATTTCTTTTGTGATTTTTGTCGAAATATTTTATAGAAAATTTTCAAAAAAGCATAGCTTCACGATACTGCAGAGAACGAAAAACTATCTTCTTATACTTGTAATTCTTGCAGTTTCTATAACATTTGTTAAAAAGGCACTTTATTATATTATTATAAAAACAACCATTTTTTGGTCAAAAGAATCCAATGACCCTTACATTACGAAGGCTCTTTTCACAATGTTAGTGAGGTCAATACTGGCGCAAACGTCAAGCTGTGTGGTTGTGTTTACTTTGCTCCCTTACAAATATTGTTATAAAGCGGTTTAAATGTCGGGTTAATTAAAAGAAATTTCATTAAATTGTGATTAAATCAATTTTGTGCACTTCAAGCTAAGTATAAAGTGATTTGGTGCAATATTCATTTAATAATATTTGACTTATAAACAATCTCATTTTAATCTTTCTTGTGTTGGGTGCCGAGTCATCATTTTTCTTGTAGTACAGTTGTTGTTGCCAATTGTTTGTTTTTGCATTTGCGGCTGTTGCTGTTTATGCGCGCACTCTTCTTTGTTACTCCTTTTAGCTTTCACAGCTGTTTGCGTGATTTTTTAAGTGTCAATAAAACTGTGTATCCCAAACTGTTCTAACTGCCTTACCGACTTCTATACTGCTTTTTTTGCTAAACTGCTTACCACTGTTAGATCCTTTCTTCTGCTAGTCCTATAAATTGTAATTTTAATTCTAATTAATTTTCTCCTAAATAATATACCATGTCTTGTAATTATCCTAACTGCCAGGTTAAGAGTGGGTCTGAACGCTTTGTGTCTTGCTGGCTTTGCGATGGGCTTGCCCACATGAAGTGTGCTGGATTGACAGAGGTAGAGTGTTAGATTTGATTGATGATGGTAAGGGTGTCCGCTGGTCTTGTCTGAAATGTAGGTCAACTGAAGTTGAACTTTTTAAGTTTTTTAGGCAGTGTAGGAACGGTTTCTCTGAGATTGGTAAGGAGCTAAATGTTCTTACCGAAAAATTCAAACACTACGAAAACGTATTTAATTATTTTACATGCTTAGAGGATACGAGTATTCCTAATAGCCGTAATAGGGGCTGGTTGTGGTTCCTCAGAGAAAATCTATTTTTATATCAAGATTTTCCAGTGATACCACAGTTGAGGATATCAAGTTTCACATTTCATCTAAGGTTAAAACTGATGACATAACTATCAGGAAATTTAACTTTAATTACAAGATAAACATTTCTTCATTTAAAATCGATGTAACTTCCGAA
Source organism: Philophylla caesio (assembly GCA_963971545.1). NCBI lineage: Eukaryota > Metazoa > Arthropoda > Insecta > Diptera > Tephritidae > Philophylla > Philophylla caesio. The sequence goes on from OZ020607.1 coordinate 74,941,357, forward strand.
AACTTTAATATACTTTTAAATAGCTCTTTTTGGCCGACTGGGGCTTTTGTTCGCGAATTCAAGTTTAAACCTAACATAAATAATCAAAACTTAGCAAAAATTTCTCATTCTAATCCGGAGTCAAAAAATGTTAGAGGCTTGAATACAAACCTAACTGACTTGCTTTTGAAGAGTTATCACTGTAATTTTAACATTATAGCTTTCACTGAAACTTGGCTTAAACCTCACGTTTTTGATTTGGAGATTCTTTGCAGTGAATATCATATTTACAGAAATGATCGAGAGTGCAGGATCGGTGGAGGTGTTCTTTTTGCTGTCCATTCTTCATTACCATCTGAAGTGGTTAACGTCCCTATCATTGAGTCTACTGAATTTAAGTGCATACGAGTGCAATTAAGCAAGTCTTATATTTATTTAGCCCTCTGCTATATACCTCCTCAGTCTGACTTGTCGGTATATAGTGATCATATTTCTTTACTTGGGATTGTGGACTCAATGCTTAGACCTCCCGACTCATTGATTGTGTTGGGTGATTTTAATCTCCCAAACATTTCTTGGAATATAATTGATGGTCATATCGTGCCTTCCATTAACAACGCCTTTCTGGAGGGGATGACTGAACTTTGTCTGAACCAAGTTAATACCCTACAAAACAAGTTGGGGAAGGTCTTGGATTTGGTTTTTGTTGACAACATGTAAAGGGCCTCCTTAAATCGATGTGATCCATTGGTTTTACCTGAGGATGTATATCATCCTGCGATTGAATTGTCATACGAGATCATAGACGGAGAGCGGGTTTCTGGATCGAAAGCTTTTAATTCTAATGACAGCTTCGATTTTAGAAAAGCTAATTTTAAAAAATTAAATTGTGACTTATCTAAAATAACTTGGCCTTACTACAATGGCGATATTGAGCGTAATGTTTTGGACTTCAACAATACTTTATACAACTTATTTCTTAAACATGTACCTAAAGGTTCTTGTATTCGTGATGAATCAGCCCCTTTATGGTTCACTAAAGACTTGAGAACTTTAAAAAATAAAAAATCGCGTTCTTTTAAAATATATAAAAGTACTGGTCGTCATGTGGATTATCTTAATTATTCAGTCTTGCGACATAAATATCTAGAATTAAATAAAAACTGTTATGCAAAATACTTGAATAAAATGAACATTATCCACGACCCGAAAGCTTTCTATGGTTTCGTTAATTTTTAGCGCAGAGTAAATGCATTCCCTTCCGCAATGAAATATCAAAATACTGTGTCATGTGATAACGAGATTATTGCCAATCTATTTGCACAGTTCTTTAAATCTAACTACACCACTCAATTTAAATATAACTCTATTTCCTATCCATACAAGCTGAGCCCCAATTACTCTATTAATATTCCAGTCATACCATCAGATGATGTTTTTCATTATTTAATATCTTTAAAAGAATCATTCAAGTACGGCCCTGATATGATCCCGACATGTTTCCTAAAAAAATGTGCAAAGCACCTGTACCTGCCATTATCGAACTTGTTTAATTTGTCCCTCCAGCAAGGAGTTTTTCTGTGAATATGGATACAGTCTTACATAATCCCCCTTCATAAATCTGGAAGCAGGTCTTCTATTGAAAACTATCGTGGTATAGCTAAACTCTCTTCTATCCCGAAGTTGTTTGAAGCTATTGTTACCAATCAAATGACTTATCCGATTTCCTCAATAATAGCAAATTGCCAACATGGCTTCTGTAAGGGCAAATCAACCATTAAAAATTTACTTGAATTTACCACCCATATTTCAAATGGGTTTAGGGAATACATTGATACTGATGTTATATATACCGATTTCAGTAAAGCATTTGACAAAGTATGTCACTCTTTACTCATCCGTAAACTAGATCTGCTTGGTCTCCTACAAAATAAATAACTACGTCCTAGAACATGTAAACAGTTTTGTTGACCTGGGTGTTGGTATGGATTGTAAACTCAATTTTAATTTTCATATTAGTTCCACAGTTAATAAAGCAAGGGGTGTGCTGGCTTTTGTAAAGCGTTGGTCAAAGGAATTCCGCGACCCGTATATAACTAAAACACTTTTTACTTCATTGGTAAGACCAATACTGGAGTATGGTTCCATAGTTTGGAATCCTCGTTATCAGGTCCACTCAGACCAACTAGAGTCAATACAAAAACAATTCTTACTTTTTGTTTTGAGAAATCTTCGATGGGATTCGCCATACAATCTGCCCCCTTACACTAGTCGCTTGAAACTGATAAATCTTCCTACTCTTTCGAGTCGCAGAGAAATATTAGGTATAATATTTCTGGTAAAAGTAGTCAATGGATGGATCTCAAGTCCATTTCTTCTAGAGCAAATTAATTTTGATGTACCCTCCCGTGCAACGAGAAACTTTAAACCACTTTTCTTGAAACTATGCAGAACTAACTTTGAGTTGAATGAACCGTTTCGGGGTTTATGCCGAGACTTTAACAATCATTCCAGCACCTTTGATGTATCGGACTCACTTTTTATAATTAAAATAACTTTTCTATCCTCTCTTAATAACAGCTAACGATCCAATTTTCTTACTTTGCATTTCTCTAACTTTGTATTCGGCTGATGAATTCTTATTCTGTAGCTGAGCAGCTTGGGATCTCGACGCTTAACAAACTTTCTTCTGTCACGACTCGGCACCTAAGATTTGTATATTTAAAAAACATCCGTACGTTATGCGGATTGAGACCCTCGTGTCGGTTGGGCGGGAAAGTGGGTTTCCGTTGGGTTATAATAATATGGATCTGATGTTTGGAACCGCAAAAACAATTTTTGCTTTTTGCTTTAAGAAATTTTCGTTGGGATTCTCAGTACAACCTGCCTCCATATATAGTATAAGTCGTTTAAAACTGAATCTTCCTACACTAGCTAGCCGCAGAGAATTGCTAGGCATAGTATTTTTGGTCAAGTTACTGACAAGCTTGATTTCTAGCCCATCTCTTCTTGGCAAAATAAAGCTAAACTTCCCTCCCGAGTTTCAAGTCATTTCTGGCATCTTTTTCTGAAGCCATGTGTAAGCGACTGATGGCAATCTTGCATAATTGCGATGCTGCGTAGAAACATTCCGAAGACACACAATCAAATCAACGTCAATCAGTGCAACGCTTTATATTTAAGAAATGAATACTAATCTGTTTGTGTTCCTTTAAATAATTGAATTAATTTATATTTTAATAAATGTACATATTACTTTTGAAAATCAGCAGACTGAAAGCCATCATTTCACATGTAAAAGTAATTTTAAATTAAACAAGCCACTCCGTAGTTTGTGTCAGGATTTGAACTCTCGCTCCGGTTCTTTTGATATTTCCGACTCACTTTTTTACGTAAAGAAAACTCTACTTAATACTCTCAATAATTGATACATACATACATACATATATATATATTATTTGATCAGCTGATGAGCATTTGTTCTGTAGCTGAACAGTTTTAGATCTCGACATTTAACAAACTTCTGCCTTTGATCACTCGACGCATCATATATGAAAAAAATTTCTTTTTATATACATATATCCGTGCGTCATGCGGATGCGCCCCTCGCGTCGGTCGGGCGTGTATGGAGGTATAAAATTGTTGGGATTTTTATTATTATTATTAAAAAAAATTATGCTACATCAAATACGTTTATCCACAAAATTTATTTAACATACAATTTTTTTGTATTAAAAAAAATTAATAATTTGTAAACCCGCTCAGTTTTCGTAATTTACTTAACTTAAGAATCAAAAATCAAGAGTTCTCTAAGATTATAAATTTGCGTTATCACTAGAGTAATCGATCGTACATGTTTTCCATTGAGCAGGTAGCTCTTAAGTGCCGTAGGTTAAGTTTACGTATTATGTAATTAGACTATATGGCAACACCATGCAATCGAAACATCTTGTCAATGATTTCAAAGCAGCGCTGAACGTGAGAACAAAAGATAGAAGCGAAAGCATTAGCAGATACCAGATGTTTCGAGGTTACTTTGTTGATACGGTCGGTATAAAAGGGTTTAACCGCTGTGCATATTTTTATTAATCGACTAAATCGCGACAATAAAATTTTTCGTAAAACTCGAGTATTGGATAAAGCTCTTTCTTTGTCAAGCGCATTCAGAAACCATGAAGTAAGTAGGCACACCAGGGCGCATGAGAAACATCCTCAGGGGGAAGTGCAGGAAGTGTGAGCAAATTTATGACCAAAGAATCAACTACTTCCGAAGATTTATTAATATCAACGGCTGAACTAACAAATATTTTCCATAATGTTAAACATGGACTGAGTTGGTTCAATATTTTGATGATAAAACAGGTATTTGTAAGAAGCTGTTGGATTTTTATGAAGATGAAAATGGTACATCAATGGCCATTTTTCAAAGTATACGTCGTATAAATAGACATTTTCAATTAGAAATGAACAAAATTTCTGCGTTTAGTGCGGATAACGCCTCCGTCAATTATGGTTTTCATAATTCGGTTTACCAAAAACTTTTAGAAGAGAACAAAAACATATTGAAAGCGAACTGCAACTGCCACGTTATTAATAATTGTGTTAAGGCTGGATTGAACTGTTTAACAGCTGACATTGAAAATATTGTTATTAAAATATTTAATGAATTCAGTTCTTCTTCGTGTAAAACTAAAAAAACTCAGAAGCATTTTTGTACTTTGCGCATAACGTTTTGCAAGATTTTGACTCTGCAATTCGAGATCTGGAATCTGATTCATGCACTATTGTTGATACAGACAGTGTAATGCAAAAGCTTAGAATCAGTCTCAAAAACAGACTAAACGATAAATTTTTTGGCGCTAAAGCAAATGCTCTTTTGAGAAAAATTAATTAATACGATAAACATAAATTCGAACAAGAAGCAGAATCCTTCTTGAAAGTGTCTTTAAAGTATTTAGAAGAAAGATACGATTATAGAGAACTCAATTATGAAACAGATTTCTTTTTTTTGTCTTAAAACGAAACTAATTACTTGGTCTCAATTAGAAGAGGTGATATCAAATATTAATTTGAAAAATGAAATTAATTGTGATGAATTATACAAAGATTATGGTTGTCTACGTAGTGTGTATGATATCTTGCCTAAAGATATTCCCAATGACAAGATTTGGTCTTTTTTTTTCCAAAAATATAATGAAAATGAAATGAAAAACTTGAAAAAAATAATTTCTTTTATACTATCGATACCTATAAGTAACGCATTTTGTGAAAAAATTTTCAGTATATTTAAGAGTTTATATTCTAAGGAAAGAAATAAAATGCTTCCCGATATAATAAAAGCAGAGCTTTTAATAAGGTAAAATGTAAACTACACATGCAATGAATTTTTTAATTTTTTAAAAACGGGAAATGGGAGCAAACTTATAAAGGTCGCTAAATCTAATAAAAAATATGCAAATTGATCTCATATTGTAGTATGTAGTACGCTTTTTTAAGAAATGAATTGTTACTTTTTTGTTTTATAGAGATTTAAGCAAAGATGTATATTTTTTTTAAATAAAAATGTGTTGTCCCGAAAAATCCAGTTTTTTTTTGCAACTGTCAAGTTAAACATACATTTTTATCTGGCAACCCTAGATGTAGGGGATATAAGAAAACTAAAACAGTACTCACTAAACTCACTATCACACAATATCACAACGACCGGTTAAACATTTAACTTTACCAACACAAAAATTATAGATAAAGAAAACAAGAAAAGACATGATACACGTTAGAAGCCATAAAGATATTTTAAAATGATAGGATAAGACGATAAACAAGTACGAAACATAGACTGCCTTTATTTTATGTATGTATGTACTTAAATAAGTGCATATTTTTAACTAAATTTGTTTTATGTTGAAAATAAAAACAACTGCCCCTGAGGATGTTTAAAAGACTAAGCGAAAACTTTGGTGTTTAGGTTTTACTTATACATTACATCTGACCAGCCTAATACTTTATAAACATAAACAAACTGACCGGATATACATATGTACAAATAAACATGACTTATATTTTTAAAATACCGATCGACGTTCCTTCATGCGAATCAATTTATATTTATGGAAGTTATTACCGTTTGAATAAGATGAAAAAAAATAAATCTGAACTTTTTAAAAAAGGCTACAAGTATTATTACAAAACAATGTTAACCAGGTCGGCTGTCCAATTGAAATGCGTTGTCCCATATACTGGTTTTATTCCTTACTTCTAAATAATGTCATAAATGCGACAAAGCAGACCTATATATTCAGTTCATCACAAATTAAATTTATGTAATAATATTATGGAATGATCAAGAAATTATTTAATTGAAATTTCCAAACTATATGTATGTTATCCTCAATCGCGACCACGACACGTTTCCTTGTTTTTAGTTTTTACTTACAAGAAATGGTTAAAAATAATTTTTATCAAGGATTCTATTTCGAATTACGAATCAACAAACAGGGCCGAAAACACATGTGTAAAATTTTAAAACCCTTTACTAAAATTATTCATATATGCCAAATGAATTCCCATATTTTGGAAAACTAATTTAAAGCAATGGTTTAATTGAGCACAACGGCAGTAACTTAGTAGCGCACAAAAATTTAGAAGATACTTAGAATATAATTTGTCATAGCATCATTTGACGTTGTGCAGAACAGCTTTAAATTTAAATCAAGCATACTATTTTAGAAAATACCAGCTTGCACTGCACCTGGCCAAAATATACTACAAAAGTATTTACACTGATCAAAAGATTAAACATGGCGTCTAAGTGTAAAAACTTTTACCAGGTGCACCAAACGCTTGTTTAACATAAATATTTCATTTTCTGGTACATACATATCAGTTTTAGCGCCAACTTTTTAAAATTGTCTAAAACATTAAAGTTAATAAAATTCTTTTATCATTATTTTCGTAAAAATTCTCAAAACCTTTACGAGAAATTCATCAATTAATATCATTTTACAAACATTATGTGAAGCCAGCAGTGTCTTCCGTCGCGAAATTCTGGAGGAATATTTGTGCTTTTTGAGTACTTGTCGAATTATTTCAAACAATACCTATACACCGTAGTCCATCTTTAAATTTATGGCAATCTTTCTGGTGCTAATTTGAGCATTGTTTTCAATTAAATGTATAATCCTACTCTTATCTCTTTTTGTCAACTTCTTTGGTCGGCCCCCATCAGCGCGGCTTATAATATTGTAGATGGTTTTTAGCTTTATTGAGAAAATTTCTTTTAGTTTGTTGATTTTCCTTTGTAATAATTAAAATCTACCAACTATTTAACGGTGATATTAATGCGCTTTCCTGGTATGTTACAATTTCAAATTGTCTTTTTTGTTTCGTTTATTTTTCCCTGTTTCATTCACTTAGTAAAAAAGACTTTTTTTTTTTGATATAATGAAAGAAAATTAACTGAAAAATTAACTAAAAAACGAAAAAAAAATTAAGACATATTCGCTTTCTGGTGTTGTTAATTGTCGAACTCTAATTTTATTGCAATTTTTCATTTTGCAAACAATTAATTGACTTACAGTATGTATGCACATAAGTTTATAGTAAAATAATAAAAATTAAGGCTACAATCATCTAAAGTTCTTCAAAGTGATATTGCGGAAAAGATAAATAGTTAAAGGTGAAATGTTTGGTTTATTTCTTCATTTTAATGAAATGGAATATAAATCCTTACTGACTAACTTAACTTAAACTTAAAGCTACCTAAAGTAAATTAACACAACACAACGAACTGTTCAAAGTGGCATGAACAGATCATTTTCTGAAAGCACATTTAACTCAGAGAGAGTTCTGAGTAAAGGCTAAAGTTTAATGTAATTGCATATCGAAAATCCCAAATAAAATAATGAAATATGTCGCATGTTATGAGATGGAACATCTAAATATAACTTCTTTTATAAATTGTATAAATGCTTTATATGACCGACTGCTGCGGTAGAAATGATACTAATATAGTACATTGTGGTAGTTTTTCAAATCAGCGTTTCCATCGCTCCTGCTGTGATTGCCCGGTCACCGAATACGATCTTAAATTGCTTAATGCCAATCTCAATTTTCGCTATTTGTGCTGGTGTTATGACACTAATATCTAGTAATAGTGCACAGTGGGCCACGGTGGAGAAAAAAGCGTAAAAATGCAAATAACATTGTTTTAGGCGCCATCGCAAGGTTGCACCTCGGTTTAAGTGGTTGTATTTATCTTCATTTTTTAAATCTGACTCCGAACAAAATATAATTTATTATGTCGGAAAGAACTCAACGATAAATAAAAACATTTTGTCTTGCTACAAGCTAGTCAAAAAGGCACACCTGATTCTGTCTTGAGAAAGGTAAATTTCAAACTGAATATTCCAGAATCCTCATTTGAAACTATCTTAAAGTCGGACCCGTTTCGTTTTTTCGAGAAACTACGCCAGATCATCACAAATTTTAGTAAAGTCAGCTTCCTAAGACGGAAAATCGGTCAAAATGTACTTTCAAAACACCTCGGGCAAGGGAACTAAGTCTGAGGATATGCGCTTACTGAGTTCGCAATTAAAAATTTTTCGATGCTGAGTAAGGATTGAGATGTCGTAAAAACTGGTTGTAGTACATATGGGGGCGTACTCATTGCTTCCCGCTGTGAACTTCACGCGTCTTTAATAAAATTAAAATACACAGACCCCGTACTTCATCAGCTTTGTGTGCAAATAAAAGGTGCCTCTGTATTGTTCTACCCCTGCGCATCTTATATTCTGCCAACCTGCTCAACAGATATGTGTTTTAAGGGACTTTAACCTTGGAAATATTTCGTTTAAATTTAACCTTTACTATAATTTTTCCGCCTAATATTCACCATTTTCCGTTAATATAGGAGATCGAGTTTTTTGCAAACTTTTATATTTCCAGGGTTATGCAATGGGTTTCCTTTAACTATGGCTCTTGCGACTTTGGTTTTATTGACCATATATTCTACTTTATTAGTTGGAATAATGTTTTTGGGTAAGGTGATGTTGCTTTTTGTTTTAACGAATTTAATACTATTTTTAACCTTCATCTGCTCCTAAAAATAACTTATATTGTCCACCCTCATGCGTCGTTTTCGACATATTAGATACTTCTCATTGTTTTAAGAGGAAAATTGAAACCATGTACGGCGAAAACAAACATAAATTTTGAAGCTCCCATAGAAAGTTCTACCTATTTTGAATGAAACAAGGAATTAAAGGAATACAAACAAGTAAATCGGAACTGCTCTATAACAAACCTTTAGTTTTGTTATACTAATTTATAATTGTTGGTAGCTTTTTAATTCCGTGTTCGATTTCTTTAGGGTTGTTCAAAGTGCTTTGCAAAATTGTTCAGAAGATTTGGCGGAATAGATCTCTTGTTTTTCCTCATAGTTCCCACCATCGTGACAACTTTTGTCAGCAATTCCTGGAAGAACCCGTATGAAAAAAAAGTTATCCATTTTCACGTTGTGATCCTTCAACTCACGAACCAAGTCCAGTACAACACGCTGACCCTATTTTTTTCAGATGAGCTTACAACGACCGGTTTACCCATGTAGGGCTGAATTTTCCAAACACAGCATGTTTCAGAACAGACGCACAACCAGGACTTAATTCCATATTTCTCTGGTTTCGAAGGCATATAACATATTGTCGAAATTTGCATCGACCCCTAAAACCCAGCCGCTGTTCATCTACGGTAACACATTCATGTGGGTTGTAATTATCAGCTAATGAATCCGCAAATTTATCGTCATATGTTTGTTGCCTCCGGCTGATGGCATCGGAATACGTGATTGATATATTCAAACGTTTTTTTCGACATAGTAGCCCTAAATATAGGCCATACTCTGCATCGAACAAATCAACCGTTGACTCGTTTTTTGATCTAAAATTATATTTAAAATTTTTGTATAATGGGTTCCTAAACACGCAGCGATATTTTACCAATATACACCAGCTTGCAATTGACTGGTATCAATTCGCATGATCTCGTCGCCATATTTAGCTTTGGCAAATGCATTTGTATGTTTTGGAATTATATTTTCTAGATGTGGAGGCAAAAAAGAGGAGAGAAGCATCTTTTATGTCGTTGACACGGACTTTTGCAAATCGAGTGACTCCAGGCGGAAGATTGACAACATTCTTACTCCTAAATCTACCACTTTATGGTTGAAATGGTTCTGGCTGCCATATTCTACAATCCTTTGATACGTACAATGAATAGATATTTGCAATGTTACCACGAGTATCGTTAGCCTCAGTTGTTGAAATATCATCTTCACCACCAGAATCTCTTGAAGAGTTATCACATTCAGTAGCTTTTGACCCTTCTGGAACGTACACATCATCACTAGCATCAGAAAAACTGCAGTAATCTTCTGCTTCAATTTCATTTAGAAGAACACCTAGTTCCTCACTTAACAAATATTTTGGTTGGCACATTTTTAATTTTTTCTTTTATATATCTTTTATGTATAAATTAATCACATATTAGAAAAATGTATATACCTGTTCATTCCGAACTATCTTTGAAGCTACCTTGGCATACGAGGGAGTTGAAACGTCTTAAGAATGTAATAAATAAATTAACTAAAGACAAAAGACATTTCTTTCATACATTACATAAGTAATGTTTCTGAAAGGGCTTTCCCAATTCTGTCTTTTACAAGAATACTAAAACAGCCTCACTTAACGAGGCAGCTAATCTTTTTGCTGATTTCTTTGACTCATATTTTGTATCAGATGGCGAGGTAGATGTGCTAATCACGGAGAGTGATACCAATGATATTGTGCGTGCTTCCTTCGATGTAGGCTCTCTGATTCTTACAGAAGAATATATTTTTGATGACTTAAAGAATCTAAAATATTTAGTAGATCCCCTGAAATGTATCTTCAATAAATCGCCAACGTCGAGAATGTTTATTGCGGCATGGAAACATACCTCCATAAGACCGATATTTAAAACTAGGAATAAGGGTGATGTTAGTAGTTACCGCCCTATTTCTAAACTTACTACAATTTCTAAGCTCATTGAAAGTATAATCAAACAAATACTGTTCTTTTATTTATTACGCGTAATTTTCCCCAATAAACATGGTTTTGTTGTTGGTACTTAAATCAGTAGTAACTAAGCTCGCCGTTTTTACTGATAACTGTATTAAAAGTTTCCAAGCCACTCCGACATATTCGGTTTAAGGGTCCGCAGCGTCTGTTCACCAGGAAGTGCAGCTGCAAGCGGGCGTCTGTATTGGAGCAAACGGCTCGCTATATAAACGAATTTAAAATTTTAACCCCCAGCACTTGGTTGTGAGCAGGGCTTGGGACCCGCCACGTAAAACAAATATCAAATGAAAAGCAATGCAAAGCCTCGGACAGGACCCCCTTTTTAGATGACGACCACGGCAAACGATTTAAGGATCATGATTTGAGGGCATGCACCTGGAATGTCCGAACCCTTAATTGGAAAGGTGCCTCTGCCCGACTGGTAGATGTCCTCGGCAGAGCGAAGGCTGACGTCACCGACATCCAAGAAATGCAAAGGACGGGACAAGGAAGAAAAACGGTAGGCCCTTGCGACACGCCCCGATGGATGAGAAGGACGATGGGACCAAAAATCGCTTCTACGATCTCCTTGGCCACTCGGATGAGCGGTGTCCCACCACGATATTAAAATCGTGCTTGGCGATTTCAATGCCACAGTCGGAAAATTCAGTCTCGACGACGAAACGTCTGATAACCGATTGAGACTGATCGATTTCGCCGGGACCCGAAACAAAGTAGTCTGTAGTACCAGATTCCAGCATAGGTGCATACATCAGGCTACGTGTCTGTCTCCAGATGGTAAAACACGAAACCAAATCATCTATGTTGCGATAGACAGAAGGCACGCTTCCAGTGTCCTAGAGATGTGCACGATCCGAGGAGCCAACATCGACTCGGACCATCATCTTGTCGCAGCCAAGATGCGCACGCGCCTCTGTGTGTCAAAGAGCGTGCGGAAATGGACACAAGGAAAGTCGACGTCGGAAAGCTGCAATCACAACATACATCCACACACTTTGCTACTCGACTCTGAGAGCACTAATCAACACAGCGATATTCCTGGGCAATGGAACAACATCTCTTGCTCTTTACGTATCTATGGGTTTTCAGTGAGCCCGGAAAAACGAATGGTTCGATTAGGAAGGTCGCGTTGCCACGGAACGAAAACATGCTTCCTACAGGCCCACGTTGTGAACGGGCGTAACGCGAGCCTTTCGGGAGAGATATCGTGAGAGGAAGAAGGAAGCGAGACGCATTTTTCGAGGAAAGAAGAGAAAGGCCTAAATACGTGAGTGCGAAGAGCTTGAGATGCTGGCCGACAGGAAAAGCGCCCGAAAATTTTTTCAGAAAGTACGGCAGCTAACAGAAGGTTTTAAGACCGGGGCGAGTTCCTGTAAGAACGACAACGGCGACCTGGTAACTGACGATAGAATATACTTAGTTTATGTCCCTCCGCCTCAGGGCCCGTCTTCATCAACTTCATCAAGAGCTATCTGCACTCGCGCTTCTTCCTCTAATAAAAGCAATTCTGATCATGAGAACTTACAGGTATCTTCACCTGAAGTGAGTCCATCACCGCCTCAATCGCTTCCACCTTCCCGGGGCATTTGTTCGCGAATTTGAATACAAGCCACATAAAAATAAAAATAAAATAAATAACTTAGCTTCAATTCCTAATCGTGACACTGAGCCAAAAAACTAATTTTATATTCTACTTTAAGTATTCTCTACCAAAACGTTACAGGTTTAAATACTAAATTGAACGATTTATATTTAAAAGGCTTAGACTGTAACTATAACGTAATTTGCTTTACTGAAACCTGGCTTAAACCACATATTTTTAATTCAGAAATCCTTCCTAATCAATATCAAATTTATAGAAATGACCGTAAGGACAGAATCGGTGGGGGTGTTATTTTTGCAGTTCATTCTTCAATACCATCCGAAGAAGTTAATATCCCCCTCATAGAGTCAATCGAATTTAAAGCAATACGAGTTATGGTAGGAAATGGTTTCTTTTATTTAGCTGCTTGCTACATTCCTCCTAACTCTGACTTATCGGTATATTCTCAATATATTGCGTTACTTAGATCCTTAAGTTCAATGATTACTGCACATGATTACTTCAATATGCCAGGCATATCATGGACTCTTATAGACGACTTTATCGTTCCAATATCATCAATGGATAGATACAATGTGGTCTTAGAAGATATGGCTGAGCTCTGTCTAAATCAGATCAATTTAATTCGAAACAATTTTGGCACTATTCTGGATCTTGTTTTTGTTGATGACGTATCTAAGTCATCTATGAAGAGGTGCGAACCCTTGGTTATTCCAGAGGACTCTTATCACCCTGCGATTGAGTTAAAATATGATGTTATTGGTGATTTTGGAAATATTTATCAAACGCTCGTTTTATTTTCACGAAAGCCAATTTCAAGAAATTAAATCGAGAATTATCAAACTTATCATGGCCGACGTATAAAGATGATGTCAAATTACTCCATTAACTCGCCTCTGAGCAAACCTTTTCAAAAAAAAAAACTGTTCCCTCACCTCTGCTATTATTCCGCAGATATCTTCCGAGGAAGTTTTTTATTATTCGATTCGATCCCGACGTGTTTCCTCATAAACTGTGCTAAACATATTTATGAGCCCTTAACTAATTTATTTAATCTTTCTCTTAAGCTTGGGATTTTCCCTTCAGCTTCGAAAGAATCATTCATTATACCCCTTTATAAGACCGGGAGTAGGTCCTCTATAGAAAATTATCGCGGTATAGCTAAGCTTTCTGCTATTCCTAAATTATTCGAAGCTTTTGTTGTTGACCATTTAACGTATTCCATATCCTCTACAATTTCTAGCACACAACACGGGTTCTCTAAGGGCAAATCTACCGTTACAAACTTGCTTGAGTTCGCTTCTCATGTTTCAAATGGATTCAGAGAATTTATGCACACTGATGTTATATACACTGATTTAAGTAAAGCATTCGACAGAGTAAGTCACTCTTTACTGATCCATAAACTCGATCTCCTTGGTTTTCAACCTAATCTCCTTCGTTGGATATCTTCTTACCTCATTGACAGAACACAACGAGTTCTTTTTAAAAATAGTTCCTCAAACATTATTTATGTTTCTTCAGGGGTCCCGCAAGGAAGTCACCTTGGTCCGATTCTGTTTTTACTTTTTAAAAATGACTTACTTTTTGTAATAAATTATTTAAACATTTTATTGTATGCTGATGATGTGAAGCTTTTTAGATCGTATCATTCTGTTGAGGAAAGGTCCTTACTATAAGCGGAATTAAATAGCATGACTAACTGGTGTGAAATAAATTACATGTCACTAAACCTTAAAAAATGTAAAGTAATGTGCTTTTCTCGCAGAGCAGTTCAACCAGCTTCTTATGACACATGTAACCATAACCTCGAACAAGTGTTTAACTTTGCTGATCTTGGAATTACAATGGACCCGAAATTTAATTTTAATCTTCACATAAATGTTACAGTTAACAAAGCCAAGGCTGTTTTTGCATTTGTAAAACGGATGGTGGAAACGATTGAGGCGGTTATGGACCCACTTCAGGTGAAGATACCTGTAAGTTCTCATGATCAGAATTGCTTTTATTAGAGGATGAAGCGCGAGTGCAGATAGCTCTTGATGAAGTTGATGAAGACGGGCCCTGAGGCGGAGGGACAGGAGACAAAAGATAAATTAGCTCAATTTGTTGGGGTTGGGGCACAATCAGCCCTATTCTATTACGTTCCCGCATTCCGCTCCGCATCGATTGGAATTAGGTATTCCGAGTTACGACGGACTCGAAAGAAAAAGAGGAAGAGCGGCAAACCTTTCGAAATCAGCTGTTTGCCTTGGAATGTGTGAAATTGAAACAAAATAAAGCAAACAGATACAAATTTGTGGCCAAACTATTGCTTTTTAAATTAAATAAATAAAAATATAATCGGGTAATGGATTCAATAGCCGCTGCATTACAACTTGAGGACGACGGCAACGCATCCGACAATGCTGACACAAAAGTTGAAAGGAGAAGATTGCGAGATATGTGTGATCCATTTCAGATGAGTGACGAATTGCAAGAAATTGAGTTTGAAAGTGATAAATCTTAATTCATTGATTTACTTATTTAGATTTAAAAAAAACTTTAGACTTAATAAGGACGCTTTCAAGTATGTCCTAGATACTTTTGAGGAAGAAACTCAACCAAGTACTTTGACGTCGTTATCTCCGCTTAATCGCGTAGTGGCTGCATTGAGATTTTTTGCGGAAGGCAGTTACCAACATGGAGTTGGCGCAGATTATAATGTCGGAATGGGTCAGTCAACTGTATCAAAGTCACTCTCTAATTTTCTCGATGTGATGCAACGAAAGCTTTGCCCTGAGTGGATCAAATTTGAACATAGTGAAGAGGAAAAAATGCAAGCGAAGCAAGAGTTTTTTGCGAAGGCTAGCTTCCCAGGAGTCATCATGTGTGTTGATGGTAAGCACATAAAAATAGTGAAGCCATCTGAAGAGGGGTTTCTATATTACAATAGAAAAGGATTTTTTAGCATCAATGCTGTGCTCCGGCGTTGTTGTTTTTGACCTGCAAACATATCAAAAAACATCAATAAAGCCCAAAAAACTTATAAAAAACATGTTGATGAATTTTACAACTATCAACAACAAGTTTTACTCACATTTTTGGGAAAATTATATTTTAAAGGTACACGAAAATAAAAATCTAACCGTCCGCCGCCAACAAAATTTCAACTTACAAAAACGTAACTAAGATGTAATGCAATGTAGAATACATAAAATTGTAAATTTCGAAGATTGATCGAAACTCATCGAAACGCCAAAGTTGCCAAACTGAGAAAATTTCGATTCGAGTCGAAATGCAGAATAGGGCTGAATATTCTTTTGAAGTAATGTAAGAGGAGCCACAATACTTTCCTTGGGTGGACTGTGTGTGCGTTTGCAATTGGTCTCTCTTACAGGTTGCGAAGTTTGTTTAACTAGGCACTTAAATGATTTAAACACGTTTTCATAACGTTTAAAGTTATCATTAAGTGCCCAAACGTCTTTGCCGATTTCGAAAAATTAATTTCTGGTTTCTCTAAAAAATTGGAAAAGTTTAACCTCAGTTGATCTGCATTTTAAACAAGACCAACGAATACCTCTTCCTTCATTTATTAAGTCTAGGACTCTACCAATCAATCCGGCACATTTTATATGAGCAATCCTATCGCACAACCAGCATGCAACAGAGCGGAACGTAATGCAAGTAGTATAGTTATTTAAGGTTTGAGAGCTATTTATGCAAGGAACTAAACGCAAACAGCTGTTTAAAAAATGACAATCAAAAAAGTGAAAAGAAAATGCGCGCAAACTTAAACAAATACGCAAAGTTTAAAGCAAAAAGAGAAGCAAAAACAATGTTAATAAGAATCAATTACAATGCAAATCAACTAATGACTCGGCAATTGAAAACTAAATTAAAGTGTAATAAAATCTATGCAAAAAATGGTCAACAAATATTATACTTAGCTTTAAATCTCCAAAGCATTTATCACTAAATTTTTAACTTATATAATATTGGATAATTTTATGCCATTAATGTTTAAATATGATTTCGGGCATGTGGCCGCCGCGGCTGGCTCGAATAAAGCCAATTCTACAGGTCCAATTTTCAACCACTTTTTCGAGCATATGGGGCCGTATGTCGGCAATAACGCCACGAATGTTGGCTTCCAATTCCCCTAACGTTTCTGGTTTGTTGGTGTAGACGAGCGACTTCACATATCCCCAAAGAAAATAATCCAATGGTGTCAAATCACACGATCTTGGTGGCCAATTGACAGGTCCATTCCGCGAAATTATGCGCTCAGCGAATGTTTCCTTCAATAAATCGATTGTGACGTGCGCTGTGTGGCATGTAGCGCCGTCTTGTTGGAACCACAACTCATCCACATTCATGCCATCCAATTCGGGAACAAAATAGTCGGTTATCATGGCTCTATACCGGTCTCCATTAACGGTAACTGCCTCTCCAGCATTATTGCGGAAGAAGTATGGCCCAATGACTCCACCAGCCCATAGAGCACACCAAACAGTCAGTTTTTGTGGATGTAATGGCGTTTCAAGGGTCTCATGTGGATTCTCTTCACTCCAAATGCGGCAATTTTGCTTGTTGACGTAGCCATTCAACCAAAAATGAGCCTCACCACTGAACAAACTTTTGCGATGAAAATCAGCATCGAGATCAATCTCATTTTCGGCCCATACACCAAAATCACGACGCATTGCATGGTCTCGCGGCTTTAATTCTTGCACAAGCTGGATCTTGTAAGGTCGCAAGCCAAGATCTTTGCGCAAAATCTTCCATAAAGTTGATGGACAAAGCTCCAATTGCTGTGCACGGTGGCGAATCGATTCATTCGGGTCCTCTTCAACACTTTGCTCTACAGCGGCAATTGTTTCTTCGGTGCGCACTGTTCGACGTCTCTGCGGATGCGTATTATCACATAGAGTAAACGTAGTGCGAAAACGATCCATGGTTAACCGAATTAATTGCTCTGATGGACGATTATGTCGACCATAAAATGGACGGAGCTCACGGTAAACTTGGCGAACTGAACCATTATTTTCGAAATAAATTTGCACGATTTGCAAGCGTTGTTCTTTTGTCAACCTGTTCATGATGAAATGGCAAACCAAACTGAACATAAATGACATTAGAGTTGCCAGATTTGACCACAAAATGCCATTTTTATCTCTATTCGAAAAACAAACCCGTAAAAAAAACACGCTTTACAAAGAAATAATGAAATTTCAATAAGAAAAAAGTAGCACAGAGAAAGCACAACTATACAGCTTGACGTTTGCAATAAATGAAAGTGAGGCCAATACTGGAATATGGATCTGCTGTTTGGAACCCGCGCTATCAAGTTCATTGTGACCGGATGGAGTCAATTCAAAAACAATTTCTGTTTTTTGCTTTGAAAAATTTTCGTTGGGATTCTCAGTAAAACCTGCCGCCATATATAGTGTAAGTCATTTAAAACTCATTAATCTTCCTACACTTGCTGTCGCAGAGAAATGCTAGGCTTAGTAGTTTTGGTCAATTTACGGACAGGCTTTATTTCTAGCCCATCTCTTCTTGGTAAAATAAAACTAAACGTTCCTCCCGAGTTTCAAGAAATTTTGAATTAAACGAGCCGCTCCGAAGTTTGTGTCAGGATTCTAACATTCGCTCCGGTCCTTTTAATATTTCAGACTCACTTTTTTACGTAAAAAACCTATACTCAATACTCTCAATAACTGATACATACATACATACATTTTTTATTATTTGATCAGTTGATGGGCATTTGTTCTGTAGCTGAACAGTTTTAGATCTGTACACTTTACAAACTTCTGCCTTTCATGACTCGGCACATGCGTCATGCGGATGCGCCCCTCGCGTCTGTCGGGCGGTTTCGGAGGGATAAAACCGTTGGGATTATTATTATTATCTATACGTCCATATATACTATACTAATTATATAAAATCTCTTATATGAAAAATGTTTGTAACGGCTAACCTCATAAAGTTCGGAATCGATTTTTAAAAACTTTAAAAAAAGCACTTGCGGTACACTTGCGAGTGGCATACTTATTTTTTTAATTTTTCGAATTCAAATAACTTTTCTTTCGGCTTGAAGTTTTTGAAAAACCAAAAATATAGCATAATATATAGAAATGTTAACTAAAATTGTAATTTTATGCAAAAACATATGTATACGAGTATATAAATCAATGGTAACATTGTATAAAAGTGAGGGAACAAAACAAAATAACCAAAAAGAAGCGAGTTGGTATGCAATGAGTTTTTGTAGAAATGAGATTATACTGCCGTCTACGCTATGCTACGTACACGTTAGTGGGTAACCGGGCTATTAATGGAGTAAAATACATATGTTGCTAAGATAGTAAAACAACAAAGCAAAAACTGTGAATTGCGTATACAAATGAACGCAGAACAAGTGAATAAGCGCTAAACTGCGAACATCAAAAAAATTATTCAGCCCTTTTTTATAAACAAAGAGTCAGATGTTAAAAAAATATACGTATGGCTTTGTTAATAAATATCAATTTGCTGAAAAATCATGTTTGCACGATTTTAAAAATTAAAAAAAAATATCTTTTGTGATAGAACGTACATATATCAAAGAATATACTGACCGATTTTTAAAGGGTGTCTCCTTATAGGGATATTAAGCAAGCATGTATTAAGCAAGCTTGCTCGTTGCTTGTTTGAACTTATGGCTTAATACATGTATGTACTCAGCGAAAAACTAGATTTTATAAGACTTTAAGTTTAAGCAAATTTATTTTTTTTTGGTCTATAATAAAGTACTTAATAATATTTTTGATAGAACTAATATTTTGCAAGCTCTGAAGTGATAAACAGCGGCTTACTTCGAGACACCTTACATTTTCAAAGTTGCATAACTTATGAAGAAAAAAATTTTTTTGCTCTATATTGCGGTTACAGACATTATGTCTTATATATTTAAGTAAGTACTTACATATTTACGTTTGTCCAAAATGTACACATAAATGTAAACTTTTATTTTTAAGTGTCTTTGTTTGCGGGTTATTGAAAAACAGAAAAATATAAGTGGATATATATAAGTGTAAAAATTAAACGTTAGGCAACTATTTAGACAACATTCATGCATTTATAATGAATTGGTGCGAACACCAGAAGATAGCGTGTACATTTATGATATTATACACTGAAAATAAGTAATTTTATCCAACATTTGGCATTTTTATGTATAAATTAGTATAAGAAATTTGAATTTTAAAATGGGTGATATTATATTCAAGTACATTTTCGAGTTAGTTTGACCCAAAAAAATAAAATGAATTCTCTTCATTGTTGCATATAAGTACATATGTACATACATATGTATGTACGATTATTGAATATAAATTGTGTGTAAATTATAAATATTCACATAATGGTATTTTTTGGCCAAGTTTTAAATTTAAATCAGTGTTTAATTGGAGCTTTTCGGCCGGTTGTTGTAGAATAAATAAACGTTTATCTTTTTTTTCTTCGCGTTTGGATGCATATTCACGTCTTTCTCAGGGAGTGTGAATTTGAAAAATTACATATCACAACATAAATACATTATTTGAAACTCGTTTGAACACTGCAATTGCTTCATCTTCACATTTTTGGAAAAAATTAAAAATTACTCGACTGCACTGTTAATTATATTATTATAATTTTAAGAATTCAGTTTAACTACCAATAATGAATTTATTGTTTCCGTATTCATTTTGTACCGTCTCTTACTTAAAATGAAGTTAAGTGC
This sequence comes from Philophylla caesio, assembly GCA_963971545.1. Lineage (NCBI taxonomy): Eukaryota > Metazoa > Arthropoda > Insecta > Diptera > Tephritidae > Philophylla > Philophylla caesio. The sequence goes on from OZ020607.1 coordinate 74,961,800, forward strand.
TGAAAAGGCTCTTTCTACAGACACCTGAGTCGCTGGTACGGCAAACACAACTAGCGCTATTTAAAATAAATGTGGAGTTTTATATTTCAAGTTTTTAAAATCTTAAAACGACATTGAAATTTTCAATATATTTTTTCAAGTTTTTCGGAGATCGTCTTCTCTAAGATCTAACAATAACAACAATCTCTAAAGCAAATATATTATACCAGTAACATAATAACAAATGTAAATCAAAAAACACAATTTTTTTTTCTTACTGCGATTAGTGTCCCAAACCAACAGTAACAGAAATTATATGAAAAATAATTCTTCTTACTGAGCAAAAGCACTCACCTACAAAATATATAACACTACTTATGTTGTGTGCTTTATTTTTTCTCTCAAATTATAAGAGCATACATATCTAGGTAATTCAGTACGTATTTTTGGTTATTTTAATAAACTTTAAATATCGCATATACGAGTATCAATGAATAATATTTCTTTTTTGCTGTCTGTCCATTATTATTTCTGGGAAAATCGCAAATAATCGTACCTAATTCGGTGTTAAAAATGTACCAAACATGATGAATTTCATATTAAATCCAATATGCGTTGAACCCGACCCCCTCAGAATTTGATGAAATTTTGCATATAGGTACATCTTACCTACCCAAACACAACCTTATTTTTAGAAAATGGATTTTCCAAAAATTGTGGGCGTGGCAAGGTATCGAAATATTCGAAAATATTCGAAAAATTACGATAATAGGTACTTTTAAAGTGTGATTACTACGGAATGGCTTTACCGATTTCAAAGATCTTCATACCATTAGAAAGGTATTGAAATAAGCTTTCAAAAAAATACACTGTAAAAAATTTTTAGTACACTGAAAAAAAAAAAATTTCCAAAATAAAATTTTAAACTGAAAAAACACTTCAAAGATCAAGCGATTTTGAAAAATAAAATTTTATTTTAGAAGGGTCTATTTAATATATATAACATATCTGAAAACTAAAATGGGGTGTTTTTTCTTTTTTTTTTTAAATTTATTTAAGTAAATGCATCTCTTGTTAACTTTTCTTATTTTGATATTATTGTGTGACAAAAAAAGGTACCTAGCTATACTTTGGAAGTTATACAGATTTTTTTTTATTCTAATAGAGTCGAACAAGAATTTTTGTTGTCAAATTTTCAGGCATTCCAACCTATACCATCACATGCAGATTTTCCATGGCTGGTTGCGTAAAAGTGCCACTCAGCGAATATTTCGAAATCAATTTTATGATGAGATAAATTAATTAAGTTGTACTTGTTTTTGTACTGTGCTCCTGCACCATCTGACACGTAGATAACTTTCGTAATTGAATTGCTTATATTAGTCTTAACAAAATTAATCATTTTTGAAATATATAGATGAACTGCTATGCTATCATGGATATTACAATCGGATTTTATGGCAAAGGTTCTATGAATTAAATTATCGTTATCTTTGTAATAAATAACGAACGGATGTATCGTGGCTTGATTATTATTCCAATGATATCCTTGAATGGCATCTTGTATAACAAACGCATAGTTTTCAGCGAAATCCATTTGAATTAGCAGTTCACTTACGAAGCGGGACTGGCGCTCAGCTGTGAAATGATGTGACACCAGCTTATTGATGTGTTGTACAAAATCGTCAACAAATGTGTTTGTAGTAGAGGAAATGGTTTCGAGATTACATCTGAGTGTTGTGTTCCATTTTTTGTAAATGACTTCTTGAATCGAATTTTTTTCGTAACATTCCAACATCATCGTTCTAAGGTTCGTTAAATTATCGTAGCACCGACCACACATTGATACGCAACACTAGCTGTTTTCTATATTACCATTACAGACAACGAATTTAATAACATCGATGACAGCATTAGTCTTTTTTGAAGTTTCTCGCGTATGTTTCCTTGTCTTACTACAATTGAGTCCTGTGACCCAGGCATGATTCGGCTGATTTCATCATCTTCATAAAACAATTTTACTGTGTTTAAAGTTTGTTCAGGTAAACTACGTCTGTCCATGCTAAAGCGTTTGACGTCCGAAAACTTTGTTTTATTTTTTTGTATATCTTTGCTAATTTTTATCAATTTGTAAGATAAATCATGCCCAAAAATGTCTTTAATTTCCTTAGATGTCATGGTGTTTGGTAATAGAGATAATATTTTTTGCTTATCCAAATTATTTGAGTAGTTTTCGATTTGATATTTCATGTTCTCCAAAATTTGTTCGTAGTAAGCTTTGATCTTCTTTTGGTCTTCTGATAAAGTTGACAGTGAACCACCTCCACAACTAAAATTTTTACTAGACGAAATTAACGTACGTTCGCTTTGAATTTGCAATGGCAACTGAAACGAATTCACAGAATATCGCTATGAAGCTAACAATCAGGTAGAAATAGTATATACTTAGTCATTAAAAGTTTATTGTACTATCTAACCGAAGGGTGTATGTTTATGTTGTCCAATAGATCCTAGGTACGTTTCGGCACTACTATGCATAGGATCTATTGTACAACATAAACATACACCCTTCGTTTAGATACTATTTCTACCTGACTGTTAGCTTCATAGCGATATTCTAGGAATCTGTTTCAGTTGTTGCGGTAAACAGCACAACAAACAGGTACAAAAAATTATTTTCGCTACTGATTTCATGTGGTGGAGGGTTGATCCGCTGTATCCTTTGATGAGCGGTTAAATTTTTGTGTTACCAAGGTCATTAATTTTATATTTTGGGAATGCCTGAAAATTTGACAACAAAAATTCTTGTTCGACTCTATTAGAATAAAAAAAAATCTGTATAACTTCCAAAGTATAGCTAGGTACCTTTTTTTGTCACACAATAATATCAAAATAAAAAAAGTTAACAAGAGATGCATTTACTTAAATAAATTTAAAAAAAAAAGAAAAAACACCCCATTTTAGTTTTCAGATATGTTATATACATATATTAAATAGACCTTTCTAAAATAAAATTTTATTTTTCAAAATCGCTTGATCTTTGAAGTGTTTTTTCAGTTTAAAATTTTATTTTGGAAAATTTTTTTTTTTCAGTGTACTAAAAAGTTTTTACAGTGTATGAAAGCTTATTTCAATACCTTTCTAATGGTATGAAGATCTTTGAAATCGGTAAAGCCATTCCGTAGTAATAACACTTTAAAAGTACCTATTATCGTAATTTTTCGAATATTTTCGAATATTTCGATACCTTGCCACGCAAAGTCAAAATGATTGCTCTGTTTGATATGAAGCAATGTTGCCAACCTTTGGATTAAGCGACGTTTTTGGGTAACAAGTTAATAATAATTTTGAATCATAACTTATTATAAATAAATGTTATATAAACATTGATTTGAAGTCATATGAAAAAGTATCCAAACAAGAAGTATCCAGCAAAATTTAAGCCTAAAATGTATCCAATTGGATACATTTGTATAAAAACGGCACACTGAGTATTACATTCCATTTCCTATGCAGAGCGATTAATTTCATTCGCCAACACAGTTGCCAAAGTAAATTTTTCCGGCTTCTGCTGTGTGAAGCAGATATTTTTTTTAAAAAGGGTAAATTTGCGGTAGTCAAATTCTATTCTCATCTTCTGAAATTTTATTCACCTGACAGGCGCTCACTAGGCGAAGAACGTATATATAACAAACAAAAATTGCACGGCATTTCGGTCCCACTTGTAAGATTTCTTATTCTACAACAGCAAAATCCTAATTTATCGCACTATATTCCAATATCTATCTACGAATATCCAATTCGTTCTATGTGGCGAAATAAGTCAAGATATATTATTAGCGGAAGGGAATGGGGCTTGTCACTTCTTTGTAATATTAGTTATTATTCTTACATAAGTAGATCTCTACCACGGTTGAGTGAAACAAAGGTAGCGACATTCGAGAACCGCTAGTTCGATCTATGTCGATTTGACAGCATCTACCCATTCGACGACGTACTTCTAGTCTTTTCATGCAATACACCGCCTTAACACGATTTTTCTTGTATAAAACATGAATAACATACTACTACGCCACTGATTTTTGCTCACATCTCGATTGTCCCATTCTCTATACCACACATACATATGTATAATTTAAAAGTTTATTGTAACACCTTATGTTGCGCCACAAGCTCGAATTAATCGTTGGTGTTGACGTTAAACCCAAGTTTATGGCGCCACTTGAACGTACTACAGGATAAGCGGTTTTTAAAACAGAAAATTGTATTATTGCGATATGTCAGGAATGGAATGTGGCCTATTGTAAGTGATAAGTGGTTAAGAAATTAGCAAACTAAATCGTAAATTATGAAAGGAGTCTTACTCTGGAATATCCAAATCCAACTCGGTCATAGGGTGATATCCAAACTCGTCAGCAGTGTATCGGGTTTTGTAACGTTTACCATCAGCTCCAGTAAAAGAATACGAGCCACTTACAACAAATGTTTTGTCATCTTTTAATTTTCCAACACTAGTGACCTCAATGCCGTTTTGAGTCCTTAAGCTAAAATTGTTTGCAGGTATTAGTTGGAAGAATTTACTGAAAACTCTTAATATCTAAGAATTTACTAAATAATTTAATAACGTTGGAATTAATATTTTATTTTTATTTAGTAGTAGAGATACTTTATTTATTTATTTATTTAATTCTTTATTACGGTTGGCTGACCTAAAATTTCACAATATACATGTAGTATAACATACAGATACATACATATGTATTCAAAAATTAACTTATTAGGTACAATATTTAGGTGGGGTGTCATAAAGTCATGGGACATAAAGCCATATGGTTTTATGTCCCATGTGATGCTTTGCGTTACAAATGCTTTACTTTACTTAATATGCCTATTTATCTATAAAATTAATGATTTAAAAAAATCCAAAATTTCTAGGCTCTAGGAATCAAAGCTGCAAACATTTTGTAAAAGGAAAAATTAATAGTTTTCCACTAGAATTTTCCCTTTTACAGAATGTTTACATCTGTAAAATAAAATATAAAGAGCAATACACACAAGCTTAAGGATTAGATAATTTTTTTTTATTATTGTTTTTGAAACTTAAGCATAATTCTTATAAATGAAATTAACAACAAAAAGTAAAATAACATTTTTCCTTTAACAAAATGTTAACAAAAACAAAGTAGTAATGTAGTTAATTAAATGAATTATATATAACTTTTAAGAAAAAATTAACAGAACATCCTTAATTATTGTCCGACAAATTGGGCATAACGTTTTATTTTCTTGAAACCCTTCAGCGGAATTACTTGTTCGTACGGGTTGTTTATAAACTGTAAAGTTGACAGGTTGCTCCTAAAAATTGTTAAATGGTAAAATATACAAGTTCATTTTATAAATTTCAATAAAACATATAAATATTTACTTACTTTTTTCATCCACTGATGCTCAGTACTTTATAAAGGGTTTAAAGAAACTTTCTCGCGATTGTCCACTTATAACTTTTCCATCCATGGCTTCTTTTCTTAAAAGATGGTAAGCTTCAGCAATATGCGAAGGTTTCAGCAATGGTAGGTATAAATATAAGCTTTTGGCTTGCTTATTTCTGTTCAAATGTGATATGAATCCCGTTATTTTAGATGCCTTCCTACGAAGGGCGTTGGTGTAATGGAACCAACAGCCGATAATTTTTACTTCTGGGTATACGTATTTAAAGGCGTTGCGTATGCCGCACTCGAAATCACTGATCACGTTTTTCGGATTCGTATCTATTACATTTGATTTTATATATTGTAAAATGTGTATGTACGCTTCCTCTGTTTTAAGTGACATCAGGGTAAGCCTGGAAGATGAAATAGACATGTTTAAGTTATATTATGTTGGTTTATATAAAAAAACATACAAATTTAAAGCTACTTACGTGGTCGCTGAGCATTATGTGGATTATAAGTAATTGTTTAAATGTATTTGAAACGGGTATAATATTGAACGTACCATCAACAATATAATTACATCTTTCTAAATTACTATTTTCTCGTATAGTTTTAGAAATTGTAGGCGAAATAAATAATGTTAACGCAAAATTAATTTCAATTATAGTGTGTATATAAAATTGTTTTCCAGCATCGTATCTAGACATTTCAAATTCTTTATTAACTTCTTGATTTTTGATAAGTTCAATAACTTCTTCAAAATTCGTTTGATTCGCAGCAAATTCCTACGCATTTTACCATATTCAATTAACATCCCCCCTACTTAATGCTTTTTACAGTTATCGTCAAAAAATTCGCGTACACTTGATCTCTTCAAACTTACAGTTTTAACATCGCTTTTAATTGCATTTATTACTTTTAATTTTTCAAAAAGATTATTTTGGGGCGCATGATTATGTACCTTGTCCTGTTTACCAATTTTACAAGAATATAACGCACTGTTGAATCAATTACAACAGCAATATTACAGTTCTTTTCATAACAATAATAATAATCAGCATTTTTATATTTGTTTTTATATTTATGAATTTGCTGTTCTTTTTCTACGTATACCAACTTGCTATTCTTCCTAAATCCGGATATTATATTATATTCAAAAATATGTCGGAATTTAACTGATTGCCAACAATATTTTGGCAGACAAATGCATTTTTGATATAAAACAGGGCGATATGAAACAACAATGCATTTTTTACATGAAATAGGGTGACATGCGATCATTATCAAAAATATGGCTTTATGTCTCATTTCCGGAAAAAAATGTATGGCATTAAGCCCATTCCATTGAGACATAAGGGCATATGGGACTTGACGCCATATGGCTTTATGTCATATGGCTTTATGACACCCCACCCATATTAGAGTTTTATATCTTCTTCCTAAGTACTTACAAGATCTTTTAATAAGACCAAATTTTTTATCAAATTTTATTAACTGTGTATTCAACCCGTGTGGATCCTTGGGTCACGGCTTATAGAGAGGGAGCTTTAGTGGAGCCACTCCGACATATTCAGTTTAAGGGTCCACTAAAGTCCGCAGCGTCTGTTCACCAGGAGGTATGGCTGCAAGCGGGCGTCTGTCTTGGAGCAAGCGGCTCGCTATATAAACGAACTCAAAGTTTTCACCCCCAGCAATGGGTTGTGCGCAGGGCTTGGAACCCGCCACGTAAAAAAACAACTTCCAAAGGATGAGACCCTCCTTTTTTGATGACGACCAAAGCAAACGGGTAAAGGACATCACCGCCATACAAGAAATGCGATTTACGGGGCAAGGGAAAAAAGTGATAGGCCCTTGCGACATCTACTACAGCTGCCATGTAAAGGAGTGCAAATTTAGTGTCGGATTTGTGGTGGGGGAAAGACTGTGCCGTAAAAAACTGTCGTTCACTCCGGTGAACGAGAGTCTCGCCACAATCGCTTCTACGATCTCCTTGTCCGCACGAATGCGCGGTGCCCCCACCACGATATAAAAATTGTGCTTGGCGACTTCAATGCCAAGGTGGGCAAGGAGGGCATCTTTGGTTCCACAGTCGGAAAATTCAGTCTCCACGACGAAACTTCCGACAACGGATTAAGACTAATTGACTTCGCCTGGGCCCGACACAAGGTAGTCTGTAGTACCAGGTTCCAGCATAAGAAGCTTCACGAGGCTACGTGGCTGTCTCCAGATGGTAAGACACGAAACCAAATCGACCACGTTGTGATAGACGGAAGGCATGCTTCCAGTGTCCTAAATGTGCCTACGAACCGAGAAGCGAACATCGACTCATTTTCTTGTGGCAGCTAAGATCCGCACGCGCCTCTGTGCAGCAAAACGCGCACGAAAATGGACACAAGGAAAGCTCGACGTCGGAAAGCTGCAATCGCAACAGACAGCCACCCACTTCGCCACTCGACTTGCACTCCTGCTCTCTGAGAGCAATAATCAACAGAACGATATTTGCGAGCAGTGGAACCATATTTCTCGTTATCTGCATACCGCCGCTGAAGAATCCATCGGATTTCATGACGAGGAATGTCGCTACGGAACGTAAAGACGCTGCCAACAGGGCCACACTGCGATTGGGCGCAACGCGAGCTGTGCGGGAGCGTTATCGTGAGTTGAAGAAGGAAGCAAGACTCATGCGAAGAGCTTGAGATGCTGGCCGACAGGAAAAGCGTCCGAAAATTTTTTGAAAAAGTTCGACGGCTAGCAGAAGATTTTAAGACCGGGGCGAATTCCTGTAAGAATGAAAACGGCGACTTGGTGACTGATCTCCACACCGTACTTAAGGAGGGAGCACTTCTCCACACTGCTTAATGGAAGCAACTGCAACAACCCTGAAGAAGATGTTGAACCCGAATCCCCAATCAATGATGATGGACGCGATGTACCATCACCCGACTATGACGAAATTCGGAAAGCGATAGCAGGGCTGAAAAACAACAAAGCCCCTGGGGCCGACGGGTTACCAGCTGAGTTATTTAAGTACGGCCTAGAGGAGCTGGTTAAGTGCATGCACGAATATGGTCGGAAGAACGCATGCCTACTGATTAGAACTTAAGCCGCCTTCGACAGCACGTCAAGAAGTTTCCTATATGCCGCAATGTCTAAATTTGCTATCGCGGCTAAACTTATACGGCTATGTAATATGACGTTGAGCAACACCACCAGCTCCGTCAGAATAGGGAAGGACCTCTCAGAGCCGTTTGATCCCAAACGAGGTTTCAGACAGGGTGACTCTTTGTCGTGCGATTTCTTTAACCTGATGCTGGAGAAGATAATTCGAGCCGCAGAACTAAATCGGTCAGGCACCATCTTTTATAAGATTGTGCAATTGCTGACGTACGCCGATGACATTGACATCATCGGTCTTAACAACCGCGCAGTTAGTTCTGCCGTCTCCAAACTGGATAGAGAAACGAAGCGAATGGGTCTGGAGGTGAACGAGGGCAAGACGAAGTATCTCCTGTCATAAAATAGACAGTCGGCACATTCACGACTGGGATCAAACATCACTGCTGACAGTTATAACTTTGAAAAAGTAGAGGTCTTCGTTTACTTAGGAGCCAGCATAAACACCAACAACAGCGTCAGCCTTGAACTCCAACGCAGAATCTCTCTTGCCAACAAGTGCTACTTCGGACTGAGTAGGCAATTGCACAGTAAAGTCCTGTCTCGACGGATAAAAACCATACTCTATAAGTCTCTCATCATGCCCGTCGTATTGTATGGCGTAGAAGCATGGACGATGACAATATCAGATGAGAGGGCTATTTGAGTGTTCGAGAGAAAGATTCTGCGAAAGATTTATGAACCTTTGCGTCTTTGCGACGGCGAATGCCGCGTACGATGGAACGATGAGCTGTACGAGCTGTACAAGGACATAGACATAGTGCAGGGGATTAAGAACCAGCGGCTCCGCTGGCTAGGTCACGTCGTACGAATGGATGAAATAGCTCCAGCCCTGAAGGTTTTTGACACGGTACCCGCTGGTGGTAGCAGAGGAAAAGGAAGACCTCCTCTGCGTTGGAAAGACCAAGTGGAAAAAGACTTCGCTATACTTTGGATTTCCAATTGGCGCCAGTTAGCAAAAGATAGGGACAGCTGGCGTGCTTTTTTGACCTCGGCCAAAATCGCTTAGGCGGTTGATGATCCAATTAAGTTAGTAAGTATTCAATGTGATCCACAATTTATAACTTATTATCTATATATATATACCTAGATATTTAATGACGTTTACTTCTTCGATTCTGTCATCCTTTATTTTTAAGCTGTAGCTTACTGAGTTAACGTTAAATGTCCTAGAAAGAACCATAAACTTTTGTCTTTTTCACATTAAGTTTAAGTTTATTTACACATAGCCATTTAAATAAGCAGTCAAGATCTTCTTGCATATGTGATCGTCAGGAGAGTATCGTCAGCGAACAATTTTACCTTGCAATGTTTTAGTTCCGTGTTTATTACATTAATATAAACGTTAAATAAAATTGGGGCCAGAACTGACTTTTGCGGTAGACCGATATCGACAGCTACTTTTTTTTGACATAGATGAACCAATAATAGTTTGTTGCTTGCGATCTGATATGAAGCTTCGGAACCAGTCAAGTTCATTGTTCTTTACACCAATATATTCCAGCTTTTTAACATTATTTCTCTATCAAACGTCTCAAATGCTCTTTTGAGGTCAATAAACACCACTAAAACATTAATCTTGGAATTAAGATCTTCTTTGCAATGCGATAATACAAATATTAGCGAAGTTTGGCATGAGTGTTTAGCCCTGAAGCCTGATTGCGCTTTTATAAAAAGTTTATTACACTCAATATAGTGTACTAATTGCTTTTTTACAACCGTTTGTAATATTTTTTCCAAACTAGGTAGGGTGTTTATTGGCCTAAGCTCATCAGCTGTTATTGTGTTTTTAACCTTCTTTATTGGGGCTATGGTCGAAATTTTCCATTTTTAGGGACTGTTGCTGATCAAAAACTTTTATTTACTAGAAGAGCATAAAAAATATATTCTACAGAGTCTTTAATTACGCCCTCAGATAATAAATTTGTTCTACGTATTTTGCTCTTAAATTTCCTAACAATATGGACAATGTTATCTGCACAAATTTCCTCAAATTTAAACGCAAATTCATAACATTCCTGCCTTGTATAATCATAGGAAACGTTTTCAATATTTCTATTTAAGTCGACGACACTATCCACAAAAAAATTATTTAAATTGTCAGCAATTTCATTACCATTCCTGAAAACTTTGTCATTGATGCGAACTTCTTTGATGAGTTCTTTATTATCCGTATTATTTACAACGCTCTTGAGATACTTCCACATTAAACGACTATCGCTTCTGTTTGTTTCAATCTTGTGTTGCATATATTTTATTTTTTTTAATTTAATAATTTTCTTGTAATTGTTCTTTACTTGATTATATTCCACACAGTTACCTGTCAAGGCTATTTGATACAACTTTAACTTTTTTTATTAGTTTCTGCTGATTGACTATCATACCACTTATTCCTATTTTTAATACTAGTTTGCGTTTAAAAAGTTAACTTATTCATGATAGACATCAGACAACGGTCAATTTGTTCTAGGATTCCACCAGTACTCAAACTATTAAGGTCCGTGAAGTTATATTGTCTTAAGTAATGTATACGAATTTTGGCGCTGTACCCATTCCAAGAAGTTATTTCTAAGAACTTCGTAATTGGACACTTTTTTGTTGTATTACATCGGAAAATAACAGTCTAATGATCTGATATTCTATGTTTCTCAGCTTTTTCGCATGAAACTTCTGTAGTATTTGAGTATAATAAATCAATTTGTGTTGCGGAATGTTCAGTAACACGTGTATTAAAATTTACCAGCTGTTCCATCGCCTGTTGAGCAAAAATCTCATTGAGTATTTTACTATATGTCGATACCATGTTTAATTTATATTGAAATCTCCAATAACAATGGTGTTTTCCAAGTTTTCGCATATTTCCGATAACAGCGCTTCCATATTGGTCAGGAAATCCGCATCACTTGAACTGGGTGAGTGGTAAACCACCCCTACTCTCCACTTAGTTTCACAGTTTTTTAGCTGAATAACTAAACACCAAACGTTTTTATCTATGGATTTGTTTAATATTACTTTAAAGTTTATAGTATCTCGCAATACCACTGTGCGAATCACACCTAACTTATTGATAAGTAGGAAATATAAGTTCTGAATCGTTTATATCTTCGGTAGTGCATGTTTCGGAGCATAGAACTATGTCCAGATCTACAGTCTCAACAAGCCTTTCCAATTTCACTTTATTAGCTATTATACTGTTAATATTAAGATAAGCGCATTTTAAATAAAAATTATTATCTACTTTTGAATTTAGTTGCTAACAACCTACCTTCTATTTTGCAACCTTCAGTTTTCGGACGTAAACTGGACATCCACGGCTAAATGCGTTATGCTCTACGTCTATATTTAGCCCTAAGTCTTTTTTTGCATCGCAGCAATTACCACATATTTGTTTAGAACTAATCACAGTGCAACTTTCTGACTTGTGTTCTCCCATGCATTAACTACATCTTAACTTTTTCGTGCAATTAATTGAAGTATGGTTAAACGCCCCATCCGGGTCAACATGCCTATAGGGTCGGCCGCTCGACGGAAACGGCTCTGTATGCGCTGACCTCGGACATTCGGGACGCTTTCGAGAGCGGAGAAACAGTGCTCTGTGCCTTCCTAGACATCGAGGGGGCCTTCGACAACACCTCGCATGACGTCGTGGACAGAGCCCTGGAGCAGAGAAACGTGCAGCCTACTATTCGTAAATGGATTAAGAGGCTGCTAGAGAGCAGATTAGCCGAAGTTGACACTGGCGAAGGCACAGTTCAACTGCAGACAACCAAAGGATACCCGCAAGGAAGGGTACTATCCCCGCTTTTGTGGAGCTTAGTGGTGGACGAGCTTCTTCACATTCTCACCAACAACGGCGTCCGCTGCTAGGGATATGCGGATGACCTGGTGATAATTGCAAGAGGCAAGTTCGTGAGCACCCTCTTTGACATAGTGCAAAGAGGGCTTAACCTGGCAAGGAAATGGTGCATGGAGGTAGGACTAAATATTAATCCTGCCAAAACTGCTATCGTTCCCTTTACCAGGAAGAGAAAACTACTCGGTAGTAGAGTCATAGCCCTGGGGGGGGGGGGTCGCAGTAGAAGCCCCCACACTGGGTCTCATCCTAGATTCTAAGCTTCTGTTGAAGGCTCATGTCGATGCGGCCATCGCCAGGGCTAGAAGAGTACTGATGGTGTGCAGACGACTAGCGAGTAAATCATGGGGCTTCATCCCCAAAATCCTGCGGTGGATGTACACTATGATAGTGAGGCCAATGGTCACCTATGGGGCGGTGGCTTGGGGTTCCAGGGTCGCCCTGTCTACAGTGAGACAAACTCTTACCAAGCTGCAACGTCTGGCGTGAGTGTGCATTACGGGAGCGATGTGCACGTGCCCAACAGCAGCGCTGGAGGTGATTCTGGAGCTCGAGCCACTGCATATCACCATTGACCATGTGGCCAACCGAACCCCAATGACCTTCTCTAAGAAAGGTTTCGGCAGGGGAAAGATGATGTCGTCCAAAGTTAGGGATAGACTAGAACCTCAGCTTCCTCTGGTAAGCTTCCCCAGAGATGAGATTCACAAAGAGATAAAATTTGATAGAAAGTTCGAAGTGGAGATTCATAGCAAGGCTACCTGGAGTGACTTCTGGATAACCACATCCGGAAGAGTACTCTGCATTGGTATAATGATGGCTCCAGGACCCCTCGGTTCCTTTGGGGGCCTACCCAAGCATCTTCCAGGCGGAGGTCCTCGCCATCAGTGTGTGCGCTGAGATAAACATGAGAAGAAAATACAGCAACGAGACGATTCTCATTTCGAGCGATAGCCAGGCCGCGCTCAGGGCTCTCTCCTCCTATGAAATAAAGTCATCGTTGGTCATGGAGTATTTTGAGAGACTGAACGCCCTGGCGGTGAAGAACCGGATTCAACTCCTCTGGGTACCAGGTCACAAAGGGGTGGCTGGAAACGAAAACGCTGACCTGCTAGCCAGGACGGCGGCTGCTTTCGCTCCTGTTGGACCTGAGCCTATCCTGGCAGTGGGTCCAAGCACGACTAAAGAGATGCTAAGGAAGGAGACTATCAGGCTGAGGAGTCAACACTGGAGCAACCTAGCAGGTCTCAGACAGGCCAAGTCTCTGCTTGGGGGATACAACCTGAGCAGACACAGATTTTTAATGAATCTGCCCAAGGAGAAACTAAGAATCATTACAGGCTTTCTGACAAACCACTGCAAACTAAGAGGCCACCTGCATAGACTGGGAATATGGTCAGGTGACCTTTGTCGCTTCTGCTACGCAGGGAAAGAAACACCACAGCATCTACTCTTAGAGTGTGATGCAGTGGCTAGCAGAAGGGGGATCGCCCAAGGACGGCCATGGCCGCAGGAGCAATTCATACACTCTCTGTCCCCGGCAACCATTCTGCATTTCCTGGAGGTGCTGAGGCTGACGGAGGTGCTATGATCAGAGCCGTGGAGGGCACAATAGACCCATCGATCGCAGTGCATTCCTCCCTCAATCAATCTAATCTAATCTAATGGTTAAACCCCAGATATTTGTAGCATCTCTTAACTGTTTGTCGATCATACACTGGACAGCGTTCCCATCCAATATTTGTCTCTTTGATTCTAATATCTGCAGGAAGAATTTATGTTCAACTTCGATTATCGCACTACATGTTTCTTTACCCCCGTTTAGACTTGAAAACTTTGACACATTTTAGATTGGCTGCACTCAAGGAGATATTTCGAGCTTTAATTTTATGTACTAACTCGTCTTCTTTGTACTCAGCGTTCATTTGAGTTACCAATATTTTGGGGCTAAACATTTGCTTTCTAACGTCGCAAAAAGAGAACAATTGAAACTCAAAAATAGAAAACTCTATTGGTTAATCAACCGGAAATCGGAGTTAAGTCTTGATAACAAAGTTAAAACTTATAATAAAATTTTGAAACCTGTGTGAACCTACGGTATTCAGCTGTGGGGCACTGCCAGTCACTCAAATATTAAAATACTGCAACGATATCAAAATACTACCCTTAGACTTATTGCTGGTGCACCCTGGTATATTAAAAATTAATATATACACAAAGATATAAAAATAAGTTATGTAGAAGAAGTTATTAAATCATATAGTACTAAATACTTAGCAAGATTAAGCGATCACTGTAATATAACTGCTATTACTCTATTGGATGAATCTGAAGAAATAAGGAGACTAGAACGATGTCATATTCTAAACCTACCATTTAGAAATTAATACAATTAATTGAATAATGTATAAATAAATATTTGCCCCATTTATCTGTTACTATACTTTATGTTATTTAGCTCAGTATTATCCATTCTGCTTATTATCTTTAGTATCTTTTGTACTATTTTAGTTTTGTAGATAGATTGCAGAAATATTAAATAAAAAATAAAAAAATCTTTTTCTGTGACACTATCGGCATTTATTATTACCACCCCATTATGTTTGCTTGACGCCCTATCAATTTTAATATTAGAAGCATCTATCTTGTTAAGGTCAACCCTAGTTTTTTCCACAGCTTGCTTGTTCTTAGGCTTAACAATAATAAGAGGTACACCTTTTAGTGTGCTAGCGTACGATACACCCATACCACTTTGACTTTTTTTCTGTTTTGTTAGTAGCCTTTTTTACTTCACTTAAAATTTCATTCTTTTTCTTGCACATGTTATTAGTACAGTTACCTACTCTGGTCATTTGCTCTTTGTTTATTTTGCAAACATTTTTCACTCTCTTTATAATTTCTAGTTTCTCTTGATTGGTTTTTTTGATGTTTTCCATCATCATTTTAATCTCTTTGGTGTGTTCGTTCAACAATTTCTCTATGTCACCTTTTTGCTCTCTAATGTTAACTTTATTTGTATCGCATCCAACACTTTCAGGCTATAATCGTCAATACCAGCACAAGCTATTGATTTGTGGTACACTTTCCCACATACACCTTCACACCTTATTCCAGATTCTCCTCTTATGCCTGTTCGACATCTCCCGCACTCTGTCATTTTCGCTTAGCGGTCGACTTCTATGTTTTAGCTAAGTTAAAAAAATATCGATTTGATGATTACATAAAAGGCGAGTACGTTTGCCTTTGTTAACAAAGCTTTAAAATATAATCTCCATTTCACTTAACCTTATATGTACTTCGAATTTTTAAAGTTTTGTTGTAAAGGCCAGTCTTTCTATTCCATTGGCCTTTACTAGCTCTCTAGATAAGCGCTTAACTGGCGATGGAAAACCGGTCCTTATTAAACTGACTGAACTGGTGTCGCCAGTCGTAAAAACAAGTTCCAAAATTTAAATAAAATTAAAACATACGAGTATATAGAATCCTATACACTAAAATTAACTGTTTTCAATAAAAGCCAATACATTTTCATATTAACGATATTCCTAGCGCATCATTAAAAAGGAACAGATACCTATACCTAATATCCGTTGTTGTTACAATCATGTGTAAAATAACTACATATGTTAATATGAACATTCATATATTCGAAGCTGTTAGCACATGCATATATTGTTCGTTTACAAATTATGCGTTGTTTTGGTTTGGCAATCTTCAATCAAGGTTTATTGGGCAATCTTAAAAATGAAATTGGCATTCTCTCTTTTCAGTTTATCATCCACCAACAAGTTTTATTTTTCAAAATTTTTAAAATTACGTGAGTAAAAGAAACGTACACCAAAATTTAAAGTTTGTCAGAAGGCGTATCCAATGCTCTTTTTAAAGAAAACTAAAACTTTGTTTGGAAGAAATGAAAGCCATAATTCGCTTTTTTTTCCAGTGTCCGTTGGTAAAGTGCGGACAAAGTATGCAAGACTGTTTCAATTATTTACTGATATTTATTGCTTATAATCGAAAGCAAAGTTTTGCTCGACAGATAATTCAATGCACAGTTCATAATATGAATCGGTTCAATTTTTGATAACCACCGAAGATCTCAAATCGAATGCAACTCGTCTGGAGTTTTTATCACTTTTACCCTTATGTGCGACTTGTTGTCATATATGAATGCCGTTACATTAACCTTCGAAGTTTAAATACCAGTTTCAATGCGACGAAATATTTTATTCATTAAAAGGAATATTCAATAATTTACTAAAGAATTTTGAATTAAGTCACAAATGACAATGTGCAATTGAGGAGCATCCCGAAGAAATTCGGTGTGATTTAATTGCGACAGGATATAATTTTGAACTTATATTTTTAGGAGTTCAAATTAACAGAAAATAGTATTTTCTTCATGAAAAAGGTATATCTTGAAATAATGAAATCATTTTTGTTTATTTTATTTTTAACTCCTTCTGTGCTCTGTACACAGTATGCACAGTGGATTTCGAAGAAGGTGGGAGGATTCACTAATTTGAGCCCAATAGCTTACGTCTACGTACGTGCAAAAGACAATCGAAAAGATTCATGCCTCCATCCTGAAGAGTCCTGACCGACTACTCAATCTTGCCAAATCTCTCACCGGATGCATGGCAGGTCAACGCAGGCTAAGATAAAATCTTAATAAATTACGTAAGAGTACCGAGAGAGAGAGGTGGTTTAACAAAATCTCTTATGTTGGGGAGGGAGGGAGGTAAAACTCATTCTTACGTAATATTTTGTAAATCGAAATTAAATATTAGGAATCTAAATATACTAGATTAATGATTTGAATTAATCTAGCATCAACTGCATAATTTATTTTATTTAAGACGAATTTGAAACTAGTCGACTATTGTTTTATGGAATGTATTATTCATATGTAATTTAACCTTTTTATGTTTGCTCACTTTTAAATATCTTTTAATTTTAATATTAATTTTCCAAAGACAAGATAGTTATGTAACAATAATAACATTTTTATTTAAACTTATAGCAATAGAAGAAGATAATCTGAATTCTTTGTTTGAAATAAAAATATTTGATTTACAAGTATATTTAACTATAAGTTTTAGTTCAACTGATTATTTTCTAACAATATTTATGTAATTATTTTAAAGAACGTGATAGAATATTACGTAGGAAAAAGGAGGGTGAGTTCAAGAAATCTTATATACCCTTACATGGGAATACGGGAGGTCAAAATTCACCAAGATTGTCCTTACGAAATAAATGAATCGCATCAATAAGTGTCCATATACCCAGTAAACAATTTATTTATTTATTTATCTACCGGACAGATGCCCTCACAGATAAGAGAAAAAAAAAAAAGAAATCATAACAAACTATACAAAAATTTATCAAAGGACTTACATGTACATATGTATATGTCGAATCAATAGTAATGAAATAACACAATTATTTAAAAAGAAGTGATTACAAATATCAATCTTAAAACGTTCTCTACATGAATAAAAATCGACACAATTGCAGACAGAATTACACAATGAAATGGACCTGCGAATGGGGTTATTGTTAGCAAACTTTATTTTACGCATATAAACGTAGAAAATGTATTTCTCTCTAAGATGCCTTTCCGGCGCATAAAAAGGTAGAAGCGAAAGTACATAGATCTGGCGAATCAACGTTGTTATCACATATATCTTTGATGAAGAGAATATCACAAATTTTTCTCCGATTTGCAAGGAATTGTAAGTTCGAGATTTTACACCTCAGTTCATAAGATGGCATAGATTCAGAAGAAAACATGCGCCGAAGGGCGAATTTGTTAAAACCTTCTCTGAACTCTTTCTATTCTGTCCGAATGTGTGACAAAATCTGAGTCCCAAACGATGCACGCGTATTCTAAAATAGATCTCACCAAAGATGTGTATAGACTTTTAAGGGTAAGCGGATCTAAAAAGTCCTTAGAGTTTCGCTTGAGAAATCCAAGTTTAGAGTTTGCTGCACAGACTATATATTCTCTGTGAAAGTCGAAATCAAGTTTCGAGTCTAAGTAGACCCCTAAATCCTTGACGGTGGTTTTACGGCTAAAAGAATCGCAGTGATTAAAATTGTAGTTATTCATTAAACAGAGCTTTTTCAGAGAAAATGAAATAATGTTACACTTTGAGAAGTTCAGAGAAAGACCGTTGCAAGTACACCACTCCATCATAGATATATAGAATATCTTGCTGTAGTCTAAAACAATCGTCCAAGTTTTGGATTCGGTAATACAACTTTAAATCGTCGGCGTACATCAAACAGTTGCAAAATTTCAATGTTTGGCTGATGTCATTTATAAATATAGAAAAAAGCAAGGCACCCAGGTGACTTCCTTGTGGAACCCCTGAAGTAACTTTTATAGATTTAGAGATATTGTTGCCAATTTTTACCACCAATTTTCTGTTTGTCAGATAAGATTCCAGCCACCTAAGCGCGTTGGAATGAACTCCAAGTTTCTCCAGCTTTTTAATAAGCAAATTATGGTTTAGGGTGTCAAAAGCTTTAACAAAATCTGTGTAAATAGTATCCACTTGATCGCCCTCTTAAATCACTTTGATTACAGAATTTAGGAATATAGCGAGATTTGTATTGGTGGATCCGCCCGGATAAAAACCGTGTTGCTGAGTACCAATATTAAAAGCCTTAAATAGCTGGTTGTTCACAATTTTATCCAACAGCTTTGGAATGATAGACATTTTTACAATGGGGCGAGAGTTTTCAACTAAATTTCGTAATCCAGATTTATAAATTGGGGCAATGAACGAAATCTTCCATTCTTCAAGGAAGCAACCATTTTCAAGAGATTTGTTGTAAATTTTTGCAAGGTGCAAATATAGAGAAGTTGCACAGTTCCTTAAAAACAAAGGTGGCAGAAGGTCATAGCCTGCTCCTTTCGATACATCCAAATTCATAAGAGCTTCGAAAACTTCTTCTGTGACCGTAAACTGTCCAATATTCACAGATTCCTGTAGGGTTGAGGTGTCAAACGATGTACTGACAGTGTTCAATCTATTAAACACCGACCCAAAGAACCGGGCAAAGAGTTCACAAACACCTTGAGTTGAGGAAGCAACGGAGTCCCTAAGCGACATTGATTTCGGGATACCATTAAATTTCCTTTTCGAATTAAAAAATAACCAAAAAGATTTAGGATTAGATTTTATATTCGTTTCCTGCGAATTGATGTATTTGTCGTATACAAATTTTGATAAGCATTCGAAATCTTTTCTTCGCTGGACAAACATTTTTTCATCCTCGATGGAGCCTGTTTTTTTAAATTTTTTATACGCCTTATTCCGTCGATTTTTAAGCTTAGTAATTCTTTTGTGTACCATGGTAGATTAAAGGACCTCCTCTTTTTGTAAGTGGGGACGTATAAATTCAGGCTTTCTTCCAGTACTTTCTTAAACTTTACATAAATTCTAAATAAGTTAAGGTTTTCAAAAAATATATTCCAATCAATCGCATCAAAAAAGAGCCGCAAGTTTGCTTTATAATAATTAAAAATGTATTCGGATTCACCAGGGTCACTTTCGTACTTGTAAAAGGAGAATTGGATTTATATTGCTTTATGATGAGTTGATTCACAGGTTAGAGGTATTGCACACTTATAAATATTAAACCCAATGTCATTACTTATAAAAACTAAATCTAGTATTATGTTTAAATCATTTACAATATCGTTAATCTGGTATAAATCAAAAGAATATAGCGTATCACAAAGTAAGTCTTCATTATCCTTTTTAGAAGTAAGAGGTGTTAAAGAATCTTCAGGATTTTTTACCCATTGAATAGAACCTAAGTTAAATCACCCAAAATACAAGGCGTCTGATAAGGTTGTAAGGAGTCCACAATAGAGCTAATGTTATCAATTTGAGACTTATACATTTCATAACTATTATTTGGCGGGAATATAACTTATTATAAAGCAGATTTCGTTAAAGCTACTGCGATGCGTTTCACCCACATTAACAGCAACGCAAATTTGTTCGATGTTATCCCCAGTATGACGTAGTTTTATCTCATGGCTAGTGAGAGAAGTAGACACTGCGATTAAGATGCCGCCCCCTCTAGTTACTCCAGGTTGCAATATTCGGTCTTTGCGATAGACTTCATGACAACTATCAAAAAGCTCTGACGATACAAAATCTGTTGTCAGCCAGGTCTCAACAAGTATGATGATATCGAAATCGTGTGATTCAGCCGACCGGTATAATGAATTTGTTTTAAGACGCAGTCCCCCAGCGTTGTGGAAGTAAATCGAGAGCTCCGACTTAGACGCTTCAGTTACTGTCGTAGCAGTTATTGAGTTGCCTGTGGGTCTCTTGCTTCTGGAAAAAAATTAAACGTACGCACTTTTACATCTGCAGGCCAGACAGAAGAATCCAGTATCATAGCGTAATCAGAGGGGCAAATGCCTTTTTTGAAGTTCACTTTGGTCAGGGACGCCGTATCCACGTCTTTTTTTACCAATCTATAACAGACTCCTCGCGCGGATGCAATGCCTGTATGCTTAGAAATATAATTAATCACATCTTCTGCGGTAACAGAAGGTTTGAAAGACGACAAGTGGATCCATTTCATTTGAACAGCAACGTTCAACTCATTGTTTGGGTCCGTGCCAAGAGCGGCGCTTTTTTGCCTTTATTAGCAGCAGTAGCATTAACAGCAACCGAGCGTGCTTGTTTAATAGACGACGATGGTAAATTCACACCATTACGAGCAGCGATAGTAGTAGCAGACTCACTATAAGCAGCAGCAGCATTAACATCAACCGCAGAGGTAAGACTTTTCGCCGATGGCAAGTTAGCAGTACCAACCAACTCATTAGGTAGTTGAGCGGCAGCATTAACACCCACATGAGCGCTCAACGAGGGAGATAACATAGCCAACTCATTAGCATTAACATCAATCAGCGACAATGTACTAATGCCACTGGCAGCAGCTGTAATATTAGAATGGTGAGATGCAGCAGCAGCTGAGCAGAGTGTTGACTTCATAATGCATGCAGTTGCATCTCCTGTATTAGGTGCAGAGCCAACTGGAACAGTGGGAAACGGGAGACTATCTTCCACACATTGAGCCCAAGTTAGTACGTGCGAAGGCGAGACGACTGCAGCAGCAACCGATGGTGACAAAGCAATTGAAGGTCGGCTAGTATTATTGCTAACGTTGACCGCGGTGTCAAGGGATGCACGAACCACACTTTTGAGTGTGTTTATTTCTGCAGTTAGTTCTTCTAGGCACTTAGCATTGTTGTTGGCAAGTTTTAAATTAATTTATTTTGATAAATTATCAATTCTTCCTGATAGTTCTTTAAAATTTGCGTTGAAGGCACTTATTAAAATGTCATTGCCAATTTTTTGCGAGGCCAAGATCGAATCAAATGGCTTACTAACACTTGCAGGCACATTAACACAATCGATGCAGAAATAACCAATATGCCGGTTTCGCTTGAATAGCCCCAAATCGTACTCAGACACAACGCCTTCACAACAGGTACGATGAAAACGCTTTCTACAAAAGCCACTACACGGGACTGTTAAATTGTAATACCGCGCAAATGCTTTGTCGCACTTGCTACAAAAATCGTCCATGATTAAACCAAACAAACGAAATATTTAAGCAATATTGCAGGAGCAAAAACTAAACACGTCCGCACGCAATGGTATTCTTCAATGACACTTAAATTTTTTTGTTTAGACAAAAATGCTTGCAGTACAACTTAGGGATTTCGATAAAATTGAATTGAACCTTAAGCTTACAAAAGCAAAGATTGATTTTTACAATTTCAGTGATGATCGGGATTTGCTCAAAATGGTCATAACTGATGATAAATCATGAGTATATGGTTTTGACGTCGAAATCAATGGAAGCACCCAGGGGAACCAATAGCGAAAAAAGCACGTCAAGTTCGATCAATTGTCAAAGTTTTGCTCATTGCTTTTTTTCGAGTACCGTGTCGCCGTATTGCCTCAGGAGTTTTTACCTCGAAGTCGTACGGATTATTAATAATAAGGATTATTTCCTTGAAGTAATGCGTCGTTAAATAATTCATGGCTTTTGCATCCCTATAATGCACCTGTTCATTCATCGTTGCTGGTAAGAGATTTTTTGGCTAAAAACAAACGACAATCATGTCTCAGCCACCATATTAACCGGATTTGGCCCCTTTTGATCACCTCTTATTGCTTCCAAAGGGCACGTTCCACAGAATGACTCTAGGGATATGCATAAGTTCCTTTTGCGCACGTATACATGATCATTTTCAGCTCAAGCTTGTTTGTGGTAGTAAACAGCTTGCCTAAACTAGTTTTGGTAACGAATTGCTATGACATCCCCCTTCATCTAACGCCCAAGATGTATATATTATAGGCGACATCGATATAAGACGTGCTTCTTCTTATTCTTGTTGTCGGAAAAGCGTATGTAAAACAATCAGGTGTGTTGCCTTTGTTTACGTTTTATTGGTTACATCTTCCTTTTGCGAAAAGAATTGTGTTTTGTGACTACGCGTTATTTTTGTGAGTAATATTATTTATTATAAATTTAAATATGTGCGACATTTGCGGAAAGCCGAAAAGGAGAGGACGATCATTTTTTCGTGTTCCGGGTGATATGCGACGCAGAGCTGCGTGGAGTGAATCCGCCGGCATTGCAAATTGGGTGAGAAATGTTGTATGCGAGGACCACTTCATACCGTCCGATTTGATTCGAGGCAAGCTGATCAGACTTATGCCGTCAGCAGTGCCGACAGTCAATATCGGGACGAAATTCAATTTGCGCACTGAAACCAGGTAATTCAAATCAAATGAATTTAAACTATACTAAAACATAAACAACACATTTTGCAGACATAATGCGGAAAAGCAGTGCGCCGCGGCTGCTTTACTTGAAATTAAAAAGTCAAGTGAGCTTCTACCAGCTCTCTCATGCATGTGTACATCCAACAGCCTAGCCAATAAGAAGGATTGTGGCACACTTTGTGTAAGTTTTCATAGTCAACCGTATTACTTTGGAAATACATATTGCTTTTTTTCTAAGTTGGGAGTACTTTGATTCCTGTGCGCTTGCTGAAAACTACCGTTTAAAGCAGGCATATAATAAGTTGGAGGCAAATTATCGTACTGCTAAGAAAAATCTGGAGGAGGCGGAGAAAACGATTGAGATGATGAGGTCGATTTTCACCGAGGGTCAAATAAGGAAAATGGCTTACCCTGGAAAGTTATAAATGAGTGACTATGGTACTTAACATATTTAAAACCTGGTTTCTCTTTTTTAATTAGTCAAACCAATTAATTGGAGATAATAATAATAATAATAATAATAATAATAATAATACCAAAGGTTTTATCCCTCCATACCCGCCCGACCGACGCGAGGGGCGCATCCGCATGACGCACGGATATATAAAAAACATGTTTTTGCGCCGATTCAAGAAAGGCAGAGGTTTGTTAAGTGTCGAGATCTAAAACTGTTCAGCTACAGAACAAATGCTCATCAGCTGATCGAAAGAGGGTAAAAGGTATCCATTCCCACGCGTATCGACGCTTCACCGTTGGTACAGGAAAGTGGATGTGGATGAGGGCTTAATCAACTTTTCCATACAGTCTATGGCACGGGCCCGGAGCAGCATGTCCGATGAAAAATGCCTATGTGTACTGGCATTCGATGAAATGTTTTTGACCGAAGCATTTGAATACGATGCCAGTACAGTTAACGTAAAAATCCCAGCAAAGCGGGTGCAAGTGGTGATGGCACGAGGTCTATTCAAGTCGTGGAAGCAGCCAATATACTACAAATTTAGCTGGAATATGCAGAGCGATATTTTGTTGGAAATAATAAACGCTCTTCACACTGCTGAATACAATGTTGTATCTATGGTAAGCGACATGGGTTCCGCAAATCGTAACTTGTGGAAAGCTCTTGGAGTGAGTCATGGTAAGTAATGATATTTTTTGAACTTTTTTTATTATAGAAAAATCGTGGTTTTTAAACCCAACAAATGGCGAAAAGGTTTTCGTGTTTTACTTTACACTTTACTGATACCGGCTTGATTTGGAAGGGGAAGATATTAATCTGCAAAACCATTGTAGACTTAAAAGGGCATCTCCAAATCGGATGCGTCAAACGCATTCAAGTTAACGGATGAAAACCTAAGAGTGAAAAACGCTGGTAAGATTCATGTTATTGCTTATCCAGTTAATCAATTTCATCTAAATTGAATCATGTTTAAATTATGTGTTTTCTTCCATATAGGGCGACAAAAAGTAAAATTGGATGCACAGCTTTTCTCGCACACGACTGCCAACGCTATTCGACGCTGCTACAGTCTTGGTTTATAGTTGTACGAGCCAACTGAAACAGCCGACTTCGTCCAGTCAACAAACGGCGGAAGAAGACTTTAGAATATTTTCAAAAAGGTGTCTTAATTCGTCATTAATTCAACTTTTTTAATATGTTCAAGAAAAAGTAAACGCCAAGTTTGAGCTGACATACAGGCTCAATCAAGAACTTCTTGAGCACTTCTTTGGAGCTATACGCAGCAAGGGCGGATTGTACGACCATCGGACTGACCAGGAATTCAAATTTTGGCTAAGGAAATACATTTTGAGTGAGTATTTGTATTATATATGTATATACTTCAAAGCTCAATAAGCTGTAGAAATTTGATTTCAAAATTTCTGCAGAGTATTAAACTGAAAATGCATCATTTCTTTATATTTATTTATTATAATTTTTTTGTATTTATATTTATAAAAGTGAAACTGCGCGATTTTTACATCTTCCCCTATCAACCAAGTCTGCAAGGATTTCCTTACACGGCAATTGTCGTAAGTACATAAGTAAATAAATATGTATAATATTTATTTGCTTATAATTTTCTAAGTGAGAATTATTTTTCATTATTTAAGTATTTATTTTTTAAGTATTTCATTATTTAAGTATATATGTATGTTTTTTTTTTAATCTTATTTTATTTCTGTTATTTACATATCACTTTTATTTAAATTTATTATATTATAAGGGTTTGTCATTTTCCCCTAGTAAAACTGCCAGGAATTGCCTTTCATGTCGTCATTTGTAAGTACGCTTCAAGGTAGTAAAGTTTTTTACTATTGCATTTTTCCTATTATGATATATTATTGTGCTAGCATTTATATACAATTATATAAAGGTATCATCATTCTTCAACAGTAAGTTTGCAAACATCTTGATTTTTGATAATTATTTCCAACTGTTTCAAATTAAATTGAATTTCTTATTAATAGCAAGAAACACAGATCATCTGGTAAGTTCCGGAAACACACAATTAGAGGTGGGTAACTCAGCACTGAGTTGAGTTACTGAGTTGACTCTTACAGCCCTATTCTAATGAAACCTCACAACTGAGTTGTGGGAAAAAATTTGTGAGGTTTCTTATGAGATCTATTTTGTGAGGTTATTCTTGGCCACACCTCATAAGAAAAAAGCTCAACAAAATCACCACACAAGGTAAAAAGCGTTTTGCTGTCAAAAAGAAGCAAAAGACAATAGCATAAGCATAGGCGCAAACAAAGTGATTTGATGGTCCATGAGCAAATGGAGTTTGTTTTTGTTAGGCTCATTTTCGTAACCTCTATGGATATAGCATAGTTAGACATAAGGCGTAACATAAAAATGTAATAAAAAAGTGAATGAAATATGAATATTAATAAACAAAGCAATAAAAAATTTAAAGTTTTCATCACTATTATTTCTCATGAAAGACTACACATTTTAACTAAAAGCTATTGCTACCTAACCAGCGGTTCGATTTGGTTCAAATGGTTCAACGATTTTTAACTATGTACATACATACATATGATGCCTACAAATCCATATAAAAATATGCGTCATACACGATTATTATTTAAGAAATAAAAGGAATTTTTTTTATTAAAATACATTAATTATAATGAAATTAAAAATACAATATTTTTGAGTATTTAAAAGCTGTAGATTCTAAAAGGACGTTATATAACGACCCCTTACTCTTATACCCTCTCTTGCATTCTCTTCTCTCCAAAACTGCTGCATAAACAAGCAATAACTCCACCATTCCTGAATATTTTTTTATTTAAAAAAAATCACCACACGACACTGATTGCGAACGAAAATTAACAAAATATTGTAATAATTGCTCAATAAAAATCAGCTGCTTTCGTATTGTGAGGCTGTCGTTCGCACATCACAACTTTCCTGACAGTTATGAGCATTTGAGCTTTTGAATTTACGCCATCATAAGGGTAACCTCACAATAGTCAGGAACCTCACAACATTCAGCTAGGTGAGTTTTGTGAGGGTATTAGAATAGGGCTGTTAGCGATGAGCCGCTCGCTCAGACTCACTTCCAAAAAAAATTCTGACTCAGTAGCTCAGTTATAAATTTTACACATCTTACTGAGCGGCGAGTCGATGAGTGTATCAGCACTGAGAATCAAAGATGAGCTGATACGAAGCTCTTTGTTTTGTGCACAGACACGCTGTAAGAAATGGCATTTAGGAGTTTTTTATTGCATTTTCGCAACCTTTGAGGTATGCAAACAGTATAAATGTAAACGCAATAAAAATAAGAATAAGAAATAAATATATGAAATCAACATGATCACATGATACGAGAAATTCAAATTTTGCAAAAATGTGCTATAACAGCTTTTAAACTTCCATAAAACAAATAACTATAAAAATATATGTTTTATATAAGTTTTACGGACACCTTTTAAAAATAAAACTCAATATTTGCATGTAAATCCCTAAAATACGAGTATTTAATTTAATTCTCAAGTTACAAATTTCAGCACATATTTCGCCAAATAATAACATTAACTAGCTTTTTTAGCCAAATAAAAATGTTATGATTCTAAGAGCCTTTTTGCGTGCCAGCCCATGATTGGGATTTGATTCCAACCCAAAACCTATGAGGCAAAAGAGGGAAGTTGCATATCATATTATCTATGGTGAGAATAAAGAATGACAGAAAATAAGAACTAGCGCGAAAATGTTTCCTTTGGCGCGTTATCCCTTGTGATGTCACTTTAATTATTCAACGTTCAACGTGCACCTCTACACGATAACAGTGCTGCCGTAGTTGCACAGAGCGACACAATTATGAAATGAGTCGTAACTCAATTGTGCTACCTCACTGAGCTGACTCACTTAATTGAGCAAGAGTCATTGAGTCAACTCGCGAAAATTAGCTGAGTTACCCACCACTACTCACAATGGCTGAATACCGACGTTTCTGTGGAAGAATTGTGCGAGCTGTCTCCTGAAATTCCTGCTGAAGAGTCGGAGGAACAGGAAGAAAGTGGTATTGTTGACAACATGTACAATGCGAACATCAGGATGGCGCTTTGCTTAGAAACTGTTTTCCACGGAATGAATGATAATAAAATAGCCCACTGCAAAAATCTCTATACAAAAATGCTGCAAAGAAGTTCCGAGGTTGATTTGCCGGAAGCCGCAAAACGTTTGTTTTTTAAATGCAAAACGTTTTTCAGAATCAAGCAGTTTTATCGACGCTTGATAGCAAAAAAGGCAAAAGAGCGCGTCATGGGTCACCGAAGGTTCCTACACATCAAATTGTAGTTCCACCAGACAGTTACAAATTGTAACGGCCCTTTTAAGGGCCTCCAATATATCCAAAGAGACTTGACTTTAACAATAAACATATGTACATATAAAATTGTCATTTCAGTTATTGCCAACACATAAGTACATTTAGATCTTTGATATTATAGCACAACATATACCAATAAAATACACAATAACCACCAGCTTAACGCCTGCAATATATTCAAGAGAAAAGAATTTATATCACCAAAAACTAATAAAAAACTAAGTATCTTTCCACTTTAAGATCCTCTGGATTGTATGATTGGAGCGTAGCGCAATTTTAAACATGTCGACGCATTTCCGCGAAAGTATCGTGTTTTTAGAAAGATGTGAAATGTAAGTAAATGTAACAGAATAAATGTAGGAAGCAAAGCGTGTGCAAAGGCGAAACTGGACGTTTGAATATTCCCTATTGTGGGATGGAAAAATATTTAAAGTTTGTCAGAATTTTTTTTTGAAAACTTTAAATATTAAATATGCATTAAAGAAAACTATGTATTAGTTTTGAAAGCCAAAAAAAAACACCACATAATAAAACAGAAGGTCGTAAAATATAAATTATCAAAGATTACATAAAAAAGTTGCCAGCAGTACCATCGCGCTATTGCCGTAAAAATAATCAAAAAGTCTATTTACCAAGGGAATTCAGAAATGTATCCAATTTATATAAATTATATCTTAATTATTTAGAAGATCAAGACTTAAATGCCTTCACTGTCTCTTGCCGAATATTTCGAAATGTTTTTAATACAGAGTTTTCAATTGCTTTCATTTGCCCAAAAAGGACAAATGCGCGATTTGCGAAAATATAAAGTATATTAACAAAGATGATAGCGAAAAAGTTCAGAATTCAAAAGAATTTCAAATTCATATAAATATTAAAAAGCAAAGTACAGCTACTTTTCTCAAAGAACATGCCGAAAGTAAAATATGGCAAAAATTTCTTTGCGCTAGTTTCGATATGCAAAAAGTTTTGCATACTCCTTTTTCAAAAAATTTTACCCTTTTTTATTCACGCAAATACGCTTACTAGAACCTAAGTGTGTATGAAAGTGGGACCCGAAATGGTTACTGTTTTTGTGGGGCGAAATCGATGGCAAGAGAGGCAGTAATGAAATATGCTCAGCTCTCTTGAAGTATCTTCTTGTTCTAGATAGTCGAAAAAAACCGAGGATCTGAGCCTTTATTGCGATAGTTGCGCAGGCCAAAATAAGAACAAGGCTGTGCTAGCTATGATAGCATATTTTTTAAATTCTTCCATTTTCCTGAAAACTATAAAGATTACCTATTTAAAAATAAAACTTTAAACTTAAGTAAACTACGTATCGCTTATATTAGAAAAGAACCAGTGTCAATAGATTTAAGCTATGAGTATTTCGAAAACTCAAACAAAAAACTTATTAATTTGTTCAACGTTAACCAAAACATTAAATCTTTATATAGTTGTAAATTAAATATATCAACAAAAAAATTCGTAGACTTAAGTAATTTATGTAATAAAAATAGTATACCACAAAAGTATCATAAGGAATACATGAACCTTCGACTTTCAAATTTAATAAAGGATTGTTTGGAGGAAACGGATGAAGAAGATTAAACTTAGTTTAATTATTTTGTAATAATAAAATAAATACCGTAATAATAAAGTGATTGCACTACCTTTATCAGCTTATTTCGTACAATAAATATTTTTTTGCAATTATCGTATGTCATACTTTTTCCGGCTAAGCCCATAAAAACATAGCGCGCGAAAATATCGTATGTTTAAATATCCCTATTTTTTTTAGAAAAATGCGCCATTACTGACAAAAATTAAGTTGGCATTCGTTCCTGTAGCTAATACAATACAACCTGAAAAATTTTGAATATGATTTTCCCATTCTAAGCTGAGTAATTAAAAAAAAACATTTTCCTGTAGATTTCGTTTTTTTACATACGATACTTTCGGTTGTTTGTAACAGCATAAAATAATCGAGATAGATATAAACATATACATATATACTAAAATGATCAGAATGAAAAGAGAAATCGATTTAGCCCTGACTGTCTGTCCGTCCGTCCGTGGTTACAATAAGATCGGTCAATAACCACCACCCATGTAACGGAAGTTTTTGAAAAATGCAAAATCTATTAAAGCAAATTGAGTGAAACTAGGTATTTATAAAATTTTGAAAAATAGGCGTCGCCACGCCCACTTATGATAACAATAACAGTATTAAATATCGTCACAAAATTTGGTGGACATATTTTCCTAGACATCGCTATTATTACCGTAGAAACTTTTTGAAATCGGTTCATAACCACGTCAATATCCCATATAACGGAAGTTTTGGAAAACGCAAAACTTCATTTTTCGGTATATATTAAAACAAATTGAGTGAAATTTGGTATTTGGAGTGATTTTGAACTAAGAAATTAGGGACTTATGAAATTTTGAAAAATGGGCATTGCCACGCCCACTTATGAAACATTTTCTGTATCTTAATAACAGTATTAGGTACTTATCGTCACAAAATTGGGTGGACATATTTTTCTCAATATGGCTGTTATCGTTAAAAAATTTTGAAATCGGGCCATAACCTCGCCCATCTCCCAAATTTTGAAAAATGCAAAAATTTCTTTTTTGCTTTATCTATTGAAGCTATTAATTAAATTTGATATTAAGAGAGATATTTAATTAAGAAACTTGATTTTTTTGAAATTTTGAAAAATGGGCGTTACCAATTATAAAGAAACGTCTGTAGGTATCTCAATAACGTTGTAAGGTATCGCCACAAAATTTGGTGAACATATTGTCCTTGATAGCATTAGCATTACCGTCAATAATTTTAGAAATCGGACCATAACCACGCCCAACTTCCATATAACGGAAATTTTTAATATTCAAAAAACTTCGTTTTTCAGTATTTATTGGAAGAAATTTTGTAAAGTTTAATACTAGCTGCGATTTGAAACAAAGAAGCGGGAATTTTATGCAATCATGGTCACCGACCATACAAAAATATATCGCGAGGGTATATAAAAATCGGGTTCGCCCGAATTTAGCTTTTCTTACTTGTTTTTATTTGAACTTTTTGTGATCTGCTCATCACCAGTTTACAATTTAGAGACTTTATTTTAAGACAAAAGGCTTTATTTTGAAACCAATGAATGCCAACTGGTCTAAAATTGTGACTTTTGTCTCTATAAGAGACTGAGACTGATTACTGAATTTGGGGGTTAATGTGTTTTGGGTATGAAAACATTCTCAATCTCTTCATAATCTGTTAATTTGGAAATTACAATAAGTCTCGAGAAACAATGCCAAAGCAAGAAAGTATGATCTTCATCTTGTGAAGTTGAAAAAAGGAAAAAAGACATCAAAAATGTTATTTGGAGAAAGAGTACATTGCAGGAAAGGCGCATGGCACTCCAAAGTATGAGCATGCGATCTACATCTTCCGGTTACCGAGATAGCAACGAGGCAATCAATTCTAAAGACCTCCTACATTTTCTATGCCATCTGAAAGACAGTGAAAATACCAAAAAAGCAGCTCTAATTCTAGCAGCGGTAGTGAAAGCATGAAGATGTTTATATATACACAATATGCGGCATAGACTCGATTGGAAAGATGTGCAAAAGGAGATCAAGTTCTAGCGCAGCAGTGTTTGTATTTGCTTGATTTTGGAATGTGTTATTAAAGGAACGACACATATACATATGCACATAAACATATATACATATTTATATATGCCAACGAATTATTTGAAAACTCAAATGGAACAAAGTTTAACCTGTATTCGTCTTTCAGTTTGGACAACTAACTAATTGTATGAATCGAAGTCTAGTGATGGGCGTTATCGTGACTTTTCCGAAACAGTGTTCCTCGTGACTGTGACTTTGCAATTTCTCATTGTACTATTGCGACTGCTTCATTGTCACAGACTCAGTTCGCGAGCAGTGGCAGCGATTGTGACTGTAATTACTACTTTTTCACAGTCACAATATCCCAAAACTGTGACTACTACTTTGTCACTGCAGTGAACAGTGACTTTTAAGTATCAGTGACAAAGTCACAGGTACGCAAATATTTGCAATCTCTATCGAAGGCTGCGTTTAACAGGAATATGTGCATAAATACATATATATATTTTATAATCACTCCATATCGTTAATAAATTCACTAGTATATAAGAAAAAAATTCGAATATATGTACATATGTGTATGTGTTAATACTCACTCTAATTTAAATTTTTTATTTCCGTTAAAATTTTGCAATTTCTCAACTTGTGCTCTCTTGACATTTCCTTCAAAAATAACAGGTGGTTTTTCTTCGTCAATATCTTCAGGTAATGTGTAAACATCACTTGGGTCGTATTTGAATAAATCCTCAGTGATATATTTTCCGCGTTTCACATCCGCAGAAGTACACAAAACAAAACATAATAGGGTAACCTGTTGGTAATATAGAGTTGAATACAATTTTTCGAAATGAATCCATAACAAGAAATTTCGGGAAATGTTTAGTATAGTGCCGTATAAAAAGGGGGTGGTGGGCGGTGAAGGAGGGGCCGTGGTACCCCCCCAAGCACACCGTTATAAAGGGGAAAGAATACACTTTTTAATAAGCCCTCTCTGGTTCCTCTAGATCCTCTAGATCCTCGCGCGATTTTTAATTTCAAATTTTCAATATATTACGAAATATTTATTTAGTTGTGGAAAGCTCGATTTTTTATTACAAATTTTCAATTCAGTACAAAGTATTGATTTAAATAAGAAAAACGCCACAGGCCTTAATTGTGTATTTACTTTTGAAACGTATTGCAGAACTTCTTTCCGCGTACTTTTAGCTTACTGGGTTATATCAATATGCCATTGTTTTCTCTTTCGCTCGTTGTTTTCAGTAGTTTGACAGATGTATTTGGAAGGAATTTTAGAGTTTCGTGCGGGGCTTAAATATGCAAATTTAATTTAATAATTGCGAAGTATTTTAATATATGTTGATTCTAAAAACGGTGAAAATTGATAGCACAATGTGTTAATAATATATGTGCGCCAAAATGAATGAATTTGTGGCTCCATATTAAGGGCAGTGAATGAAAATCAAACACCATATATGTATGTGAAAAATGCAAAAAAAAGGTCATTTTTAAAGTTAAATTCTGATAAAATTTGTGGACGGATTTTTGCTAAATGATAGTTAAACAAAAATTTATTTTGTTGTTCATCTATGTGTATTTGAATTTTTCAATTTGATATATGCGTTTAGCCACAGTAAACCAAATTTATGCGGCACTTTACTAAACCCGACCCGAAATTTCTGAAAGAGAAATCACTAGCAGCTTTCATAATAAAATAAAAACGAATTTCTCACAACTTTTTTTATTTATGTATATTTGTAAATACATATGTATGTGCATATGTCACTTTTTAATTGCATGCGCACTTTGAATTTCAGAATATATTTTTATTAAAGAACACAGTTTATTAAAAGGTAAACTCACTAGTTTCATGGTTTTCACAGCGTTAATTTGGTTTTTGTCAAGTTCTTTTTATTTAATGCGTTAATTTGTTCTTTGTCAAGTTCTTTTTATTTAATGCTAACAAAAACCTTCCAGTTTCCTTATATACCATCTTATTATTAGACGAAGCAAAACCAGATTTTTCAAATCAACTTAGACACGATATTTAGCTATACAAATAAACAAGATATGTTGTTATATTAGCCTAAAATGTTTTTCTTCATTCATTTCATACATTATAAGTTTAACGTGAATACAACTTATGTACATATATGAGCATGTATGTAAGTATGTATGTATGTATATAAGTAGTATATACTGCAGTTCTTGGATGTGAAACTAAATTTATAAAATTATTATATACCAATTTATATAGTTAAAAACAACATACGAAGAAATGTACATACATACACTTGTACGCATATTAAATCATCTTAATTTTTTGCGCGTAAATTTTGATATACACTTCTAATTTCAAGCTTAATATTCACATACGAGTCATTCATATAATGCATGTATTAGTATTTATTAACGGATATTTACAACTACATAGGCGCGTACAAAAATAAATACATGTATTTCGTTAATAACTTCTTTTACACGTGTATAACACACTAGGTACACGAGCGCTACATAATTAACCCTGGACGTGCTTCGCTCGTTTGACCCTGTCTGCGGGCTTTGTTAGTTGAAACGACTAAAGACCATGCCACATAAGACTTGCTTCGCATTACGTGACATTTGTAACTTTGTCAGAAAAGCGAAAAACGCAAAAGTTATACCACAATAAAACTTTGACAATACATACTTTTCGTTTGTTTATTGTGAGTTGTGAAAATCGCACGGAACTTTATAAACATATTTACATACATTCGGAATAATTATGGACATTATGGAAGTTTTGTTATAGTTATTTTACTTCACGAAGCCTTATTATGTTTAAAAAACATATCAAGGCGGAAAATGTGAGTAAGGGAATTATATCTTTGCTGCCACCTTCCGCACGAACCGGTCACGAAGTGATTTCCGCCGTGCTCTGCAATGCTCCTCTATTATAAAAGAAAAATCCTTTAGTAAATCATCACATATGTATGTATATACATACATATATTTATATACAATAAAATATATGTACATACGTACAGGAACTCCCACAAAAGCCGCAACTGCCTGCCATGTCCGCCATTTGTCTGCGATTTGTGCTTCAAAAACATATGTCGCGAACATACTTACAACCCCTATTTGTGGCGATTGTTATAATAGAGTGAAATAGTTTTATTGAACAAATGTTTGATGTGAATTATCTCAATTTTTGTTTATTATAAAGATGTATTTATTTTATATTAATTTGCTAGAGTATAAAGTAAATTTTTTATGTTGATATCAATTTTGTGTAATTTGTAAGAAAAGAATTATGTTTGTTGATTTTTCTAAGAACGCTTTGAAAAAGTTCACATTTTCTTTTTTTTTTTAGCACAAGCTTTAATTTCAAATTAAAGAATATTGCAACTTGCATATGTTATTTTATATATGGAGAATAATGCAAGTAACACTAAAATATTGTTAAACATTGAAAATCTAACTTATTTTCTTAAATAACGACAATTGAACTCTGTGGTGTTTTTCCCGGTAGCGAGTATTCGTGCTCGTAAGTGTCTAGCGAGTGCAGCCGGGTTAAAAACAACAAAAAAAATGACTTTCAAAATCTTTATAAATCTTTTTTGGCCGACCATGCGTAGTGCGGAATGTTTAAATTGATAAGTTCTTTACATAGCATAATGCTAATAATGGTGCTCAACTGAAGCCTATTACGCAACTTGAATTTAATCAAAGCCAACGAAGAAAACTTTCGTTCAGCCGAAGCAGAACTATGCGGAAGAGAAAGCAAATTAAATATAAAATTTGAGAGGTTGGAAAAGCTGCTTTGGTTAAGTCCATTCTTCATCAAGCTTACTTTCGACCAAAACGTATCAAGGTACATATCGCAGTCAACTAAATCGCTAAACTTGAGGTTTAAGAGAAGTATCTGCTAGTGCTCATTCGATAGGGTATTGACCGGAGTAATGATTTGTAATAGCTTAATATCTTCACAGTTAAAGTCAAAGCGTATACTAATTTGGTGGAATAGTTAAATGTAAAAAGAAAGAATATTTACATGTTCAGTAAGTTCTACACATTATATTGTATTTACGTGAGTAATCGCAGGCATATGTGTACGTAATATACGTAATTTTATTTTATTTTTTCATTATTAATTTTTCTTACTGATGAAAAGATACTTAAATTGCAAAACAGACCAAAACTCTTTTAAGCGGACCAGCGGACCAAAGTAAAAAAATCAGCCCAGTTTTGGTCCGAAAAGACCAAAAGTGGCATCGCTGATTGGCAGTCCAATCACGAACCGAATACACTCAATTCCCCACAAAATGTTTGTAAGCGAATCATCTCATTTGTAGTTGATTCAATCCAAGGCGAATTCATTCAAGGTGGTATAGTCCACATATAAGTAAAAATTTTGTTAACTTTGAGTGAAAATGTCAGAGAAACTTAGAAAAACAAAAATAAACAATTCCAAGTTTGGAACAAAATGCAAACGTACTAAAGATTTAAAGAAAATTTTTTTAATTGAATGTCTTCGTAATTTTCTATCACGAATGTAAATAGAAATGGAAAATGTAAACAAAATTGTAATTTTACACTTTCACCGCGCAGGGGGAAGTAGAACAAGCAACCAGCTGATGGGAATATACCACCTTTTCTGAATTCGCCTTGATTCAATCTGAATCACCATGCAAATGACAAAAAAATCTATGCCGTTTCTAATTTTAATAGGAAATTTATAGAAAATAGCTGCCAAAGTACATATTAATATCAAAACAACACAAAAATTAAACAAACAAGAAGAAAATATTGATGTGTAATAGGTTTAAGAAATAAATAACAGTTTAAAAGGAAAATATATTGGATGATGGGAAGAAATTGTTTTGCACATTGTAGGAACC
The DNA here is from genome assembly GCA_963971545.1 of Philophylla caesio. Lineage (NCBI taxonomy): Eukaryota > Metazoa > Arthropoda > Insecta > Diptera > Tephritidae > Philophylla > Philophylla caesio. Next base: position 74,998,409 of record OZ020607.1, read on the forward strand.
TTCGGCTGCAGGCTCCAGAACTTAATACACCCATCTCCTTGGTGGCACGGACCAGATTTGGTCACGTAACCTCCTGAACAAAGAAACCTTAGATGTATAAATAACGACGGCCTTATTGAGCCTTTCTCGAAAAAAATTTATATGTACATGATCATCTTCATTACCTTTTTCTTCACAAGAAGAATTCGATGATTCCAATTTGTTGTTGTTGCAAGCTATATGTATGTAGGTGATCTGCTTCAGGTCCAGATCCAATGCTTTCTCCATCATTGTCTCGAAGATAATCTTCAATTTGTTTATCCTCGAGAGAGATAGGGATTAGAATATATTTTTGAATTGTTTTTGAAAATATGTATGCGCGTATGTTAATATTTCACACTTCAAAATCCGTAGGATATTAATAACGCACCACTGAATTTTTTTACAACAAAATCAAAAAGTCAATAAATGCATTGTTACTTGTTTCGGCTACCAAGTCTGCTCAAATAACTTACTTGCGGTTAGATGAAAGTTTAAGCGTCCACACTCTGCTAGAGAACGCTTTCGTCAGGTAATTTGCGAAAACAGAGAACAAAATAAAAAATGAGAAGAAGAGATTTGATGTACGAAAGTACGTCCAGGGTTAAGTATATATTTGCATACATACATATTAATATCGGCAATGGAATAAATAAAATGAAACTTTACATACCAAATAAAGTTATACACATGTACATATATGTACATGCTGCATAAAATACGTGTAGTAAAATTCCGCTTTTATAATTAATTTTTTTCTCTTTGCGTAGCGGTATCTCGTTTCGTATAATACATACATTCATAGAAAATATAAAAGTTAATCAACTACTTATATTTATAGCGCAAGCTCGATGTTGATTCACTTCAACACTGTAAGTTTTATGAACATACATATATACTTAATGTCTAATGATGCGCACGGCGATATGTGCACATACATACATGCATACATATTCACTAAGCATTTATGTATGTTTGTACGTCAGTGTTCAATATAAATAATAAGAGCTGCTTCGTAATACATTCTATTTATTTACTTAAATTTTTTTATCAAAAATATATACATATTTTTTATCCATTTTTATTTCAAATAACAAATTAAAATCTGCATACTCTAAAATTTTTTAAAGAAAAAAGTTTAATATTTGTTAAAAAATATATTACCTTTTTAGTACTTTTGTTTAAGTTCAACACTCAGTTTACATTCAAAATTATTGCCAATATACATATGTATGTCGAAACGAACCGCCAAGCGTACAAAGGTGTTTGTGCTGTCAGCATGCATACAATTAATTTTAATATGCATAATACTTACATATTTCTGTAATTATACTTTGTAAATAAGCTTGAACTTATTGTTTGTATATGTATACACGGTGGTGGTCATATCATATTCAAAATAATTTTTTTTCACCAAATTTTATAAATTTTTTATAATATTTTTAAATTAAAAAACAGTTTAAACTCCAACAATCATACAAAATTGTAACTACCTTCTTCTGTATACAGTTGTACAGCTCATTCTATTCTCGTGTTAGAGAGTGCAATTTTTTAAAGGCTAAACGTAACCAAGGTTGTTGCGTTTTGCTTCCATACAAAGCTTTTCAATATTAGAAAAACTCGCAAAAAAATCCTAAGGGAAATTTTTGCCACCTAAAACCTTAATGTTTGAAATTTGGATTTTAGTTTTTACAAAGATCCAAACTTGTATAATACGAACTGTATATTATTTAATTTTTTTTTAACAAGTAAATACATATTTTTAAAACTTCTTGCAAATGATATGACCAGCAATGCATATTATAACGGCAGTTGCCGTAGCCGACTGAGTCGCTGTTCGTGATTTTAAATTACTAATGTTTACTGATAATTATTCCTTTATTCAATGTAAATTATTTTATTTATAATAAAGGGTAGGGGAGTTATTAGTGTAACAATGTAAACGTAATTTTGTTTATTTGATAGATGAGTAAATGCTATCGTCTTCCGAAAATACTGCGTCAATGACCAAGTCTAAGGCGTCTGTCATTAGGCTGAATGCCTGCGCAAAAATGGGATATATAACCCTTATTTAAGTTGTTCGAATGTTAAGGGCTTCTTCGTTAAGTATAATTGCTACTTTCGTATATTAGATTGCTTTTACCCTTGCATCCTTGAGCTTGAGCTTCCTCCGGCAATAAAGAGTTAATTCTAAAAAGCATTTAAGTTATTTTAAATTTGTTGGCGTTATATTTTTTTAAATAAGCATCATTCATAGCTCACAAAATAGCCCAAAAATTCCAGATTTATGTTATGGCATACGGATGGAAGTCTTCAAGGGATCGTTTTGATATAATTCAAACAAGTGGTTTCGTTTAATAAGACTTAAGTTTTTATTGTTAATTAAAAGTTTAAGGCTCAATATATCGTAGAGATGAAAACCCTTTTGCAAAATTCGCATGACACAAACATACAAATGTATATACATAATCTTAAGTCAAAAGTTTGGCAAAATATAAGCATCCCTATGAAATATAAAGCCTCAAATTTTTAATTTACAATAATCTTATATTTTACGAAGTTTTGCTCTTGTATGTTGGAATTTGCCGCTGCAGAGGCAACATTAGACCATTCCAACAAAGGTTGTGACATGCGAAAAGTGCTAGTCCGCTCTCTCTCGATTTGGCATCATCCAAGATTGATATAGGAGAGAATGCGTTGACAGCTAACAAAAATTTTATTCTCATTTTGATTGGAGAATTGCTTTATAAGTTCGAATAATATAATAAAATCGCGTTGCACTTCACAAAAAACTTTAAATAAACCTTTAAAATTATAGAACACCAAATATTCATATCACTCGTGTTGGAATTTTATAGAAACTTTACCGATGTGACGTCATTTTGCCAATATCGTAAAGCAAAAAAGTAACGGACCTGCGCAAGGCGCAATCTCTTATTTACCAATCTTGGACATCATCTACTTATTCGTTGGCGTATTGTAGTATTTTATGCAATAAACCGCCTTTACACGATCTTTATCGTACAAAATTCTTGTAAATTATTCATATCTTAAGGTTTTCAAAATTGGTTGATTCTTTTACTGTCGGAACATGAGTTTGCGTTATTGAATAAACGTGCTAAATTTTGCATCGCATACTTTTACATCGCACAATGGTTGCATAAAAATTTTGCCGTGCAAAAGCAGGTAATTAACTGTTCGCGTCTTCTTCTTCCTTTTAACACGCTTATATAAGCTTCACATGTATGTAAGTATGTTTGTTTGTAACTTTGGAGTCGATTTTGACCCATTTTCAACGTACGGATTAAATATAAACTTTGTATAGTTATCAATAACCTGTGACGTACTGGACGTATGAGTAACGTTATCGGATACGAAACTGTTTGAGCGCTCATCTTACTGATTTTAGTGTCCTGCATTGTTTATTGTGAGACCATCAGAATTATTTAATAATATCAATTTCGATATAGTGTTTTGCATTACTAAAGCATAAAAAGAAATCAAAAATAATAAATATAGTTAAAATGTATGTATGTATTTATTTATTGAGGTATGATAAATTAAAAGGTGCAACGTTCTTAAAAATAATTTACAGAGACTTTTATTAAGTAAAGTACCTTACTACTGGAGCATATTGGATAGGAAAATATATATACATATGTATATATACATACATATATGAAAAAAGAGTGGGACGCTTTATGCCATACATAGTTTTCGTATATCGAGTAACCCATGTGTTTTTCACAATAATACTAGTACTTTTCGTTCATTACATTATTTTAAGCTTATATTAAGGATCATTTTTCACTTTTTAGTTTCATATGCATTAAAAGTGTGTTTTTCAGTTTTTTTTGAACTATCAGCCGTGCTTCCAGTTTCACATTTCAATTCCACAATGTGATTTTAAAAATTTCCTGTGAAAATGAATTAGTGTGCTCCCAATTTCACAAATTTCTTCGCATATCAGGTCATCCCTGTCACTCATATCGGTTATCGTCGTGGCAATTCACAAACAACTGTTGTTGAAATTTCCCTTTCAGATTCAGCTATGTATGCTTTTTTGAGGAGTCATTAGCAAAACACTTAAAAATACGCATATTTCAATGAATAACTAATACAGAAATGTCATAAATGGCTTCTACAAACATCAAAGAACATTTTAAAAATTATTTTAGTCGAAAACAACTAAACATTCACATACTTTCTGTCATTTACTTTTCATTTCACAATTTTTTTTTTTTTTTAATGAGCTCAAGGCCAGTTTATGGAAGATTTTTGTAAAAAAAACAACAACAGTTTTTTATTAAATTAATTAAATTTATTTTTTATAACCACTTCTCCCAGGCTTTGAACCCGGGAGTTTGGAGTTGCAGAGCCAATACGCTACATATTGTGCTACGCTAGCCGAGTTGGCTGTTGTGTTTATTTCATCTTCCTTAAACAAACCAACTACAAACAAGAGCAACTGATCTGCCGCTATTTAATTTGTTTGTGTGGTTGTTGTTTGTGTTAGAATGCATTTAAGGCGTGCTCATCCTTGCATATAAATTTTTGTTTATTTTTCAGTTGGCCTAGTAAATATTAATTTTACAATTTTTTTTAATAAGCTCAAGGCAAGTTTATTGAAGATTTTTGTGACAAAAGCAACAACAACTTTTTAATGGTAGAAATTATAATACTATTTCGGAAATCACCACATTTCCTCATCAGACTTATTTTTATTAAATTAATTAAATTTATTTTTCATAACCACTTCTCCCAGGCTTTGAAGCCGGGAGCTCGGAGTTGCAGAGCCAAAACGCTACATATTGTGCTACGCTAGCCGAGTTGGCTGTTGTGTTTATTTCATCTTCCTTGAACAAATACAACCAAGCATTCGGATTCAACTCATAAAAATGTTTGTGAATGTGAAATTGGGAGCACGGCTGTATTTATCTTTTAGCCAAAATGGTAAAATATTTTAGTTTGGACTGAATAGTCGACCTTCATTTTATCTAGCTATACTACGCAAACATTGAATGGAATTTTTACTCTTCAAAATTTACTCGGAGCTTGAGTAGTTCCAGTTTGAATGACGGGATGACGGGAAAAATTCCTTCTAAAATACCCACCAACCCTGGCAGTTTGAGGATTCTGGAGGTCTCAACCATTGCTAAAGTCTCCTGTGTCATAGACCAGGAGCGCATCTTGGAGGAGAATAGAAAAGTAGTACAAATCCTCTCTTCTTCAGAGGCATAGTGCGGCGTTGCCCAATTCTGATCTTGTGGCGAACACTCAAGGACAGAGCGGAAGAAGGCGGTATCAACCAGACAGACCCCTCGCATAAAAACAAGGAAGGTAGTGACGCAGGAGTTGGTCAAGGCAAAACCACCCCCGCCATGCCCTTGCAGAAGGAAACCCTCCTTGATACGTCAAGGGGACTGGGATCAGACCACTTTTTATTAAATTAATTAAAGTTATTTTTCATAACCACTACTCAAAGGCTTTGAAGCCGGGAGTTTGGAGTTGCAGAGCCAATACGCTACATATTGTGCTACGCTAGCTGAGTTGGCTGTTGTGTTTATTTCATCTTCCTTAAACAAATACAACCAAGCATTCGGATTCAACTCATAAAAATGTTTGTGAATGTGAAATTGGGAGCACGGCTGTATTTATCTTTTCTAGTTTGGACTGAATAGTCGACCTTCATTTTATCTAGCTATACTACGCAAACATTGAATGGAATTTTTACTCTTCAAAATTTACTCGGAGCTTGAGTAGTTCCAGTTTGAACCTGCCATACTTGGAAATTCACCTTCATAGTTTTGGTTTGCTCCTGAATTGTTTGAGCTGGAAAGTTATAGTTTGTTCGAAGTAGATTTTTGAATAACAACTAGTGCTCTTCGACAATGTGCTTTACATGCTTGAATATTTCCGATATTGTCCTTCTAATGAGTTGCTAGCACATTCTCTAGTGGACTATTAAGGCACATGGTTATGTGTAAATATGTATGTACGCTGCTTTGCCCAAAATATATTTTGATTTTCTCCAACTTCGAATTTATTTCCAGTTAGAAATCGTATGTATACGGCAGTTGGCTTAGTGAGAAAAGATTATGTGTGAACTTTAGCTTCGTATATTTATGTACATATAATTAAATAAATTCATTACCATATGTGTACGTACCTACATACATACATATGTGCACAAGTTCGGTGTTAGTTTTCATTTGTGAACCACATACATAAGTATACCCAGTGAGAAATTCGTAGGTATAAAACGAAAACATAAATTCGCATCGGAAATAACCAAATAACGGAAATCACGTTAACTCGTAAGCTGGAAAAGTTGAAAATTGCGACAATTTGTTTGTTTCTTTGGATAATTCGTACAAAATGAATGAAATTTAGTCCTCGAATACTTATTTTTTCTCAGCTAGACAACTTAACTTAAATATCTATAATAAGAAAACATATAATTTCAACTTAAATTTAGTATTTATTGATAATCGCAATAATCTTTAAAGGCTTTAGAGGTAAAAGCTGCACCCCTCTCTGTAACTATTATTTTAGGATTTCCAAAAATAGCAGCTTGTCTTCTGGGCATATAAACTACTGATGAAGAGTCCGTGTCTTTCGTCGGATACAACCATGTAAATTTATAGAAGGCATCCACGATTTAGAAAATACAGAGGTTGCGCCTTCCGCAAACCGCTATTCGCTCTCAGCAAATTTGACAGAATCAGCTGTGTATGCTACGTCACAAAACGAGGTTGGTTTTCTTTGTATGTATGTAAGCATACAATTGTTTGTGCTTAAATTCAATGCTTTAAAGTGATTTTATTTAAAATAAAGTTATTAAACATGAAGTGAGCATTGTTAAGGAATAAATCGCAAAGTCTATGAATGATACGGGGCTATAAAACTCGCTAAAAATGATGTGAAAGTGTAGCTGTGCGCACTTGGTAGCAAGTTAAGCTTCTTGTGCCTCCTAATGCTGCAATGCAGTTCTTTGCAAGGCCTCCAATCAAACACAGAGCTTAAATGAAGTTATTTGAATATAAATATGTTGCATAAAGTGCCGAAATTGATAAAAACTTTAAAATTTAGATATCCTAGCAGAAACCAACCTCACATTTTTGTTTACAATTTCTTTCGATTCTCAGCAAAACCATGTTCGTGACGTTGCACGCATTTTGCTTCACATCATTTTTCGTCGGGAAGGCGCAATCTTGTATTCTATCGTTCTTGGAAGGCATCTACGATGGGCAAAATATGATTGCCATGCTTTAGACACATAGCCATCGTCAATGTTTCATTTGATTCGGTAGCAACCACAGTCTAGAATCACTCAACAATAAGCAGTTCTCTTAAGAGTTGAACTGCAATGCAATGCGCTCTTCTCTTTCTTGGCATTAACTGTTTGTCTTGAATACCAGTAATAAAAACTATTTAAACAGCAACGAATCATTCGGATGTTTTGCTGCTTCCGTTGCCTTGCTTTGCGATTTGTTCTTTTTTTGATATGAAAACAAATAAATAAGACGCCGTAATAGAAAGATACGCATGTTTATTTTCTTCATAAAAGTCTGTATGTTGTATGCGTATACACATACATATCTCTATAGATCACTTAAAATAATTAGACCTTTGTTTATGGCTAGCGTATATTGGTTATTTATGTATGTATTTGTTTTTGAAAATATCTGCAACCAGTTAGCATTGCATAAACTAGCCGAAGCTTAAAGTGCTATAGTTTTCTGAGCATAAAAATTTAGAGAATAAAATGCGAACTGTAAAATCTAAGCGTACAAATTTAGCTCATTACACTCGGAAAAAATGTTACTGATAAATAAGAGCGAATGGATTTAGAAAAAAGACAGGCACATAGCTCATTTACTTCAAAAGTGCCTTGATCCAAAAGACATGAAAATGGAGTTAGGCAGAAATGAACTTTCTTCTAGTTGTATACAAATTTTATAATTTTACCGATAACTAATAGCTCACTAGAACAAAATATGTATTTATTTTAACTATGAGCATATACGTAAATTCAAAACCTTGAAGCCGTTTTTCTCGGTTTTTAAATAATGGCAATATTGAAGTAAATGAGCGATATGTACCATATATATGGTAGTAGTTATTAAAGATTATATTATTTTCTTTCTCTTGTCCTACAGGGTGCAATGTTGATATTTGTTGAAACGTGCACTTTTTGTTGTACGTGCAATTCCTTAAAGGTTTTCTTTTTGTTTGCGGGTGAGATTAAGGTATAGCCGTGGGTTTTCGTATTCTTTTTTTGTAGTCATTTATGTGTTCACAATTTTTTTTTAATTTATCCATGAGCTCTTTTGTATATCCGTTGCTTGTGGCTATGCTGTATATTGTGGTTTGTTTCTTTTCTATATGCCTCTTGCGATAGAGGTATTCGTTTAAGCCTTTTTGGTAGTTGTCTTATCGCAGCGTATTTGTGTTCTTGAGGATGGTTTGATGTGTTATGTATCATGTATATAAATCTCGTAATTAAGTTTTTGGGTGATCTTGTCCATCTTAATCGTCAGATCCAGGTAATCTATTGTTCCCTTCTTTTCCATTTCCATCGTCAACATTATACATTCATGTTGCTTGTTCAGGTACTCCAGTACCTCTTTAAAGATCACGCCGATAATATCATCCACATATATATCTTGCGTAGAATACTACGCTTAACTCGGTTTTTAGTTCTTCCATACATTGTCTCTCCAGTTCTTGCATAAAAAGCTCCAAGAGGTTGGCCGAGGTTGGGTACGCAGCGGAGTTCGTAATGTGTGTGTGGGCTGAATTTGTCTGGTCCTTCGTTTTCTCAAGTAATGTTTTCCTTACCATATCTATTGTCTCTGTTTTTGGGATGTATGGGAATAAGTCCCTTACATCAAATGATACTAGTCTGCTGTGCTTTGTAATTTCCACGTTTGTCATTTTATGTATGAATTCCGTCGTGTTTGTTACAGTATGCTCGTAGCGCTGTTCCAAGCCTTTTCAGATGATTGGATAGTCTATAAGCAGGAGCCGACTTATAGTTAATTATGGGTCTCATTGGATTGTCCGGTTTGTGAATTTTTGTTAGGGCTGTCAGTGGTGGTGCGGCCGGATTCCTTTGGCTTAATAGGTATGTCATTATCTTTAATATTGCGTTCCTTTCTCCAATAGGTGCCCTATATCCGCTACATTACGGGCTCGGTGTTCGTTTTTATATGTTCGAATAGGTCCATGAGAATGTCTATCGGTATACCTTCCGCAAGTCTTAAGTGAATTGAAAGTAATTCCGCATTTATTCGATCCTTCTTGGCGTACGAGTATAAACGTTTTTCTTCACTCTTTACGAAGTCTCATTCAGCTTTCTTGATTCCTTTTCGCCTTGGTGTAACATTCAATGCTAAATATTGTTTGTTAAACAAAATACTTGCTTTAGCTTTATAAACCTTTTGTAACCGTCGTTGATATACTGTGATTAGTCCAGTCGTCGTAGAGTTATAAGCCTGACAGGCATTAATGTGTAGGTAGAATGTTGATATTTGTTGGAACGATTTATCGTCAAGTTTGGTTTGGAGTTGTGCATTTGTGCTATGTGGTAAATACATATGTATACTAGGCATGCGGTGGGTGATTTTTTCGCTTATAAATATTGAGTGCGATTTCAAGGTCATTTAAATGTTTATAATTCTTTACAGGTGCAATAATAAGCAGTTAAACATTTTACAGAATCCTTAATAAGCATTTCGTATAAAAAACTAGCTACCTGCTACTGTTCACCCAAAACGGGATCAACTTAAGAATATTCGCAAACAATTTTCTATGATCACGAAGGAAAGATAGCAATAACAATAAACGTCTTACCATATACTATATTTCCACTAATATTTATATATAACGCCCACTAACAATCATCATTCTATTAACAAAAAATTGATGGGAAATACACAACAACAAATCTCCATGACCTTTTACTTATACAAGGTAGAAAGAAATAGTTGCCACAAAATCAAAGACATGTGTGCAATGTATGAAAACAAAATTGTTCATGATTTTTAACAAAACCTAATCGTAATTACTTGATTTTGGTGCTCCTAACTTTTTTTCTTATAATTTATGTCGTTTGTTAAATGATAGTTTGTAGCCCAGGGAATTTAGCTTCCCAGTTTACCATGGCATGTAGGAAGGCTCTAGATAAGGCCTGCCGAACAGAATCTGTCGAACTCTATTTAACCTAGCCAAAAGAACCCAAAGTGACACACACTGGGAAATTTACAGGTCTCACTTAGGGGACTATAAAAAGCTCTTAAGGCAGTCGAAGAGATCTTCTTGGAGGGACTACTGCGGCTCTATGGAATCTGTGTCAGAGGGCTCAAGGCTGGCTCACCCCGCATAGCTCCGAGAACCTTGCTAAGGTCGGACGGGACGTGGACGGGGTCGGCAAAGGACACTCTCAAACTTCTCCTGGAGACACACTTTCCATACGCGAACAGATCGACTGGAACAATTCGGCGGCTGCTGATTTTCTCACATTAGAGAAAGTAACATGGGCAATTGAGACATTTAAACCCTACAAGGTGACGTATCCAGATGACGTCTCACCGATACAGCTTTAGCAATCTTTGGAGCTAAGCGCAACTTGGCTGCATGCTATGTATATAGCGGTGTTAAACCTCAATTATATTCCTAAAATGTGGAAGGAATCAAGGGTTGTATATATCCCTAAAGCAGGTGAAATACCTCACGTCAATCCCAAAGACTTTAGGCCTATAAGTCTCTGCTCCTTTCAACTGAAGGTACTAGAGCGAGTAATTGATGGTCACATCAGAGATTCAATAACGCACAAATTAATATCTTCCCAGCATGCTTACATGAAAGGGAAGTCCACTGAAACGGCGCTTCATCAAGTTGTGTCGTATATAGAGAACTCCCTGCAGGTCAAGGAGTATACACTGATATCATTTCTAGACACTGAGGGTGCCTTCAATATCATAGACCATCTAGCGATCACAAGTGCTCTGGCGAAGCTGGGCGTCGATCAACATCTGGTATACCTCGTACAAAACCTACTGGTTGACAGGGTTGTGAGGGCGCAGTTAGAGGAGGCAACTTTAAAACGCTGTCAAAGCAGAGGAACCCAGCAAGGTGGGTTCCTTTCTCCTCTTCTGTGGGTGGTGGCTATTAACGACCTACTGAAGGCCCTGGAAGAACGGGGGAGGATCGAAGGTAGTAGCTTATGACGACGACCTTGCGGTGGTAGTAAGGGGTAAATTTCCTCTGACGCTGTGCGACATCATGCAGGAAAAACTTAAAAAGGTAGAGAACTGGACCAAAGACAAAGGTCTGGGTATAAACCCGAACAAAACCGAACTTGTTCTTTTTACAAGAAAATATAAGATCCCACCTCTAAGGCTTCCTGTAGTGGCAAATAGAGTACTAAGGCTTGGAGACGTCGTAAAATATCTAGGCGTGATATTAGACAAAAAGCTTTCGTGGACACAGAACGTCCACTAGCGCAGTAAGAAGGCAACGGTGGCCCTCTACAGTTGCAAGGAAGCCATCGGAAGAAAATGGGGCTTATCTTCCAAAATTATGCACTGGATATACACAGCCGTAGTCAGACCAATCCTGTTATATGGGGCATTGGTGTGGTGGCCATGTCTCGATAAGAAAACCGCACAATCAGCACTGCAAAGGGTGCAAAGATCGGCGCTGATATGCATAGGTGGCGTTCTGAATACAACCCCCTCGGAAGCATTAGACACCATACTAAATATCCTCCCGATTTATATCGCAGGAAAGCTATACGCGGCGTGTACCGCTCTGACTACGGGAGTTGCCCGTATGGAAGTCTAGTCAAGTAGGACACGCAACAATCGCAAATAAATTAGGATTGCAAGTTACAAATTACTGCGCCCCCATTCAAAGCTTCACAAAGAAGTTCAACATACTAATTCCTGAAAGAGACTGGTGGTCCGATAGACCCCCTGGTTCGGAGAATTCACTCCACTTCTACACTGATGGCTCAAAGTTTCAGAACAGAGTGGGAGGGGGTGTTTTCTCAAGTCAAGTAGGATTAGAAAAATCGTTCCGTCTTCCTGACCACTGCAGTGTCTTTCAGGCTGAGGTTGCTGATATACAGGAGACGGTAGACTACCTAAGAACAGAAGAGGCTGAATTCAAAGATATCTTCATATTTTTCGACAGTCAAGCAGCACTAAAGGCACTTGATTCGGTCAACTGTAATTCTAAAACGGTATTAACCTGTCGCAAATCTCTAAACGAGATGGCGGAGCAATTTGCTTTTCACTTGGTATCGGTGCCAGGGCACAGCAACATAGCAGGCAACGAAACAGGCAGTGAGCTTGCAAGAAGAGGGACATCCACTCCGCTTTCATCACGCTGGAAGGGTTTAGGTACGCCGCTCGCTGCCTCAAGCTCTTTCTAAGGAACTCAACCCTTAAGGAAGCAGGAGACCGTTGGAAAAATGGTAACAACTGTATCAAGTCGAAGCTCTTGTGGCCGGAGCAGAGAAAACCTGTCCTTAGTTTTAGGAATCATAACAGGTCATATACTGATCGCCAGACACGTAGAGAGACTTGGTGTTCCCTGCAATGACTTCTGCAGAAGCTGCAGAAACGAAGAAGAGCCTGAAACCGTGAGGCACCTTCTATGTGGCTAGAAGAAGGAAATTCTTGGGATCAGAGTTCTTCGGAGACCTTAGCGATCTGGCCAAAGTAGACATTCGCAAGCTAGTAAAATTTGCAGATTCCATATGTTGGTTCGAGTTGGGTGATTTTTCAAATCCGCGTGGTACCACAATGGGCTTAAAAATAGGCCTAGGTGTGCTGGCGCGATCGCTAGCAGCCACTTTGACCTAACCTAACCCAAATGATAGTTTCAATAAACGAATCAAAAATTTTACTTCTTCAATGCTTTTAGATATCAACTGCGTACGGAATGTTCTGTTCAAACACTGCGATAGTGTTGTGCTGATCATGTCGTTGAGTTTCAACGGTGTGGTTTACAACTCGATATTTGTGATTCGTTACAGGAGTATAACTGTAACGTTGTGCTGTATCTGTCAAAGGACCTAAGTGGTCAAGGTGGTAGGTACTTAATGGAAGTTCGTCTTTTGGATTCGAAGTAAGAAACCCTTCTTTCTTCCCCATTTTTGCATTTGCGACAATGCACTCAACACAACTTTTAATTACGTTTACAACTTTCTGAGCTAATTTTGGTATGAAGTATGATTATTCTACTAGATCTTGGGTTTTGCGTGAACCGAAGTGTCCTTGTCTAAATTAATTTCCCATGAGGTTGCTATAACTACCAGTTCTTTTGCAGGTTCCTTGCATATTATTTCGTGGAAAATATAAAAATCTTCAAAACGCCAGTCTTCAGAACAGTTTGAATTCCTTTATACAGTCATCATTACGCTGTTGCAGAATTAAACGATGTTTCTGCGTTTCCTCAATTGGGAATCAGTACATCCTGCTTAATGCGTCTACATTCTTCATCTGAGCCCCTGATCAATGTACAATTTGGTAGTCAAAATCGTTAGTCGTCTTAAAATTAAATACCCTTTAAATAAACTACACAACTACACTTTCGTAAAATATAGCTCCATACCCGAATGTAGAGTCATCAGCGTGGATTTCTGTCTCTCCATTAGGGTTCTACAAATGTAATATAGGTGACGTAAAAAGGCACTTCAACTTTTGAAATGACGACAATTGATCACCCCACATATTAAAATTACTGTATTTCTTTAACAAATCTGATAATGGTTTTGCTTCCAACATATAGCTGTACACAAAGCGTCTAAAGTAGGATGTTAAACTCAGAAATCTCTCCAAGGTCTTTCTGTCGTTTCGTATTGCTATTGCCTGAACCTTGTCTTCGGAAGATTTAATGGTACCTTGTTCGATTCTATACCCAAGAAAATTAACATTATTCGAATATCGTACTTTGATCCTATTTCTAAAACCCTTTTTAACTTTTCTATCCCTTATCTTTCATCAATTGAGGGAATGATGATATCATCCATGTATATAGCGATAGTTCCGTCTTGAATAAGATCCCGAAATACAAAGTTTACGAACCTATAGAATACGGCAGGCGAATCGCAACTTCCCAACGGAACGCGATTGAATTCATATTGAGCGCCTGGTGTCACGAAAGCAGTATATTTTCTTTTATTTTTCGCCATTACAATAGGCGAAGCTTAATTTTAAAGCTGGACTGAATAATTTATGCTTTCAACCAGTATTCTATTTGCTTATTCACAAACTTCTTCCCTCACTAAGAAAGTCTTTGTGGTCGCTGATATACAGGTACTTTGTCACTTAAAACTATTTTCATCTCTATTGGACACAATTGACCTTTCGCAGGTTTATAATTTTCTATTATATCACTTACAGCGACATGGTCAATTTGCTCACCTGCACTCAAACACAAGTCCTCGAATTCATTTATTAACTCTAATTTTTCTATCCCTATATCACCCCGACTCTAAATTTCTACACTTGGGCTTAAAACGAACTCTGCACCATCCGGTTTAACATTGATATAAAACTTGTATATCAAAGATGTGCCGATGAACACTGGATATGGAATAGCCGTCTTGTCAAAAATGTGAATGACAAACTTACCATATGTCTAATATTTTTTATCGCTCGCTCCGTATAAAGTTTGTATGTCATTTTTTACCTCACCGTCGAACTTTATTTTATCGAAAGTATCACGCCTAATTAAACTGAGACAACTTCCCGTATCCACCAAAGCATTGGTTTGATAATAGAGACAATCATCGGCTCTCTCACGAACTTCAGAAAATTCGAAGATGTGAGCAGAGCTTTTTGACGAAAGTGGTAAGAGTTGCCAAATGGGCGAACGGAGTGAACAAACACCTATTCATCTCGAATTAAATGTGTTGTACTCCCACATTTGAAACAGGGTTCTTGAACTTTTTAAGTACCTGATGTACTTGAAGCAATTTGTTATTGACCCTCTTTAGATATTTGAGCTGGGCCGTGAATTTTTTCATAAATTTTTTCTTTTATTTCACTAATAGTCATAGGGCCAGTTTTTCGGTGCTAGTTTAAACTCAGTTTATATTTCAACTTCGTTTCCTTGCGCTCAATTAAATTTGTTGCCACCAAAACGAAGTAGTCAGCAAACAGCTGATAGGTTAAACTAAGTTTAACCGTGTGCGATCGGCCGTTTAAACTTATTTTAAACTCCATTTAAAGTTGACTGAAGAACTGCATACTGAGTTTAAACCACAAACAGAAGTTGCACTGAAAAACTGGCCCTTAGCCACATACATACAATGATTTCCGTGAGTACATATAAATACTCGCGAAAAGTTGCATTTGCTTTATTTTTACGGCATCTTAACTGGTTGTGAATCTCAGATGACGTTACCTTTTTTCAAACTCGTCTATTTAACTTTCTCTCAACAGTTCCTAACTAAATAAACCGCGTTGCATTCTAATAAACATTTTGGCTGCTCCTCTTAATAACTGTTTCGTAAACAAACTTCTGAACACTATTCCACCCACTTGCGCACTTTCCTCAAATTCGTAAACCCAATTCTTTATATCAAGCGAGTCATACCCACTGACCTGAGTCAAACTTTCTTGAACATCTTTAAAAGTGTTTCCGATTTCTGACACTTCTTCATAAAATGAGTTAATCGAGCTACCATTGTAATTTTCGCTCGTAATCAAAGCCGTAATGAATAAACAATATATTTTGCAACTCCCCTTTTTGTCCGGTTGTAGGCTGATTTATCACGCGCAGCGCTTCTTGCAACTGCTTTGCGTTAGGTATAAGTATTGTTTGCCTGTCCAATTCACTCCAGTTTACAATTCAAAGCGTTTCAAAAAAATGACATTAAATTTTAGAACTAGTACAGCAATTCTTGGAACATTTAAAGCTACATATAAAGTCTTATTAAACCCAAGACCAAAGAAAGATGGTGTGTGACCAAGGCCTCGAATTCACGGTAAACATATTTCAGCACTTTTGTTAGAAAATCGAAAACGATCTTCACATCACATCATTAAAACAAACGACCAGTAATGCTCCAGTAGAAAGACTTCAAGAACGAAAAATTACACTGAAGATGGCCATACTTGACAAGGGATGACGAAAATTCGTTCCAAAACCAATCATCACACCCTGTCGGAAGCAACAACAACAAAAGATCAGAATAACTTCATTTTACCTTAACTGAGATACACAGAATAACGCTTGGAATACGTAAAGAACGCCAATAAACCAGCGATGTACCTTCAGTTCACGGCGATTGGCCAGACACAAAAAGGCTCCAGTTCCGTTCACGCCGGAAAAAACTTGCAGAAAAAAAACTATCTTTGAATTTAAGTGGCAACTCTACTTTTTTGCATTCTCCATCATATCTTTGCACTTTTCAACCTTTGTAATTAGTTAACTAAATAATAATTCATATACAAAGCCAAGCTATTTCTCATTAATTATTTATGCAAATTAATAAATAAAGGACGAGTTGGAAACGGCAATGTTTGGCGAGCTACGTTTTGACAAAAGAGTGAAGTAAAGAGATGATAGCATATAATATTCGGACATCTATTGATATATGCATAAATTGTGCTCGTCACAATCTTATAATCTTGTTCAAATGGTGTCAAAAGAGAGGACAAATGTAAAAAATGTAAAAAAAGTAAAAAATCTCTACCGAGGTAGCAACAGTAATGATTCAATAATAAAAGTTCTGTAATAAAGCAGGTGCCTGAGACTTGGCGCGAGAGAATATTTATCCGCAGTGGGCTTGCTTGTCGTAAAAGGCGACTAAAATCCCTTTGGTGGTGTGTGTCCCGATTGGCAGTCGTGCGTCTCGGGAAGTAGGAGGATGACGGGAAAAATTCCTTCTAAAATATCCACCAACCCTGGCAGTTTGAGGATTCTGGAGGTCCCAACCATCGCTAAAGTCTCCTGTGTCATAGACCAGGAGCGCATCTTGGAGGAGAATAGAAAAGTAGTACAAATCCTCTCTTCTTCAGAGGCATAGTGCGGCGTTGCCCAATTCTGATCTAGTGGCGAACACTCAAGGACAGAGCGGAAGATGGCGGTATCAACCAGACAGACCCCTCGCATAAAAACAAGGAAGGTAGTGACGCAGGAGTTGGTCAAGGCAAAACCACCCCCGCCATGCCCTTGCAGAAGGAAACCCTCCTTGATACGTCAAGGGGACTGGGATCAGACCACTTTTTATTAAATTAACCCTCTAGTGCCCAAGACCGCCTCTAGACGGGCAAACTTCAAAACACCCTAGTTCGCTTTCCGCATTCCTTTTTGAATTCGTTTTGCGTTTGTCTAATTCGGGGAAGTCCAAAAATTAATTTCGTTGCGTTTACAATACTTGCCTGCGCTTGCGTCAGCTGCTGCAGTCATTGAAGTTGAAATTTTTGTGAAAATCGGAAGCAATAATTATTTGCCAAAAAGTGCGAAATTAAAAAATAAAATAAACCTATTATAAAAAGTCGAAGCTAAAAAAAAAAAATATTGACGTGTTGCTGATAGTGTCAAGGACGCAAAACACCGCTGTTGTAACAACAAAAAGTTTTCGTTAGCTTTTTATAGCTTCGACAAGGTACCCCGTCTATAGGCGGCCTTGGGAAAATTCGGGAAAAAAAAATTATAAGGTATGTTTGAAAGTAAAACAACTCAAAACATACATATTTAAGTTCAAATAATAGATTCAGTAGGCATGGAACGTCAACAAATGCATAAGCTATCAGCTCTTTGCGATGCGGAGACTGAGAAATTTTTGAATTCGATGGATTTTGACTTCGATACGGACGGAGAAGAAGAATTGGAGGACGATTTGACTGATGGTGTTTGCGAGGCATCGTTTCCTGTCAATGATGAAGATCAAGAAGCGATTGAAAGAGCGGTAAATATGTCAGATTCTATGTTGGCTTCACAGATTTGTGTAACTTCAAGCGGAAGTCCTGCTCCGTTGGCAAAACTGTTGTCACCCTCAACTTCCATTATATCGAATTCTCCTCAAGCACAGAAACGCAAAGCGCCTGCTGAGCATGATCTTGCTCACGCTGAAGAAAGCACAATAACCGAATTTGTAGGGTCTGTTTTGGATATAGATCCAAAGTCACCGATTTTCAAAAAGATATTGTGGCGCCAAAAGAACTTAGTTTTGGATAAATCTGTGATTTCCTTTACTGAGCTTGACCTCGGAGATCTCAAAAAGCTTGATACGCCATTCAAGTGTTTTGAATACTTTTTGAATGGTACTATCATTGAGCATATAACTCAGCAAACAAATTTGTATGCTGTCCAAAAAGATATCAATACTTCGTTTGTAATAACCAATTTGGAAATTCGACAATTTATTGGCATTTTATTTTTTATGTCAGTTTTTCGCTACCCAAATGTTCGTTCATATTGGGGTGAGTATGCGTTTGCAACAGTTCAGATCACAATGTCAAAAAATCGCTTTGAACAAATACGAAGCAATTTGCATTTCAATGATAATAGTAAGTTGCCCTCCAAGGATTCTGCCGACCACGATCCTTTATATAAAATACGACCAATCGTGAATCACTTCAATGAGAAGTTTCAGTCGGTTCCGATGACCCAACGCTTATGTGTGGATTTACAAATGTGTGCAACGAAGATGAAGACCTTCCTTCGACAATATTTACCAGACAAACCACACAAATGGGGAGTGAAATTCTTCAACTTGTGTGACTCCTTTGGCTTTTGCTATAATTTTGAAATATACTGCGGCGCAGGAGACAACGTTGTGCAAACTGGCTCACCAGATCTTGGTGCGTCAGCAAATGTAGTAGTTCGATTGTCGAGCAATGTTCCGAATTTCAAAAACCAGATTATCTATTTCGACAATTATTATACTTCTTTGCCGCTTCTGGTATATCTAAAATCCCGCGGAATATTTTCTTTGGGAACCATTCGGTCGAATCGCATTCCAAATTGTAAGCTGCCAACTGACAGCGACCTCAAGAAACAAGTACGTGGATATTCTACTGAATTCTGTGGAACTGCATTAGGAGTCGAAATGTCTTTGACGGTTTGGAAGGACAATAAGGCAGTGCGACTTGCTTCGACTTACGCGGGTACAAAGCCTTTCCTGAATGAAACGAATTCAAAAGGCCAGGTTTCACGTTTTGTTCGCTCTGAAAAAAAGTACGTTGACATAGATTGCCCCAATGTAATCCGCGAATATAACAGCAACATGGGTGGCGTTGACTTAATGGATGGACTAATCGGTCGATATAAAATTCCAGTAAAGAGCAACAAGTACACAAATCGACTATTTACACATATGCTTGATTTAGCCATGGTAAACGCTTACATTTTGTTCCACAGAATCAACAAGCCCGACGCTAATAATGCAAAATATCAACTGCCAAACTTCCGATCAGAAGTCGCATATGTGCTTTGCATGCTACAAACTCCTTCTCTGTCAAAAGGACCAGGGCGCCCACGACAAGTTGCTGAAAAGGAAAAGAAATACACAGGGAAGAAAACTTTCCTACCGCCTAATGATGTACGTTATGATGGCGTCGAGCATTTTCCGATGTTTTTATCACGCGCTGACAAAAAAACCTGTAAGCTTCCTGGTTGCACTTCCGAAACACAAATTGTATGCCGTAAATGCAATATAAACCTGTGCCTTTCTCAGCAAAAAGACTGCTTCTACGATTTTCATCACAAATAAGTAAAGAAACTTTTTGTAACAAATATTTTGAATTTTTGTAAATTAAAGTTACTTTTTTTATGTATACGTGAGTTTTTTTTTAATTGTTATTTTTGAGTATTTCTTTTATAATAAAACGTGTACTCGTAAACAAACAAAATTTTTTACTGACATTTTTTTTGGCCTACTTTCCCAAAGCCGCCTCTAGGCGGTTCAAGTTTTTGGTCCAATAAAACCCGATCCGTTCAGAACTAAAATTTTTTCCAGAACAAACCTTGACTTTTAAGACATAATGAACCCAAAAATAATTTTTTTTCTATGAAAAAAAATTTGGGCACTAGAGGGTTAATTAAAGTTATTTTTCATAACCACTTCTCCCAGGCTTTGAAGCCGGGAGTTTGGAGTTGCAGAGCCAATACGCTACATATTGTGCTACGCTAGCCAAGTTGGCTGTTGTGTTTATTTCATCTTCCTTAAACAAACCAACTACAAACAAGAGCAACTGATCTGCCGTTATTTAATTTGTTTGTGTTTTTTATTAGCAAATTCTGTATTCAAGTTTTTTTTATATTAGAATGCATTTAAGGCGTGCTCATCCCTGCATATAAATTTTTGTTTATTTTTCTGTTGGCCAAGTAAATGTTAATTTTACAATTTTTTTTAATAAGCTCAAGGCCAGTTTATTGAAGACTTTTGTGACAAAAGTAACAACAATTTTTTAATGGTAGAAATTATAATACTATTTCGGAAATCACCACATTTCCTCATCAGACTTATTTTTATTAAATTAATTAAATTTATTTTTCATAACCACTTCTCCCAGGCTTTGAAGCCGGGAGCTCGGAGTTGCAGAGCCAAAACGCTACATATTGTGCTACGCTAGCCGAGTTGGCTGTTGTGTTTATTTCATCTTCCTTAAACAAATACAACCAAGCATTCGGATTCAACTCATAAAAATGTTTGTGAATGGGAAATTGGGAGCACCAAACATGTGATTTCAAACCGATTCCACAGGGAAATTTGTGAATGTGAAATTGGGAGCACGGCTGTATTTATTTTTTAGCCAAAAAGGTAAGATATTCTAGTTTGGACTGAATAGTCGACCTTCATTTTATCTAGCTATACTACGCAAACATTGAATGGAATTTTTACTCTTCAAAATTTACTCGGAGCTTGAGTAGTTCCAGTTTGAACCTGCCATACTTGGAAATTCACCTTCATAGTTTTGGTTTGCTCCTGAATTGTTTGAGCTGGAAAGTTATAGTTTGTTCGAAGTAGATTTTTGAATAACAACTAGTGCTCTTCGACAATGTGCTTTACATGCTTGAATATTTCCGATATTGTCCTTCTAATGAGTTACTAGCACATTCTCTAGTGGACTATTATGTGTAAATATGTATGTACGCTGCTTTGCCCAAAATATATTTTGATTTTCTCCAATTTCGAATTTATTTCCAGTTAGAAATCGTATGTATACGGCAGTTGGCTTAGATTAGATTAGATTAAAATATGAGGATTGCACTGCGACCTGTGGATCTATTGTGCCCTCAGTACCTTACAACACCTCCCCCAGTCCGAGAGCATCTATAAATTTTAAGATGGATCCCGGGCTTAGGGATTGTACGTGTTCCTCCTTTGGCCACATCTGACCTAGCCACCTCTCCCTTCGACGCGCCACAGCGTCACACTCCAGTAATATGTGTGAGGGCGTTTCCTTGGCCGTATCGCAGAAGCGACATAGGTCATTTGACCAAATACCTATCTTGTACAGGTGACCTCTTAACCTGCAATGACCTGTGAGAATACCTGCCGGCAGGTAGTAGGCTTAGTGAGAAAAGATTATGTGTGAACTTTAGCTTCGTATATTTATGTACATATATGTAATTAAATAAATTAATTACCATATGTGTACGTACCTACATACATATATACATATAGGCATATCAACTATTGATGAAGAGTCCGTGTCTTTCGTCGGATACAACCATGTAAATTTATAGAAGGCATCTACGATAGGCAAAATATTATTGTCATGCTTTAGACACATAGCCATCGTCAATGTTTCATTTAATTCGGTCGCAAACACAGTCTAGAATCACTCAACAATAAGCTAGTTTAAGGGTTGAACTGCAATGCAATGCGCTCTTCTCTTTCTTGGCATTAACTGTTTGTCTTGAATACCAGCAGTAAAAACTATTTTAACAGCAACGAATCATTCGGATGTTTTGCTGCTTCCGTTGCCTTGCTTTGCGATTTGTTCTTTTTTTGATATGAAAACAAATAAATAAGACGCCGTAATAGAAAGATACGCATGTTTATTTTCTTCATAAAAGTCTGTATGTTGTATGCGTATACACATACATATCTCTATAGATCACTTAAAATAATTAGACCTTTGTTTATGGCTAGCGTATATTGGTTATTTATGTATGTATTTGTTTTTGAAAATATCTGCAACCAGTTAGCATTGCATAAACTAGCCGAAGCTTAAAGTGCTATAGTTTTCTGAGCATAAAAATTTAGAGAATAAAATGCGAACTGTAAAATCTAAGCGTACAAATTTAGCTCATTACACTCGGAAAAAATGTTACTGATAAATAAGAGCGAATGGATTTAGAAAAAAGACAGGCACATAGCTCATTTACTTCAAAAGTGCCTTGATCCAAAAGACATGAAAATGGAGTTAGGCAGAAATGAACTTTCTTCTAGTTGTATACAAATTTTATAATTTTACCGATAACTAATAGCTCACTAGAACAAAATATGTATTTATTTTAACTATGAGCATATACGTAAATTCAAAACCTTGAAGCCGTTTTTCTCGGTTTTTAAATAATGGCAATATTGAAGTAAATGAGCGATATGTACCATATATATGGTAGTAGTTATTAAAGATTATATTATTTTCTTTCTCTTGTCCTACAGGGTGCAATGTTGATATTTGTTGAAACGTGCACTTTTTGTTGTACGTGCAATTCCTTAAAGGTTTTCTTTTTGTTTGCGGGTGAGATTAAGGTATAGCCGTGGGTTTTCGTATTCTTTTTTTGTAGTCATTAATGTGTTCACAATTTTTTTTTAATTTATCCATGAGCTCTTTTGTATATCCGTTGCTTGTGGCTATGCTGTATATTGTGGTTTGTTTCTTTTCTATATGCCTCTTGCGATAGAGGTATTCGTTCAAATCTGTTTGGTAGTTGTCTTATCGCAGCGTATTTGTGTTCTTGAGGATGGTTTTATGTGTTATGTATCATGTATATAAATCTTGTAATTAAGTTTTTGGTGATCTTGTCCATCTTAATCGTCAGATCCAGGTAATCTATTGTTCTCTTCTTTTCCATTTCCATCGTCAACATTATACATTAATGTTGCTTGTTCAGGTACTCCAGTACCTCTTTAAAGATCACGCAGATAATATCATCCACATATCTTGCGTAGAATACTACGCCTAACTCGGTTTTTAGTTCTTCCATACATTGTCTCTCCAGTTCTTGCATAAATAGCTCCAAGAGGTTGGCCGAGGTTGGGTACGCAGCGGAATTCGTAATGTGTGTGTGGGCTGAATTTGTCTGGTCCTTCGTTTTCTCAAGTAATGTTTTCCTTACCATATCTATTGTCTCTGTTTTTGGGATGTATGGGAATAAGTCCCTTACATCAAATGATACTAGTCTGCTGTGCTTTGTAATTTCCACGTTTGTCATTTTATGTATGAATTCCGTCGTGTTTGTTACAGTATGCTCGTAGCGCTGTTCCAAGCCTTTTCAGATGATTGGATAGTCTATAAGCAGGAGCCGACTTATAGTTAATTATGGGTCTCATTGGATTGTCCGGTTTGTGAATTTTTGTTAGGGCTGTCAGTGGTGGTGCGGCCGGATTCCTTTGGCTTAATAGGTATGTCATTATCTTTAATATTGCGTTCCTTTCTCCAATAGGTGCCCTATATCCGCTACATTACGGGCTCGGTGTTCGTTTTTATATGTTCGAATAGGTCCATGAGAATGTCTATCGGTATACCTTCCGCAAGTCTTAAGTGAATTGAAAGTAATTCCGCATTTATTCGATCCTTCTTGGCGTACGAGTATAAACGTTTTTCTTCACTCTTTACGAAGTCTCATTCAGCTTTCTTGATTCCTTTTCGCCTTGGTGTAACATTCAATGCTAAATATTGTTTGTTAAACAAAATACTTGCTTTAGCTTTATAAACCTTTTGTAACCGTCGTTGATATACTGTGATTAGTCCAGTCGTCGTAGAGTTATAAGCCTGACAGGCATTAATGTGTAGGTAGAATGTTGATAATTGTTGGAACGATTTATCGTCAAGTTTGGTTTGGAGTTGTGCATTTGTGCTATGTGGTAAATACATATGTATACTAGGCATGCGGTGGGTGATTTTTTCGCTTATAAATATTGAGTGCGATTTCAAGGTCATTTAAATGTTTATAATTCTTTACAGGTGCAATAATAAGCAGTTAAACATTTTACAGAATCCTTAATAAGCATTTCGTATAAAAAACTAGCTACCTGCTACTGTTCACCCAAAACGGGATCAACTTAAGAATATTCGCAAACAATTTTCTATGATCACGAAGGAAAGATAGCAATAACAATAAACGTCTTACCATATACTATATTTCCACTAATATTTATATATAACGCCCACTAACAATCATCATTCTATTAACAAAAAATTGATGGGAAATACACAACAACAAATCTCCATGACCTTTTACTTATACAAGGTAGAAAGAAATAGTTGCCACAAAATCAAAGACATGTGTGCAATGTATGAAAACAAAATTGTTCATGATTTTTAACAAAACCTAATCGTAATTACTTGATTTTGGTGCTCCTAACTTTTTTTCTTATAATTTATGTCGTTTGTTAAATGATAGTTTGTAGCCCAGGGAATTTAGCTTCCCAGTTTACCATGGCATGTAGGAAGGCTCTAGATAAGGCCTGCCGAACAGAATCTGTCGAACTCTATTTAACCTAGCCAAAAGAACCCAAAGTGACACACACTGGGAAATTTACAGGTCTCACTTAGGGGACTATAAAAAGCTCTTAAGGCAGTCGAAGAGATCTTCTTGGAGGGACTACTGCGGCTCTATGGAATCTGTGTCAGAGGGCTCAAGGCTGGCTCACCCCGCATAGCTCCGAGAACCTTGCTAAGGTCGGACGGGACGTGGACGGGGTCGGCAAAGGACACTCTCAAACTTCTCCTGGAGACACACTTTCCATACGCGAACAGATCGACTGGAACAATTCGGCGGCTGCTGATTTTCTCACATTAGAGAAAGTAACATGGGCAATTGAGACATTTAAACCCTACAAGGTGACGTATCCAGATGACGTCTCACCGATACAGCTTTAGCAATCTTTGGAGCTAAGCGCAACTTGGCTGCATGCTATGTATATAGCGGTGTTAAACCTCAATTATATTCCTAAAATGTGGAAGGAATCAAGGGTTGTATATATCCCTAAAGCAGGTAAAATACCTCACGTCAATCCCAAAGACTTTAGGCCTATAAGTCTCTGCTCCTTTCAACTGAAGGTACTAGAGCGAGTAATTGATGGTCACATCAGAGATTCAATAACGCACAAATTAATATCTTCCCAGCATGCTTACATGAAAGGGAAGTCCACTGAAACGGCGCTTCATCAAGTTGTGTCGTATATAGAGAACTCCCTGCAGGTCAAGGAGTATACACTGATATCATTTCTAGACACTGAGGGTGCCTTCAATATCATAGACCATCTAGCGATCACAAGTGCTCTGGCGAAGCTGGGCGTCGATCAACATCTGGTATACCTCGTACAAAACCTACTGGTTGACAGGGTTGTGAGGGCGCAGTTAGAGGAGGCAACTTTAAAACGCTGTCAAAGCAGAGGAACCCAGCAAGGTGGGTTCCTTTCTCCTCTTCTGTGGGTGGTGGCTATTAACGACCTACTGAAGGCCCTGGAAGAACGGGGGAGGATCAAAGTAGCTTATGACGACGACCTTGCGGTGGTAGTAAGGGGTAAATTTCCTCTGACGCTGTGCGACATCATGCAGGAAAAACTTAAAAAGGTAGAGAACTGGACCAAAGACAAAGGTCTGGGTGTAAACCCGAACAAAACCGAACTTGTTCTTTTTACAAGAAAATATAAGATCCCACCTCTAAGGCTTCCTGTAGTGGCAAATAGAGTACTAAGGCTTGGAGACGTCGTAAAATATCTAGGCGTGATATTAGACAAAAAGCTTTCGTGGACACAGAACGTCCACTAGCGCAGTAAGAAGGCAACGGTGGCCCTCTACAGTTGCAAGGAAGCCATCGGAAGAAAATGGGGCTTATCTTCCAAAATTATGCACTGGATATACACAGCCGTAGTCAGACCAATCCTGTTATATGGGGTATTGGTGTGGTGGACATGTCTCGATAAGAAAACCGCACAATCAGCACTGCAAAGGGTGCAAAGATCGGCGCTGATATGCATAGGTGGCGCTCTGAATACAACCCCCTCGGAAGCATTAGACACCATACTAAATATCCTCCCGATTTATATCGCAGGAAAGCTATACGCGGCGTGTACCACTCTGACTACGGGAGTTGCCCGTATGGAAGTCTAGTCAAGTAGGACACGCAACAATCGCAAATAAATTAGAATTGCAAGTGACAGATTACTGCGCCCCCATTCAAAGCTTCACAAAGAAGTTCAACATACTAATTCCTGAAAGAGACTGGTGGTCCGATAGACCCCCTGGTTCGGAGAATTCACTCCACTTCTACACTGATGGCTCAAAGTTTCAGAACAGAGTGGGAGGGGGTGTTTTCTCAAGTCAAGTAGGATTAGAAAAATCGTTCCGTCTTCCTGACCACTGCAGTGTCTTTCAGGCTGAGGTCGCTGATATACAGGAGACGGTAGACTACCTAAGAACAGAAGAGGCTGAATTCAAAGATATCTTCATATTTTTCGACAGTCAAGCAGCACTAAAGGCACTTGATTCGGTCAACTGTAATTCTAAAACGGTATTAACCTGTCGCAAATCTCTAAACGAGATGGCGGAGCAATTTGCTTTTCACTTGGTATCGGTGCCAGGGCACAGCAACATAGCAGGCAACGAAACAGGCAGTGAGCTTGCAAGAAGAGGGACATCCACTCCGCTTTCATCACGCTGGAAGGGTTTAGGTATTTCCAATGAGGTTGCTATAACTACCAGTTCTTTTGCATATTATATCGTGGAAAATATAAAAATCTTCAAAACGCCCGTCTTCAGAACAGTTTGAATTCCTTTTATACAGTCATCATTACGCTATTGCAGAATTAAACGATGTTTCTGCGTTTCCTCAATTGGGAATCAGTACATCCTGCTTAATGCGTCTACATTCTTCATCTGAGCCCCTGATCAATGTACAATTTGGTAGTCAAAATCGTTAGTCGTCTTAAAATTAAATACCCTTTAAATAAACTACACAACTACACTTTCGTAAAAATATAGCTCCACACTCGAATGTAGAGTCATCAGCGTGGATTTCTGTCTCTGCATTAGGGTTCTACAAAAGTAATATAGGTGACGTAAAAAGGCACTTCAACTTTTGAAATGACCCCACATATTAAAATTACTGTATTTCTTTAACAAATCTGATAATGGTTTTGCTTCCAACATATAGCTGTACACAAAGCGTCTAAAGTAGGATGTTAAACTCAGAAATCTCTCCAAGGTCTTTCTGTCGTTTCGTATTGCTATTGCCTGAACCTTGTCTTCGGAAGATTTAATGGTACCTTGTTCGATTCTATACCCAAGAAAATTAACATTATTCGAATATCGTACTTTGATCCTATTTCTAAAACCCTTTTTAACTTTTCTATCCCTTATCTTTCATCAATTGAGGGAATGATGATATCATCCATGTATATAGCGATAGTTCCGTCTTGAATAAGATCACGAAATACAAAGTTTACGAACCTATAGAATACGGCAGGCGAATCGCAACTTCCCAACGGAACGCGATTGAATTCATATTGAGCGCCTGGTGTCACGAAAGCAGTATATTTTCTTTTATTTTTCGCCATTACAATAGGCGAAGCTTAATTTTAAAGCTGGGCTGAATAATTTATGCTTTCAACCAGTATTCTATTTGCTTATTCACAAACTTCTTCCCTCACTAAGAAAGTCTTTGTGGTCGCTGATATACAGGTACTTTGTCACTTAAAACTATTTTCATCTCTATTGGACACAATTGACCTTTCGCAGGTTTATAATTTTCTATTATATCACTTACAGCGACATGGTCAATTTGCTCACCTGCACTCAAACACAAGTCCTAACTAACAATTCCACTTTCCAGATGAAAACCATGTAAAACAGGCAACAAAAAACGAGGAACCGGACTTTTTCACAAAAGCCAGGGCCAATTTAAAAAAGAGTTTTCATCCTTTGTTTAGCCGTGAGTATTAACTTAAATTAATACTTCAATTAAATTTAAGTAAATAATCATAAATTAAATTAAATTTGATTAATGAGATGTTATGAGTCGAAAATGATGTGTGCTCAATTTTTAGGGAAGAGAAGACATTATATAGCTGGAAAAGAAACAGTTTCAGAAAAGTTCAAAACACTAGCGTCTGAAAAGTTGGAATTAGTATTGACTCAAAGGAAACTATTGAAAGTTCAGTTAACAGAGGAAGAGCAAAAATTGGTGCATAATCGGCTGCTCAGAAAGTTAGCGACGGAAGATGCGAATAAACGGTATGCAGAAAATAAAGAAAAAATAAAGCATGACAGATTTTTAAGGAATCTTCAATTTGAAGACGCGCAGAAAAGGTATGAGCATACCGAAATGATAAGAAAACTTCAAGAGCATTGTTTTGTCGCAGTTTGTACATTCGTTCATGAACACATACATAAATTCACTTATGTAAATACTTTTAAGATATTTAGTTATGTACATACATATGTGTGATTAAATATAGCTGCAGTCAAGATGATAGTTA
Source organism: Philophylla caesio (assembly GCA_963971545.1). NCBI lineage: Eukaryota > Metazoa > Arthropoda > Insecta > Diptera > Tephritidae > Philophylla > Philophylla caesio. Next base: position 75,027,117 of record OZ020607.1, read on the forward strand.
TGAAATTCCAAATAATTTTGTTTGTAACTTATGTAAATATATTTAATTTTAATTTAAAACATAGTTCAGCTTTTAAGAGAATACGTTTATACATATTCAATTTATTTTATTTTATTAAATATCGCTTATATAATGCTGTAGCATTTGTTTCAATTTCTAGTCGGCTGTTGCAAAGGTTTTGCATAAATATGGATTCGAAATCAAAATGAGTTAGTGCCATTTCCGCATTAAGGTAACGATATATCAAAATTTTTATCTTTTTATGCAGCTTTGTAGCCAATTCAATTCTGGTGTAATAAGTTGCAAGTTTCAGTAGGCTAAAAATTACCGTTGATTTATGAGAATGCATGTGGTCTCCCAAAATGTTGTTCAATCAAGGCTTGGCGAGCCCGGTTTCCGGGTGAAAGTCTGGTAGTGTTAACAAGCGTTTGTACTTCATTACCGCTATATACATTATCCAAGATCGGAGGGTACTCTGCATCCATTACTGGATCTGGATCATTTTGCAATCGAGCAATATTGTGTAGAACGGAAGTGGCTATAATGATTCCAGGAATCCTGCTCAAGTGTACTTGTATTCCCCTGGACAAAATCGGATATCTTCTTTTTCAAAATTTCAAATGCTCGTTATACAGTATTTCTGCTTCTGATCTGTGACTCATTATAAAGTGATTGAGCTGATGAGCTCCCAGTGGTGTCATCATATACGTAGTTTGAGCGTATCCGCTATCACCAAGCAAGCAATAATTTTTGTAAGTTCCCTGCAGAAAATGCCGACGTTGACTGCAGTTGTCCCAAATATGCGAATCGTTCGAAGACCCATGCCACCTTGCAACAACATCGTTGAACATGAGATCTGCAGAACTTATTGCTTGAGTATTTATAGAAAAGTAGCCTTTCCTATTTCTATAAATTTCCGCATATTCTCCTCCTAAACAGCAAATAAGATTTATGTATATACGTACGTATGTTTATAAAAGCCGCGGATGTACCTGGTGACTTTATCCGCACATGAGTGCAGTCTATAGCTCCAATTATGCGTGGAAATCATGCAATATTGTAAATTTTTTTGCAGCTTGCCTCATTTCTTCTTCGTTAGAAGGCATGCGTACAAATTCCGGATACGAACGGGCAATAACATCAGTCACTTTATGTATAATTTTACACACTGTTGACTCGTGGACACCAATGAAGTCCCAACAAGTTAAAAGTTGGCTGCCTGTTGCGTAAAATCGTAATGTGCATAGTAGTTCAATCATAGGAGATAATCCACCACTGTGGATGGAATAAACCAGTGTCAAGTTTACTGGAGAACGATTATGGATAAGGTACCAACTACTTCCAGCTCTCTAATCACGTTTTAATCTTGTCCAATAGAGCCACAACTGTTTCCTTTTGGTGCCGAAATCTTCTATGAAATGCTTTATCTTTTAGAGCGTTGAAATGATCACTACAATTTTAATTGATAATAATGATTTTGTTGTTGTTGACCTTCCCATTTTAAATTTGGGTTTTTTTTTCTGGTTCGAGGTTCGACCTTTAATTTTAATTATTTGCAAATAAAATAGAGTTAAATCGCTACATATTTTATTAGTATTTTTTGCGTAATTTCAAAATACATTTAGCTGTCAGTAAGAACAGAACTTTTTTTTAACCATATAACATACAAAGGCAATGAAAGGTAAACAAAGTTTCAGGCATCAGAAACAAAAATCGACTCAGTTGCATGAACAAATATCAACAATGCAAACGAGTAGTAATCCTTGCACGAAAAAAACACTTTACGATTCAGGTGATCCCAGCTGTGAGCCTTTTTGACAACCAGCTGATGTTTATCTATAGCTTCATCCATACCAATAATTAATTATTATACAATTTTTATTTTGGAATGCTTTAAGACGACAGTAAAGGCAAGTGATAAATTAAATAAACAGGATACAAAGGATCGAAAACACTAACCCTTCTACAAATGGTACATTTTTTTTTAATGTTTAACTCCAAAAACAACATATCTTTTCAATATACAATTTCACAAAAAGTGTGTAATGCAACCATCGTTTGTTGTTCTCTTTTTGTACAAAATTCGTACATCGCGTTGAAAGTTTATATTAATGTGCATTTATTAAATTAATTTTTCTTTATATTGGTGATTATTAATCTACACTCGGGTATACTCGTGTATGTACATATTCATATACATATCTAAATAAATAAAAAGTTGTGTTCGATAACAAAATTACCAATCACTAGACAGAAAAAAGTAGTTTTACATAGAAAATACCACTCTAATACAAAGCTTCATTGACGAATTTCAGGAGACAATTAGAGATATAATAAGATGTCCGCAATGTTAAAGAACACTTGGCGTAAGTGGTATGAAAGCATTTCTCTATATTGAATGGCAGGAGATTATTAGTACACCATAAGAGAACTTTATTAAAGTCAGCTTGAAGCTCAAGGCAATCGAAAGTATTTTGTATAATAGAATAGATTAAGATAAAAAGGTAGCATGCGAAAAACTGTTTTGTATGTCGTTGATAAAAAGTACAAACAGCCAAGAACCCAAATACTACCTTGGGGGACACCAGTAGCGCGATTCAGTAACTTTTTTAACAACCCTGGGAGTTGCCAATTTATTTATAAAATAAAACCGAAATTGCTTTTGAATTGTTGGGTTATAATTTATCGAAGAGTGATAATGAATTAAACGCGCATACGGCGTTCGCTTCGGAACTTGGATAATCCATTTGAATTGCCGTCGACAGAATTCCGGAAACTTTACCGGCTAAGTGCAGACGTGGTCAACAACGTGGTTACACAATTGGATTCTCATTTAAAAGGATCAAGGATAACTACATTATCCAGTGAGAAACAGGTTAGTTACTTAATCTTTAAGCTGTTTGCAGTTCTATACAAACACACATGGGGCATTTCCATGAGCCAGTCATCGATAAGCCGTTGCATACATCGCGTGACAGACGTCATCAACAATTGTTTGTTTTTCCCGAAGTTCCCAATGACCCAAATTGAGCGACAAGCTGCAAAAGAAGTATTTGCTTCAGCCTCATTTCCATTTGTTGGAAACACTATCGGGGCAGTCGATCATCATCAACGGATACCATTCAATAAACGTGCAAATGGTAAGAAAAGTTGTTATGAACTTTGGTTATCACTGTTTTGTTTTAGATCTGTAATCCAAATTAAAAATTTTTTAATGGCAATGCGCGGTTTCCGGAAGCACAGCACGACTCATATATTTAGAGCTCGTCTGCAATCCGGAGAGTAATGCAGCGATCTTTTGAAAATAGCAAGCATATGATTTAAATTAGTAAGTATTTTTAAAGTGTCTGCGGGCGACTCTGGATACCCATTGGAGCCGTGGCTTATGACACCTTTAGCGAACCAGCCAGAAGGGACTTCAAAATTTTGTTACAATGAAGCGCCACCTACTGCCTCTTAAATATTTGCAAGGTTTTGTATGATAAATCCTTTTCGTTAATTTTTAGAAAAACTACAGTTTAATCTTAGATATCGATTAAGTCAAAGTTTCAAACTTTAAACAGTTTCTAAATTCTAAAAAATCAAAGGTATATTCCAGCGACTTGAAGTACATATATGTATGTATAAACATTCGTAGCCAAGCAGACCTTGCCTCCAAAAATGTATTTTTGTTAATTTATTTTCATATACTTACATATGTTTTATTATTTTTTTTATAAATTTATAGTTCCATCTTTTAACTAAACCGGTTAAACTAAAATGGCGGTTTTATTAAAAACGTATATATTTTATTTAACATAAGATTTATTGTTTCAACTAATGAATGTTATATGTTCATATATACAAGTATATTAGTGAAATAAACGCATTTGCAACATATCCATACACATTATATAAATCTTATTTATTCACAAAAACTTCAACAGTATCAAAATTATTTTAATATTCAGGTATATAGTTTTGAAGAACTAAAAAATAATGTATTCATAGTAAAATTAAACCTAAATCTTTAATTTACTCATTTAATAACAAAAAGTATAAAACTTAAAAATATTCATTTAAAAAACAGAAAAAACTAAAAAATTCTGCACAAACTTAAAGCTTTTCAGAGTTTGAGAAAATATAGAATAAAAAACTCAATATCGTTGACTATATTAATTTAAATAGTTACATATGTATATAAAAAATGCAATAATATAAAAAATTAATTAAGAGGTAGGTACAAATTAATTTCCTTAACCCAATATCATATATATTTATATATAGTACAAATTATTGCGGGCCTAATACCTTCGCCAGGTTATTTATAGCATTGGCGCAGACCTTTATGCCTTAGCCAAATATGCGGAGACCCTTCGCCAGCTGGAGTGATACCTCCGCCACTCTGGTAAAGCCTTCACCCAGTAACTATTAAGGAAAACAAATATTATAAATTTTTATAATATTATATTCGCCGTCATTCCTTCGGCCTATGTTTCAGCGACTTCCAGCAATTTTTTCTGGATGTTGATCCGCTCCTCTTCCTGCATTCTCTTCTACTCATCGCCTTCCAGGACCAATTGGAGCTCCTAATAACAGAAAAGCTGTTAATAATAACTAAATATGTAGATATATGAACTACATAAATAAAAAATTGTGTTATAGGGAAATAGATTGAAAGTATTACAGGATTTAGAAAATTATACATACATTCGTAAAAAATAAAGTTTTAAAGCAAAAATTATAAATATTTAATTATTAGTTAAAATTATAAAATAATTTACAAAAAATGTATTGCTAACTGCAGAAATTAACAATTAATTAATTGTATTGAACTAATTAATTGTTAATTGTAATACTTCACAAACACAATTATGCAAATGGTAATTGTGCCCATAATTTTGAAAGTGGTCTTAGTCAAATCACGCTTTTTGTGCTTAAATTGTCGATTACTTTCAACCGAATGCGTGTTTATATCTTTATGCCGGCATAAACTAATTGCAAAACGTTTTACCTTTGGCCGATGAAGTTGGACGAATAGTAGGTGTGCTCATACATATACAGAAAAATTATCAGTTTAGCCCACAAGTCATTTGTTACTTGAGCCACATTCAAAATTATGGCTACAGTTGTCCTTACAAAAATGAGAATAGTTTAAAGAAATTAGTTTAATAAGAACAGTTTCAAGAAATAAGTTCAATAAAAGTTACTTCGTCCATTGGCAAGCACAGAGAGGCCCTCTACATACTGGCTTCCTATCAATTCCACCATCCGCTCCTCCAGCTGCGTTAAGAGTGGCTGCTTTAAGGGCCTGTTGCTCGGACACTGGCCTACTTTTGATATCGCGCTATTTCTATGTTATAAGAAAAAAAAAACCATATAAAATAAACAGGTATACACACAAAGAACGCCTGTGCGTAGTTGCTATACATGGAATTGGCTTCGCAATGTGCACTTGTTTATCTACACAAAAAAGATATTTATTTTCACAAACATTATAACACCTCTATTAATGAAAGTCATGAATTTATTTATTCACACGCTGTTTAATGTTTCACAATTCCAAGCACAATGCACATTTGCCAGCACCGCACAGCTCCTTGTGGGTACATTCAAATATTACGGGGTTATTACTTACCGTGCTCCATTGGTCGGCGGACTTTTCACCACCTCCGATGACATTCCGGATTTTCGTAAAAGAAATCCATCATTCCACTCTGCTGCTCCATTGAGGCACGGCCCCTCTTTGCTGCTTGGCTTGTAGAGGCCATTCTGAAAATAGTAAAAGAAAAGTAAATGATATATTTAATCATGATGCAATAATGAAAGGTGTTGTACGTTAGCAACTTCTCGCTCTAAATCAGCCATCTTGAACGCCCTTAGAAACTGTGTTGTTCCTTTGCGGAATTTGGTTACCCGTTTTGTACAAAAAAAAAGTTCAATTGTAGCAGAAAATTAAGTTTTTCATGTGGAACTTATAATATGTATTATCGATTGTTTTGAAATTTTGGATAATTTTTCTCATTTGTTTATAATTGGTTTTCTAAAAGCGAGAATTTGAATAAGTTTTTGTAAAAATTGTATAATGAAACATTATTTGTTAAATTATTAAGTGGAATAATGCTCTGGGGTTCATTTCGGAAGACAGGATAAACCATTTTATTGGCATTTCCAATACAATATTTTAGTGGCAAGAAAAAAAAAATATCCGTTTTTTGATAGAGTATCAAAAATATATTTAACCTATGGATGTTGTATTCTAATGTCCGTTTTTGATAAAGTATCAAAAATAGTTCTCCATAAAATCATCGTCATAAAGATACTCCTATTTCTCTTCCGCCTTCAACCGACTCGATCGTCTCGTCAACGTCAATTTTTCGTTTTCTCCGCTCGTCTTTGGAACAAGCTAATTTTATATTCAATTTAACCTATGGATGTTGTATTCTACTAATTTTACCATAAAGGCTAAAGGAACTCCATGGACCTGTATATATCTGCTTTTTCAGTTATCAATTAGTATTTTTTTGTAAAAATTCCGCCTTCAGTGCTTTTATGCTCATAACCATTGAGGATTACCTTCAGTTTCTTCATGAACCAATAAACTATATTAATGTGGGAAAACTTTTCCGAAAAAAAGATAATTGCTGGACAAACATTGTTAGGTTGTTGGTACGGTTTGAATGCATTTGCGTCATATTTGAAAATTTCACATTATTTTCTGAAGAATAATCATTATCGAAGAAGTTTGTCTTTTTTAATTTGGCACCAAAAAACACTAAAACTTCGTACTGAATAAATACAAATTATGTTATTAATTTTTTGTCAGTTTTCATATAAAATTTATAATATTCCAATCATTTGGGTTAAATTGTATCTAAATATCTTCAATCATTTGTACTTTTTTCTAAGAACGGCCTTCTTTTATTCCCGTTTCTCTAATACTTCCAAAATACAACATTGAGCTAAGGGCGTTCAAACTTGGGCTGTCACAACGTACAACACCTTTCATTATTCCATCATGATAGTTAATAACTTTAATTAAGTATCTTCCTTTTAGTTTTGCATTCCTTTCTGTGTTTTTCGTAAATTTTGACACTTCGTTACCTGAGAAGCCACTTTTTGTCAATTAGAATAAATAGGACAAAACAGCTGTTCAGTGTTGTTTAGTATGAGTAGTGAATCGCACAATCGTTATTCCAAACCACAAATCTATTTAGCTAACTACATGTGCAGTCGTGTGTTAAAAGTTACTGAATCGCACTACTGGTGATGAGCAGGTCACAAAAAATTTAAATAAAAACGAAAGAAAAAAAGTGAAAGCGAGGAAAATCTCTAGCTCATTTTCAGACTTGAGATCATACCAAGTTACTGAATTTGGGGATTAAACATGGCTGTGCTGAGTAGTCTTTTGCTTGCCCTTTCTAACGAACGTGATTAACGAACGGGCTGTTGCCGTTTCTTCTAACATACTAGCAAGCCTATTGCACTGCCACTAAAAAAAAATAGTGCAACAGTAATATTTTTCACTAAAAATGGTTTCACGAAAAAATAAATCAGCTTCATTGTCACTATAGAAGTGGTAGTTACAGGTGAGTGCTCTTAAGGATTAGTACACTACACCCATGGCTACTAGATTTTTCAGGGAAGTTGTTTAGTATAGGTAAAGTCGTATCGTCACAGCGGCGTAAAATGACTGCCGTTGACGGAAATACTCGGATTTTAAAAACGTAAGCAGAGTTGTCAAATAATGTGTGCTCGGAAAAATGCAACTGCAATTTTATATTCATAATTTACCACAGGAACGTAAACAGTTTTCAAACGAAAAAACTTTACACAAAATATGGTTGCTTTGTTATATCTTACAATTTATCAAAACTTATACAAGGTGGAAAAAAAAGAAGTATCTTCCCAAAATATGTCAGAAATTGTATAAATTTTTATCCGAATGGATCAAAATGGTAACACTGACTACAATACGTCATCGAATAGGTAGATGCTGTCAAATCGACAAAGGGGGGACTAGCGGTTTTCGCATGTCGCAACCTTTGTTTCACTCGGCCGTGAATAGGCAGTGGCTAGGAAATCCGCCAATATTTTGTTATTGTGCGACTATGTATGCCTTGGAATTAGAAACTATTAAAAAATTCAGCTACACTACCTGCAATTTAAAAAAATGCAGCGATGCCAAACACCTATGCCTAGCAACCAGTGATGGAAGAACCAACAACAAGACACTAGCAGCGACGACAGATTACCTATAGCAAGGCAGAAGAAAATCTCCAGATGTAGGGAACAGCTGAAAATACAATCAAGCCACTCAACTCCAATTACCAACAATTCAGGGTGAGTTATTAAAAGTACTCACTGACTTAAGGTTAAAATTTAGTACGATAATTATTTTTACCACTTATGATTTGTGGATGCATTTTATGAGACTGGACATATTATTTTAGATGCTCCTTTGTTATTCTAAATTTTCTGAAAAAAAGCTGTCCTTCATTAATTGAACAAATCTAGAGAAAAAGCGGCATATACAAACCCTCTTACAATTTCGCAATCATGCTACATATTTGGAGTATGACAAGCGTTACGTGTTTCGTTGATTAATCATGTCATTTGTTAAGAATGCATAAGAAATCAAAATTTGTATAGTAAGTCCGATACATTGGCTTTGTGGTGGAAGATGGTTGTATTCGCACTAATGTCGGCAAGGTTGCAGCTTTAATGTATTTCCCAGAGCCTAAAACCCCAAAGCAGCAACCCTGATTCCTATGTGTGTCAGAATGGTACCACCGATTCATCCAAGACAACTTATTTATTCAAAAGCACGACTTCACGTCAGCAGGCTTGCAGTTGTCGTTGTCGTCAAATTAAATTAATTTCTAATTTTGCCGCAACACTGAGCAGCTGTAGTGCAATGGGGTACTGTGGTGCTTCTGGGTATACGGTTACAGTTGCGCGGCTCTACTCAATCCCTACTCTTACGTCCACGTTCGTGCACCCTGGACAACGTGAGCTACCCATGTGCGAGATACGGTAACCAACCCGTGTGGAGCCATGGTTCACGGCTAATAGAGAGGGAGCTTTAATGGAGCCACTCCGACATATCCGGTTTAAGGGTCCACTAAAGTCCGCAGCGTCTGTTCACCAGGAGGTGCGGCTGCAAGCGGGCGTCTGTCTTGGAGCAAGCGCCTCGCTATATAAACGAATTTAAAATTTCAACCCCCAGCAATGAGTTGTGCGCAGGGCTTGGAACCCGCCACGTAAAAAAACCACTTCCAATGAAAAGTAAAGTAAAGCCTCGGACAGGACCCCCCTTTTTAGATGACGACCACGGCAAACTTTTTAAGGACCATGATTTGAGGGCATGCACCTGGAATGTCCGAACCCTGAATTGGGAAGGTGCCTCAGCCCGGCTGGTAGATGTCCTCGGCAGAGCGAAGGCTGACATCACCGCCATCCAAGAAATGCGATGGACGGGGTAAGGGAAGAAAACGGTAGGCCCTTGCGACGTATACTACAGCTGCCATGTAAAGGGGCGCAAATTTGGTGTCGGATTTGTGGTGGGAGAGAGACTTCGCCGTAAAGTACTGTCGTTCACTCCGGTGGACGAACGTCTCGCCACAATCCGCATAAAGGCGAGATTCTTGAACATCTCCCTGATTTGCGCCCATGCCCCGACGGAAGAGAAGGACGATGGGACCAAAGATTGCTTTAACGAACTCCTGGAGCGCACGTTCCAACCCTGCCCCCAAATCGATATAAAAATCGTGCTAGGCGATTTTAATGCCAAGGAAGGCAAGGAGAGCATCTTTGGTTGTACAGTCGGAAAATTCAGTCTCCACGAGGAAACGTCTGATAACGGATTGAGACTGATCGACTTCGCCGGGGCCCGAAGCATGGTAGTCTGTAGTACCAGGTTCCAGCATAGGAGGATACATCAGGCTACGAGGCTGTCTCCAGATGGTAAGACACGGAACCAAATCGACCACGTTGTGATAGACGGAAGGCAGGCTTCCAGTGTCCTAGATGTGCGCACGATCCGAGGGGCCATTATCGACTCGGACCATTATCTTGTCGCAGCCAAGATGCGCACGCGCCTCTGTGCGTCAAAAAGCGTGCGGAAAGGCACACAAGGAAAGCTCAACGTCGGAAAGTTGCAATCACAACAGATTGATATCGTGAGTTGAAGAAGGAAGCGAGACGAATTTTTGGAGAGAAGAAGAAAAAGGCCGAAAGGCGTGAGTGCGAAGAGCTTAAAATGCTGGCCGACAGGAAAAGCGCCCGAAAATTCTTTCATAAAGTACGACGGCTAACAAAAGGTTTTAAGACCGGGGCGAATTCCTGTAAGAACGACAACGGTCACTGACGTTCAGAATATACTTAGTTTATGGAGGAAGCACTTCTCCACACTACTTAGTGGTAGTGACAGAGACCACCTTGGAGAAGATGATGATTCCGAAACCCCAATCAATGACGACGGAATTCATGTTCCGTTACCCGACTGTGATGAAATCCGTATAGCAATAGCACGGCTAAAGAACAACAAAGCGCCCGGAGTTGACGGGCTGCCAGCTGAGTTATTCAAATACGGTGGAGAAGAGTTGGTAAAGCGCATGCACCAGCTTATCTGAAGAATATGGTCGGAAGAATTCATGCCTACTGATTGGAATCTAAGTGTACCCAATCCACAGGAAGGGTGATACTCCAATTCACGCCAACTATCGTGGTATAAGCCTAACATTGCATATAAGGTTCTGTCGAGCGTATTGCGTGAGAGACTAAAGCCCACCGTAAATGAACTGATTGGACCTTATCAGTGTGGCTTTAGACCTGGTAAATCTACTATCGACCAGATATTCACAGTGCGCCAGATCTTGGAAAAGACCCAAGAAAGAAGAATCGACACGCACCACCTTTTTGTCGACTTCAAGCCGCTTTAGACAGCACAAAAAGAAGTTGCCTTTATGCCGCAATGTCTGAATTTGGTATCCCCGCAAAACTTATACGGCTATGTAAAATGACGTTGAGCAACACCACCAGCTCCGTCAGGATTGGGAAGAACCTCTCCGAGCCGTTTGATACCAAACGAGGTTTCAGTCAGGGTGACTCTTTGTCGTGCGACTTTTTTAACCTTATGCTGGAGAAAATAATTCGAGCCGCAAAACTAAATCGGTCAGGCAAAATCTTTTATAAGAGTGTGCAGCTGCTAGCGTACGGCAATGACATTGACATCATCGGCCTTAACAACCGCGCAGTTAGCTCTGCCTTCTCCAAACTGAATAGAGAAGCAAAGCGAATGGGTCTGGAGGTGAACGAGGGCAAGACGAAGTATCTTCTGTCATCAAATAAACAGTCGGCACATTTACGACTGGGATCAGACATCACTGTTGACAGTTATAACTTTGAAAAAGTAGAAGACTTCGTTTAATTAGGAACCAGAATTGACATCAATAATAATGTCAGCCTCGAAATCCAAAGGAGGATCACTCTTGCCAACAAGTGCTACTTCGGACTCAGTAGGCAACTGAGCAGTAAAGTCCTCTCTCGACGGACAAACTTCACGCTCTATAAGTCTCTCATTTTGCCCGTCCTAATGTATGGCGCACAAGCATGGACGATGAAGATATCTGATGAGAAGGTTCTGGGAGTGTTCGAGAGAAAGATTCTCCGAAAGATGGAAGATGGAACGATGAGCGGTACGAGCTTTATAACGACATAGATATAGTGCAGCGAATTAAGATCCAGCAGCTTCGCTGGCTTGGTCATGTCGTTCGAATGGATGAAAGCGCTCCAGCTCTGAAAGTATTCGACGCGGTACCCGCCGGTGGTAGCAGAGGAAAAGGGAGGCCTCCTCTGCGGTGGAAAGACCAGGCGATAAGGGACTTGGGTACGCTTGGTATTTCCAACTGGCGCCAGTTAGCGAAAGAGAGAAATAACTGGCGTGCTGTCTAAGCTCGGCCAATATCCCATAGGCGGTTATCGAGCCAATGAAAGAAGAAGAAGAAGTGTTGCCACTAAAATGTGAAATGTAAAATTATTCAAAGCTTTAACAAGTCTTGCGTTATTTTACCAACAAAAGCATAAAATAATAATAATAACACAGTTCCACAAAAAAAAACGAACTTTCGTTTGCACAGACCGGACCTGACGTACTATAATATGGAATCAACCATGCTGAAACCGATTCCGGAGCAGAATAACGCCATCACGGTTTTTTTTTTTAATCTCAAATAATAGTCTGGAAGCCATAAAATTCAATCAAAAACCAAATAAACCACAACAATGATATTATTTATCAACCCTGCGAATCGGTCAGCTCCGAACCTTTCAACCCTGAAAGTGTTTGATCATGTCATTGACTAATTTCTATAATCCTGATTTTGTTTGTTTCCCAGGAAGTTCTGATATACAGCGCGGAATCTCGTCGAAGCAGCATCTGCTATATGTTTCATCATTAAATAAAGTTCGAATCTCCGGACCATTGAACATTCCAACTCCTAACTTTGAATCACTAAGTTTGGGCATTTTTTCTATATATACTTGAAACATTCACCCATTTTATTCAAAGCTCTCACGTACTGTTTGATCAACCCAAGTTTCAAATGATCAAAAACTTTCAGACTTTAGGTTGCAATATGAGCATTAAGTTACATTTCTTGGACTCTCTTCTTGATTTCTTCTCAGACAAGTTTGATGATTTCAGTGAGGAGCAAAGAGAAAGATGTCATGAATATATGAACGTTTTTGAGAGACGATACCAAGGAGTAAGGAGTGTTAACATGATGGCGGACTACTGCTGGAGTCTGAAACGAGATGACGAGGATACAGACGGCTTCGAGAAGAAGCAAGTGCGTTATTATAAGAAATCAAAAAATGATGAATAGAATTGAATATTAAAAATATTAATATTTAATCAAAAACGCTTATATGTATCTTTTTTGCTGGGTTGTGGAGTTTTGCGGTTTTGGTCCTTGCGTACTACGTAGCTTCGTTTCTTGGACAGTGTTTGCTGACCCAGGAAAGCAACTATCTACTATTTTAGTCTGTGTCTGTGGTGTCATTGACCGGTCGTTAATGATGAATGCAGTTGTGTTATAATTATGTGAATTTGTGTGTCTTCTTATATACAAGTTCAATATGCAAAAATTTAAACGCGGCGTTTTTCTGTTGTAGTTAGAAGTACAAAAAACACATTGGAGGTGTTGACTTATTATATAATGATTTTGTTTAGAATTATAAAATTCGAAATCACGAAAGTGTCCAAACCGAGTTTTTGTTATTTGTAAAAGTCGCATCGACTAGTTATGGTGAATGCATATGTTTTATATCTCCGAGTACATCAGAACACAAATAAAAGTACACAACCTAACTTTAGAACGAAAGTTGCAATGCGATCAATAAATACATTCACAAAGTCGAGGCGTGATCGACTCTAATCCGATATACCTTCACCACAACCAAAATAGAAAACCAGCCAACTGCAAATGTCCGTATGAACAGTTTGCGCAATTGTGTACTTTTTGAACCGAGAAGAGCTTTTTATGAAAATAACAAATTACCCTATTAATTCAGCAACAAAAAAATGTTTTTCAATATTCACAATAATTGTCAGGACCTCTAAAAAGTTTGGACTATTTAAAAAGAAGAAAAACGATCAATTAAAGCTCTTAAAGGGATGTTTTAAAAATCATATGAGTTGTTTGAAAGTCCATGCCCCATAATTCAGCGAATACAAGGGGACACATTACGAGGTACCGCTTTTTTGGTATTACTGATTTTGACAAAATCGCAAACACCCAATGACATCTTCAATAGAGCTAATTTTTTTGTGTTAGTGTAATTTATTATACACTTCTACAATTTATCATCATTAAAACACGTTTCTCACTTAAAATCAGTCTCAACACGTTCATATTCTTTGTGTTAATTGAAGATATATACATACATCGCCTGCGGGAAGGCCGACTCTTTCAATTTATCACTCTTGTAAATTCCCCACCACACCGCCTCAATGTTGACTATGGCTATTTATCTTTACCGAAAAAATAATTAACTCCGATTTCGTATTTTCCACCTTAAAATTATTCAGAAATTAATTTTTGGAGTCTAACAAAAAAAATGCGGCATTGTGGTTAAAATTTTTCTCTTTAAATATATTGAAATGTATTCTTATTCAGTTTGAGATTGTTTTTGAATCTTTTCATTTAAAACTTATTTGAGACATTGTAGACACCTCTATTGTCATTTAATCGTTTTCTTTATAAGTACTTGGATCGATCAAATGCATTTTGTTTGTTATTAGCTATTTTGGAACCGAACTGGATTGCTCTCTTCTTTAACATTGCTACATTATCTAAACCTAAATGTTATCCAAATAATCGCAAAAATAGCTTATCACCACAGAACATAAATGTATAAGAATGGACAACACGTTATTATTAGCAACGAGTGAATCTCCAGGGGCATGCTTTCTTACTCTAGCCAATCAAAAAATGCATTTGAGCAAAAGAGAAAGCATGCCCCTGGAGATTCACTCGTTGCTTAAAGTAACGTGTTGTCCCTTCTTATACATTTATGTTCTTTGTTATCACCTATTGCCTCTTTCAACATAAAACAACAAAGTTGAATGGATGAAAGGGAACGAACATATTGTACTAAGTTCTCTTCAAGAAATTGTGCTCTTAACGTCTTGCCACTGTCTGCAACTACTCTATCATCTCGACCTAAATTACGAGCCCAAATTCGGTTCCAATCTTTTTCTAATTCTTTATGAAGATTTTCCAGTTTTTCCGATTCACTTCCTTTAAAACGACAAAATACATTTCTATGTCTCGTATATCCTCCAAAAAGTTCATCAGCACCACTTCCCACAATAACGACCTGAAAATATAAATTAATTTCAATGTATTACCATATTTACATCACAATAACAAATGCCAGTATAAAAATTAAATAAAGATATATGAGGTATTCAACAATTTCAATTGGTCAAAAGCTTCTTTTGCGCAAATTTTGGATATGTTGCAGAGTTGGTCCTAAAATATGTGTATTATTATAACCCAACGGAAACCCACTTTCCCGCCCAACCGACACAAGGGGCTCAATCCGCATAACGTATGGATGTTTTTTTATATATACAAGTTTTTGGTGCCAAGTGGTGACAGAAGAAAGTTTGTTAAGTGTTAGCTCTGCATAGTTTCAAGAAAAGTGGTTTAAAGTTTCTCGTTGCACGGGAGGGTACATTAAAATTAATTTGCTCTAGAAGAAATGGACTTGAGATCCATCCATTGACTAATTTTACCATAAATGTTATACCTAACATTTGTCTGCGACTCGAAAGAATAGGAAGATTTATAAGTTTCAAGCGACTAGTGTAAGGGGGCAGATTGTATGGCGAATCCCATCGAAGATTTCTCAAAACAAAAAGTAAGAATTGTTTTTGTATTGACTCTAGTTGGTCTGAGTGGACCTGATAACGAGGATTCCAAACTATGGAACCATACTCTAGTATTGGTCTTACCAATGAAGTAAAAAGTGTTTTAGTTATGTACGGGTCGCGGAATTCCTTTGACCAACGCTTTATAAAAGCCAGCACACCCCTTGCGTTATTAACTGTGGAATTAATACGAAAATTAAAATTGAGTTTACAATCCATACCAACACCCAGGTCAACAAAACTGTTAACATGTTCTAGGACGTAGTTATTTATTTTGTAGGAGGCCGGCTGAGTGGTTCGTCGACAAAAGCACATTTTTTTTTTTTTTTCTAAAATTTTTATTATTTATTGGATCTCTCTTTTCTAAAAAGAATAACAATAAGTTTTACAAATCTTAGCCTTAACACATTAGTTATAAATTAACTATTTACTATGGCCCTAAAAACTCAAAGCTGGGCTGGTAGGCCGTTGCGCTGGAGACGGGTACGGCTGCTTAATCGTAAAAGCGATCTGGCAAGTTGATTTGGGTGCGCGGATAACTTGGTCTGATATTTTGCTCTCTGTTGATCTAATTCATCTTTTACAGGATTTATATTTATATCTCTTTGGATGTTGTCATTCTGAATGTACCATGGGGCCCCAGTAATGGTTCTAAGGATCTTTGATTGCGCTCTCTGTATAGCACCAACGTTGCTCCTGCAGGCGTTTCCCCAAAGCTCGGAACCATATTTCCTAATTGGTTTTAAGACTGAGTTGTATAGCAGAACTTTGTATTCCAGGAAAAGGGGAGAACCAATTGCCAATGCAGATTACTGGCTTTTATTTTCAGTTGGGTTTTTTTAGCTTCGTTGTGCCTGCGCCAGGTGAGGCGCCTGTCAAGGTGGACGCCAATGTATGTAACTTCATTTACTTGAGGAATGATTGTGTTATATAAGGTCAATGCGGGACTGCTTTTCTTGTTTAAGGTAAATGTTATATGTTTACACTTTTGCTCGTTGACTCGGATGCGCCAGTTTGCGAGCCATTTTCCTAGAGTAACCAGATGGTTTGTAAGTTGCAAGGTGGCTTGGTTTGGGCATTTAGAGCGACTAGTGATGGAGGTGTCGTCAGCAAATGTTGAAATAAATGTTCGACTGTTTATTGGTATATCAGCCGTGTACAGAACATAAAGTGTTGGCCCAAGAACACTTCCTTGGGGAACACCGGCTTCAATTACATGATCGTTGGAAAAATTGGTCTTACATCTCACTGTAAACACTATTTTATGGAGATAGGACTCACGTAGCTTGTGGGTATTTTGTGGTAGCAAAGTCGAGATTTTGCACATAAGGCCGACTAGCCAAACTCTGTCGAAGGCTTGAGAAATATCAAGAAATACAGCACTACAGTATTCTCGATGTTCTAATGCAGTGCGTACTTCCGAGGTGATGCGATTAACTTGCTCAATGGTTTCATGCTTTTCACGAAAACCGAACTGATGCGTCGGGATCATGTTATTGTTTTTCAGATGAGGTGTAATATGCTGAAGAAGAAGCTTTTCAAATAGCTTTGACAGGATTGGGAGAAGACTTATGGGTCTGTATGACGAGGGCTGTGTTTTGTCTTTTCCGGCCTTGGGTATCATTGTTATGATAGACTTTTTCCATTGTTGAGGAAAATATCCAAATCTCGTCATTGAGTTGTAAATTGTAACAATATAATTTATTGCACATCTCGGTAGTTCGATTATAATTTTTGGAGTGATTAAATCATGACCTGGAGCTTTCTTTGGTTTTAAATGCTCTTTGATGACTTTGAGGACTTCATTTGTTTAAATGGAAATAGGCGAAATGGCTGTCTCATTTACCAGAGGAGGAAGTACGAACTGATTTGTTGCTGGATGGGGCTTGAAAACCTGTTGCAAGTGGTGGGCAAAAACATTTGCCTTTTCTTTGTCGATACTAGCCCAGGTTTCAGTGTTTGTTCTTAACGGCGTGTCAGCTTGTACTGGTGTACTTAAGCTTGGATATGCCTTCCAGAGTGGAAACTTGCTATTGATATAGCTGTATTGAAGTTGTTCTCTCTGAATTTTTAGGGCTTTGGAGAGTCTACTGGTAGCTGCCCTGAGGCGTTCCCTAGTGGCAGGCGATCTGTATGTTTGCCAGTCTCTCCGTAGTCGACGATTCTCAATGTGCGTATTTGGCTGAATGTTACTGGATACTGATGGTACTGTAGATTTCGGTGTAGATAGTTTAGCGGCAGAGTGAATTATATAGATCAGCGCATCAACTGAGGTTTCAATGTCAGCTTCACCGTCGATTTTTGGGCTGAGATCAATATGAGTGCTTATGTATTTTTTGTACTTAAGCCAGTCTGTTTTACTTGATGTTAAAGAGTGTGGGCGTTCCAGGAACTGCGGCTGATCTGGGATGTAAAGAAGGACTGGAGAGTGGTCAGAAGACAAGTCCGCTAGAGATTCAATTCGCGTAAGATCACGCGGCACATTTCTTGTGACTGCAAAGTCGATTAGGTCGGGTTTTTTTCTTGGATCTGTGGGCCAGTACGTAGGCCTTCCAGGTGAAATAAAACTAAGCTTGTTCGAGGGTGTAATAATTGCGTTGTACAATTGTCTTCCTTTGGGATTAATGAGGCGAGAGCCCCAGTGGGTATGTTTGGGATTGAAATTGCCTGCTGCTATGAAACGATTGCTTAGAGTATTAAAAAATTCCAAGAATTCTTTTTCAGAAATTGAGAAGCGAGGAGGACAGTAGATGGAGGATATGTTGAGATCGCCGCCAGTTGTTGTAACATGTATTGAGGAGGCCTGTAGGTAGTTTGTAGCAAACGCTTTCAGATAATGATGCTTAATTCGGCGCTTAATTAGAATGCCAGTGCCTTCATCGGCCTTGCCATCTGGATGATTTGTTGGGTAGAAAATGTAACCCTTGTGTTGAAAATAATTTTTGTTGGTTAAGTGTGTTTTGGATACTAGCAAAACATCGATCTCGCGATCATTCAAGAACTTTGAAAGCTCGTCTTTGTGCTGTGAAATGCCATTAGCATTCCAGAAGCATATTTTTAGTGTAGCCATTTATGTGGATTTTTGGTTGACTAAAAGTTCCATTAGTCGATTTTGGTTGCGCATTAGCTCCTGCATGTTATTTTGCATGGATACCATTAAGTTTACCAGTGTGGACAGTATTGCCTCAATTCCACTTGGATTTTGACTAGGGTTTTGTACGGGTGTTTGTTGTGTGCTTGATTCAGGAACATTTTGTGGTTGGTTTCGTGTGATGTTAGGCCATTTTAAGGCATTTGCAAACGTAACTCCTGGCGTCGTTGTGGATGAGGTTCTTGGTTGAGAGGGCGTGTATGCCTGCGACATTAGTGGTACCTGTGAAGTGTGGATTAGAGCCTTACGCTCATTCAAACGGTCTTTTAACTCCTTATAAACGGGACAGCCCCTATAGTTAGCAGTGTGGTTTCCTCCGCAGTTGTTACATTTCTTGAAGGCTGGATCGGATTTGTTTGCCAGACATGCCGCAGAATAGTAAAGATCACCACATGCAACGCAGACTGGACGCAGAGTACAATACGTTTTTGTGTGTCCATATTCCTGACAGTTTGTACACTGAACAGGGCTATTTCGTTTGTGTGGCTCCTCGACAGTAATTTTACGATGTAACAAATACTGCAACTTATAGATAGGATGGACAGCGTTTTTGTTAATGGGAGTACTGTTCGGTGTCAGTTCGACTTTGAACATAGGTTAAGGGATTTTGTCTCTGTTGAGTATATTCACACAACAGACTTAATATCAAAGCCGTTTTCCCTGAGACCATCAGATACTTCGTCTACAGAGACGGTTGATTCAATTCCTTTAATAACTACATGAATACCTTTACTGCTTTTCAGCTGGTATGTATAGTAGTTGGTTGACGCATTGTCTAGGAATTTTGAGACCTTACGATAGTTCTCCTCATTATTGACTTGTAGTTTAGTCTCGCTTTTAATTCCCGGGCTATAGCGAGCGAGCTCTTTTCGTATCACCTAATAATTTTTTTGTCTCCGAAGAAACAATGCTGAAGTACGCATTACTTCTTGGTATTTCGGAAAGGCGACGTTCATCTTGCTGTTGTTGTTGTTGCGCGCGGCTTTGACTTGTGGTTTTACCTGAGGCACTGTTAATGTTATTACGTATTTGTTTTTCATTTAGTTTTTTTTTTTTTTTTTTGTTATTGCTCACACAATAGAAATATTGCATGTGCAATTATACACTGCAATTAGCGTCTTTTCGCTCTATCGTTTAGTATATATTTGCTTATTGAATCACAATTTAGGCACAATTTAATTTAGTGCAACGGAGAGAAGTGACAAAAACGCGTCCGAACACCTCCGTAGCTGGCACATTTCGAAAGCACACAAAAGCACATGAATTTACATTTGTTAAGGTTAAGCGGCATATAATTAATGCTGCACCAATTGACTATGCTGTCCAAGTCTTGCTGCAGCAAGGATCTTTCTTCAGCCGAGGCATAAGTCTTAAAAAGTTTAACATCATCCGCGTACATGAATATTTTAGAATACTTTACTACTGTAGAAAGGTCGTTTATGAATAGAAGTAACAGAAACGGTCCGAGATGACTGCCCTGAGGAACTATCGAGGAAAAATCAATGATCTCGGAATGAAAATTTTTTAAAACTACCTTTTGCGTCCTACCGGAGAGATAAGAAGACATCAAACAGAGGATACCAGGTTGAAAACCAAGCAGATCTAGTTTACGGATGAGTAAATAGTGACATACTTTGTCAAATGCTTTACTGAAATCGGTATATATAACATCAGTATCAATGTATTCCCTAAACCCATTTGAAACATGGGTGGTAAATTCAAGTAAATTTGTAATGGTTGATTTGCCCTTACAGAAGTCATGTTGGCAATGCGACGAAGCTTCGTTTCTTGGACAGTCTTTGCTGACCCAGGAAATCAACTATCTACTATTTTAGCCTGTGTCTGTGGTGTCATTGACCGGTCGTTAACGATGAATGCAGTTGTGGTATGTGTTATAATTATGTGAATTTGTGTGTCTGCTTATATACAAAGTTCAATATGCAAAAATTTAAACGCGGCGTTTTTCTGTTGTAGTTAGAAGTACAAAAAACACATTGGAGGTGTTGACTTATTATATAATGATTTTGTTTAGAATTATAAAATTCGAAATCACGAAAGTGTCCAAACCGAGTTTTTGTTATTTGTAAAAGTCGCATCGACTAGTTATGGTGAATGCATATGTTTTATATCTCCGAGTAGATCAGAACACAAATAAAAGTATACAACCTAACTTTAGAACGAAAGTTGCAATGCGATCAATAAATACATTCACAAAGTCGAGGCGTGATCGACTCTAATCCGATATATGTACCTTCACCACAACCAAAATAGAAAACCAGCCAACTGCAAATGTCCGTATGAACAGTTTGCGCAATTGTGTACTTTTTGAACCGAGAAGAACTTTTTATGAAAACGACAAATTACCCTATTAATTCAGCAACAAAAAAATGTTTTTCAATATTCACAATAATTGTCAGGACCTCTAAAAGTTTGGACTATTTACAAAGAAGAAAAACGATCAATTAAAGCTCCTAAAGCGATGTTGTAAAAATCATATGAGTTGTTTGAAAGTCCATGCCCCATAATTCAGCGAATACAAGGGGACACATTACGAGGTACCGCTTTTTTGGTATTACTGATTTTGACAAAATCGCAAACACCCAATGACATCTTCAATAGAGCTAATTTTTTTGTGTTAGTGTAATTTATTATACACTTCTACATTTTATCATCATTAAAACACGTTTCTCACTTAAAATCAGTCTCAACACGTTCATATTCTTTGTGTTAGTTGAAGATATATACATACATACATCGCCTGCGGGAAGGCCGACTCTTTCAATTTATCACTCTTGTAAATTCCCCACCACACCGCCTCAATTTTGACTATGGCTACTTATCTTTACCGAAAAAATAATTAACTCCGATTTCGTATTTTCCACCTTAAAATTATTCAGAAATTAATTTTTGGAGTCTAACAAAAAAAATGCGGCATTGTGGTTAAAATTTTTCTCTTTAAATATATTGAAATTTATTCTTATTCAGTTTGAGATTGTTTTTGAATCTTTTCATTTAAAACTTATTTGAGACATTAAAGACACCTCCATTGTCATTTAATCGTTTTCTTTATAAGTACTTGGATCGATCAAATGCATTTTGTTTGTTATTAGCTATTTTGGAACCGAACTGGATTGCTCTCTTCTTTAACATTGCTACATTATCTAAACCTAAATGTTATCCAAATAATCGCAAAAATAGCTTATCACCTATTGCCTCTTTCAACATAAAACAACAAAGTTGAATGGATGAAAGGGAACGAACATATTGTACTAAGTTCTCTTCAAGAAATGGTGCTCTTAACGTCTTGCCACTGTCTGCAACTACTCTATCATCTCGACCTAAATTACGAGCCCAAATTCGGTTCCAATCTTTTTCTAATTCTTTATGAAGATTTTCCAGTTTTTCCGATTCACTTCCTTTAAAACGACAAAATACATTTCTATGTCTCGTATATCCTCCAAAAAGTTCATCAGCACCACTTCCCACAATAACGACCTGAAAATATAAATTAATTTCAATGTATTACCATATTTACATCACAATAACAAATGCCAGTATAAAAATTAAATAAAGATATATGAGGTATTCAACAATTTCAATTGGTCAAAAGCTTCTTTTGCGCAAATTTTGGATATGTTGCAGAGTTGGTCCTAAAATATGTGTATTATTATAACCCAACGGAAACCCACTTTCCCGCCCAACCGACACAAGGGGCTCAATCCGCATAACGTATGGATGTTTTTTTATATATACAAGTTTTTGGTGCCAAGTGGTGACAGAAGAAAGTTTGTTAAGTGTTAGCTCTGCATAGTTTCAAGAAAAGTGGTTTAAAGTTTCTCGTTGCACGGGAGGGTACATTAAAATTAATTTGCTCTAGAAGAAATGGACTTGAGATCCATCCATTGACTAATTTTACCATAAATGTTATACCTAACATTTGTCTGCGACTCGAAAGAATAGGAAGATTTATAAGTTTCAAGCGACTAGTGTAAGGGGGCAGATTGTATGGCGAATCCCATCGAAGATTTCTCAAAACAAAAAGTAAGAATTGTTTTTGTATTGGCTCTAGTTGGTCTGAGTGGACCTGATAACGAGGATTCCAAACTATGGAACCATACTCTAGTATTGGTCTTACCAATGAAGTAAAAAGTGTTTTAGTTATGTACGGGTCGCGGAATTCCTTTGACCAACGCTTTATAAAAGCCAGCACACGCCTTGCGTTATTAACTGTGGAATTAATACGAAAATTAAAATTGAGTTTACAATCCATACCAACACCCAGGTCAACAAAACTGTTAACATGTTCTAGGACGTAGTTATTTATTTTGTAGGAGGCCGGCTGAGTGGTTCGTCGACAAAAGCACATTTTTTTTTTTTTTTCTAAAATTTTTATTATTTATTGGATCTCTCTTTTCTAAAAAGAATAACAATAAGTTTTACAAATCTTAGCCTAAACACATTAGTTATAAATTAACTATTTACTATGGCCCTAAAAACTCAAAGCTGGGCTGGTAGGTCGTTGCGCTGGAGACGGGTATGGCTGCTTAGTCGTAAAAGCGATCTGGCAAGTTGATTTGGGTGCGCGGATAACTTGGTCTGATATTTTGCTCTCTGTTGATCTAATTCATCTTTTCCAGGATTTATATTTAGATCTCTTTGGATGTTGTCATTCCGAATGTACCATGGGGCCCCAGTAATGGTTCTAAGGATCTTTGATTGCGCTCTCTGTATAACATCAACGTTGCTCCTGCAGGCGTTTCCGCAAAGCTCGGAACCATATTTCCAAATTGGTTTTAAGACTGAGTTGTACAGCAGAACTTTGTATTCCAGGAAAAGGGTAGAACGGGCATTTATTAGCCAATGCAGATTACTGGCTTTTATTTTCAGTTGGGTTTTTTTTAGCTTCGATGTGCCTGCGCCAGGTGAGGCGCCTGTCAAGGTGGACGCCAATGTATGTAACTTCATTTACTTGAGGAATGATTGTGTTATATAAGGTCAATGCGGGACTGCTTTTCTTGTTTAAGGTAAATGTTATATGTTTACACTTCTGCTCGTTGACTCGGATGAGCCAGTTTGCGAGCCATTTTTCTAGAGTAACCAGATGGTTTGTAAGTTGCAAGGTGGCTTGGTTTGGGCATTTAGAGCGACTAGTGATGGTGGTGTCGTCAGCAAATGTTGAAATAAATGTTCGACTGTTTATTGGTGTATCAGCCGTGTACAGAACATAAAGTGTTGGCCCAAGAACACTTCCTTGGGGAACACCGGCTTCAATTACATGATCGTTGGAAAAATTGGTCTTACATCTCACTGTAAACACTATTTTATGGAGATAGGACTCAAGTAGCTTGTGGGTATTTTGTGGTAGCAAAGTCGAGATTTCGTACATAAGGCCGACTAGCCAAACTCTGTCGAAGGCTTGAGAAATATCAAGAAATACAGCACTACAGTATTCTCGATGTTCGAATGCAGTCCGTACTTCCGAGGTGATGCGATTAACTTGCTCAATGGTTCCATGCTTTTCACGCAAACCGAACTGATGCGTCGGGATTATGTTATTGTTTTGCAGATGAGAAGAAGCTTTTCAAATAGCTTTGACAGGATTGGGAGAAGACTTATGGGTCTGTATGACGAGGGCTGTGTTTTGTCTTTTCCGGCCTTGGGTATCATTGTTATGATAGACTTTTTCCATTGTTGAGGAAAATATCCAAATCTCGTCATTGAGTTGTAAATTGTAACAATGTAATTTATTGCACATCTCGGTAGTTCGATTATCATTTTTGGAGTGATTAAATCATGACCTGGAGCTTTCTTTGGTTTTAAATGCTCTTTGAGGACTTTGAGGACTTCATTTGTTTGAATGGAAATAGGCGAAATGGCTGTCTCATTTACCAGAGGTGGAAGTACGAAGTGATTTGTTGCTGGATGGGGCTTGAAAACCTGTTGCAAGTGGTGGGCAAAAACATTTGCCTTTTCTTTGTCGATACTAGCCCAGGTTCCAGTGTTTGTTCTTAACGGCGTGTCAGCTTGTACTGGTGTACTTAAGCTTGGATATGCCTTCCAGAGTGGAAACTTGCTATTGATATAGCTGTATTGAAGTTGTTCTCTCTGAATTTTTAGGGCTTTGGAGAGTCTACTGGTAGCTGCCCTGAGGCGTTCCCTAGTGGCAGGCGATCTGTATGTTTGCCAGTCTCTCCGTAGTCGACGATTCTCCTGCACGAGTTCTTCAACGTGCGTATTTGGCTGAATGTTACTGGATACTGATGGTACTGTAGATTTCGGTGTAGATAGTTTAGCGGCAGAGTGAATTATATAGGTCAGCGCATCGACTGAGGTTTCAATGTCAGCTTCACCGTCGATTTTTGGGCTGAGATCAATATGAGTGCTTATGTATTTTTTGTACTTAAGCCAGTCTGTTTTACTTGATGTTAAAGAGTGTGGGCGTTCCAGGAACTGCGGCTGATCTAGGATGTAAAGAAGGACTGGAGAGTGGTCAAGACAAGTCCGCTAGAGATTCAATTCGCGTAAGATCACGCGGCACATTTCTTGTGACTGCAAAGTCGATTAGGTCGGGTTTTTTTCTTGGATCTGTGGGCCAGTACATAGGCCTTCCAGGTGAAATAAAACTAAGCTTGTTCGAGGGTGTAATAATTGCGTTGTACAATTGTCTTCCTTTGGGATTAATGAGGCGAGAGCCCCAGTGGGTATGTTTGGGATTGAAATTGCCTGCTGCTATGAAACGATTGCTTAGAGTATTAAAAAATTCCAAGACTTCTTTTTCAGAAATTGAGAAGCGAGGAGGGCAGTAGATGGAGGATATGTTGAGATCGCCGCCAGTTGTTGTAACATGTATTGAGGAGGCCTGTAGGTAGTTTGTAGCAAACGCTTTCAGATAATGATGCTTAATTCGGCGCTTAATTAGAATGCCAGTGCCTCCATGGGCCTTGCCATCTGGATGATTTGTTGGGTAGAAAATGTAACCCTTGTGTTGAAAATAATTTTTGTTGGTTAAGTGTGTTTTGGATACTAGCAAAACATCGATCTCGCGATCATTCAAGAACTTTGAAAGCTCGTCTTTGTGCTGTAAAATGCCATTAGCATTCCAGAAGCATATTTTTAGTGTAGCCATTTATGTGGATTTTTGGTTGACTAAAAGTTCCATTAGTCGATTTTGGTTGCGCATTAGCTCCTGCATGTTATTTTGCATGGATACCATTAAGTTTACCAGTGTGGACAGTATTGCCTCAATTCCACTTGGATTTTGACTAGGGTTTTGTACGGGTGTTTGTTGTGTGCTTGATTCAGGAACATTTTGTGGTTGGTTTCGTGTGATGTTAGGCCATTTTAAGGCATTTGCAAACGTAACTCCTGGCGTCGTTGTGGATGAGGTTCTTGGTTGAGAGGGCGTGTATGCCTGCGACATTAGTGGTACCTGTGAAGTGTGGATTAGAGCCTTACGCTCATTCAAACGGTCTTTTAACTCCTTATAAACGGGACAGCCCCTATAGTTAGCAGTGTGGTTTCCTCCGCAGTTGTTACATTTCTTGAAGGCTGGATCGGATTTGTTTGCCAGACATGCCGCAGAATAGTAAAGATCACCACATGCAACGCAGACTGGACGCAGAGTACAATACGTTTTTGTGTGTCCATATTCCTGACAGTTTGTACACTGAACAGGGCTATTTCGTTTGTGTGGCTCCTCGACAGTAATTTTACGATGTAACAAATACTGCAACTTATAGATAGGATGGACAGCGTTTTTGTTAATGGGAGTACTGTTCGGTGTCAGTTCGACTTTGAACATAGGTTAAGGGATTTTGTCTCTGTTGAGTATATTCACACAACAGACTTAATATCAAAGCCGTTTTCCCTGAGACCATCAGATACTTCGTCTACAGAGACGGTTGATTCAATTCCTTTAATAACTACATGAATACCTTTACTGCTTTTCAGCTGGTATGTATAGTAGTTGGTTGACGCATTGTCTAGGAATTTTGAGACCTTACGATAGTTCTCCTCATTATTGACTTGTAGTTTAGTCTCGCTTTTAATTCCCGGGCTATAGCGAGCGAGCTCTTTTCGTATCACCTAATAATTTTTTTGTCTCCGAAGAAACAATGCTGAAGTACGCATTACTTCTTGGTATTTCGGAAAGGCGACGTTCATCTTGCTGTTGTTGTTGTTGCGCGCGGCTTTGACTTGTGGTTTTACCTGAGGCACTGTTAATGTTATTACGTATTTGTTTTTCATTTAGTTTTTTTTTTTTTTTTTTGTTATTGCTCACACAATAGAAATATTGCATGTGCAATTATACACTGCAATTAGCGTCTTTTCGCTCTATCGTTTAGTATATATTTGCTTATTGAATCACAATTTAGGCACAATTTAATTTAGTGCAACGGAGAGAAGTGACAAAAACGCGTCCGAACACCTCCGTAGCTGGCACATTTCGAAAGCACACAAAAGCACATGAATTTACATTTGTTAAGGTTAAGCGGCATATAATTAATGCTGCACCAATTGACTATGCTGTCCAAGTCTTGCTGCAGCAAGGATCTTTCTTCAGCCGAGGCATAAGTCTTAAAAAGTTTAACATCATCCGCGTACATGAATATTTTAGAATACTTTACTACTGTAGAAAGGTCGTTTATGAATAGAAGTAACAGAAACGGTCCGAGATGACTGCCCTGAGGAACTATCGAGGAAAAATCAATGATCTCGGAATGAAAATTTTTTAAAACTACCTTTTGCGTCCTACCGGAGAGATAAGAAGACATCAAACAGAGGATACCAGGTTGAAAACCAAGCAGATCTAGTTTACGGATGAGTAAATAGTGACATACTTTGTCAAATGCTTTACTGAAATCGGTATATATAACATCAGTATCAATGTATTCCCTAAACCCATTTGAAACATGGGTGGTAAATTCAAGTAAATTTGTAATGGTTGATTTGCCCTTACAGAAGTCATGTTGGCAATGCGACGAAGCTTCGTTTCTTGGACAGTCTTTGCTGACCCAGGAAATCAACTATCTACTATTTTAGCCTGTGTCTGTGGTGTCATTGACCGGTCGTTAACGATGAATGCAGTTGTGGTATGTGTTATAATTATGTGAATTTGTGTGTCTGCTTATATACAAAGTTCAATATGCAAAAATTTAAACGCGGCGTTTTTCTGTTGTAGTTAGAAGTACAAAAAACACATTGGAGGTGTTGACTTATTATATAATGATTTTGTTTAGAATTATAAAATTCGAAATCACGAAAGTGTCCAAACCGAGTTTTTGTTATTTGTAAAAGTCGCATCGACTAGTTATGGTGAATGCATATGTTTTATATCTCCGAGTAGATCAGAACACAAATAAAAGTATACAACCTAACTTTAGAACGAAAGTTGCAATGCGATCAATAAATACATTCACAAAGTCGAGGCGTGATCGACTCTAATCCGATATATGTATGTACCTTCACCACAACCAAAATAGAAAACCAGCCAACTGCAAATGTCCGTATGAACAGTTTGCGCAATTGTGTACTTTTTGAACCGAGAAGAACTTTTTATGAAAACGACAAATTACCCTATTAATTCAGCAACAAAAAAATGTTTTTCAATATTCACAATAATTGTCAGGACCTCTAAAAGTTTGGACTATTTACAAAGAAGAAAAACGATCAATTAAAGCTCCTAAAGCGATGTTGTAAAAATCATATGAGTTGTTTGAAAGTCCATGCCCCATAATTCAGCGAATACAAGGGGACACATTACGAGGTACCGCTTTTTTGGTATTACTGATTTTGACAAAATCGCAAACACCCAATGACATCTTCAATAGAGCTAATTTTTTTGTGTTAGTGTAATTTATTATACACTTCTACATTTTATCATCATTAAAACACGTTTCTCACTTAAAATCAGTCTCAACACGTTCATATTCTTTGTGTTAGTTGAAGATATATACATACATACATCGCCTGCGGGAAGGCCGACTCTTTCAATTTATCACTCTTGTAAATTCCCCACCACACCGCCTCAATGTTGACTATGGCTACTTATCTTTACCGAAAAAATAATTAACTCCGATTTCGTATTTTCCACCTTAAAATTATTCAGAAATTAATTTTTGGAGTCTAACAAAAAAAATGCGGCATTGTGGTTAAAATTTTTCTCTTTAAATATATTGAAATTTATTCTTATTCAGTTTGAGATTGTTTTTGAATCTTTTCATTTAAAACTTATTTGAGACATTAAAGACACCTCCATTGTCATTTAATCGTTTTCTTTATAAGTACTTGGATCGATCAAATGCATTTTGTTTGTTATTAGCTATTTTGGAACCGAACTGGATTGCTCTCTTCTTTAACATTGCTACATTATCTAAACCTAAATGTTATCCAAATAATCGCAAAAATAGCTTATCACCTATTGCCTCTTTCAACATAAAACAACAAAGTTGAATGGATGAAAGGGAACGAACATATTGTACTAAGTTCTCTTCAAGAAATGGTGCTCTTAACGTCTTGCCACTGTCTGCAACTACTCTATCATCTCGACCTAAATTACGAGCCCAAATTCGGTTCCAATCTTTTTCTAATTCTTTATGAAGATTTTCCAGTTTTTCCGATTCACTTCCTTTAAAACGACAAAATACATTTCTATGTCTCGTATATCCTCCAAAAAGTTCATCAGCACCACTTCCCACAATAACGACCTGAAAATATAAATTAATTTCAATGTATTACCATATTTACATCACAATAACAAATGCCAGTATAAAAATTAAATAAAGATATATGAGGTATTCAACAATTTCAATTGGTCAAAAGCTTCTTTTGCGCAAATTTTGGATATGTTGCAGAGTTGGTCCTAAAATATGTGTATTATTATAACCCAACGGAAACCCACTTTCCCGCCCAACCGACACAAGGGGCTCAATCCGCATAACGTATGGATGTTTTTTTATATATACAAGTTTTTGGTGCCAAGTGGTGACAGAAGAAAGTTTGTTAAGTGTTAGCTCTGCATAGTTTCAAGAAAAGTGGTTTAAAGTTTCTCGTTGCACGGGAGGGTACATTAAAATTAATTTGCTCTAGAAGAAATGGACTTGAGATCCATCCATTGACTAATTTTACCATAAATGTTATACCTAACATTTGTCTGCGACTCGAAAGAATAGGAAGATTTATAAGTTTCAAGCGACTAGTGTAAGGGGGCAGATTGTATGGCGAATCCCATCGAAGATTTCTCAAAACAAAAAGTAAGAATTGTTTTTGTATTGGCTCTAGTTGGTCTGAGTGGACCTGATAACGAGGATTCCAAACTATGGAACCATACTCTAGTATTGGTCTTACCAATGAAGTAAAAAGTGTTTTAGTTATGTACGGGTCGCGGAATTCCTTTGACCAACGCTTTATAAAAGCCAGCACACCCCTTGCGTTATTAACTGTGGAATTAATACGAAAATTAAAATTGAGTTTACAATCCATACCAACACCCAGGTCAACAAAACTGTTAACATGTTCTAGGACGTAGTTATTTATTTTGTAGGAGGCCGGCTGAGTGGTTCGTCGACAAAAGCACATTTTTTTTTTTTTTCTAAAATTTTTATTATTTATTGGATCTCTCTTTTCTAAAAAGAATAACAATAAGTTTTACAAATCTTAGCCTAAACACATTAGTTATAAATTAACTATTTACTATGGCCCTAAAAACTCAAAGCTGGGCTGGTAGGTCGTTGCGCTGGAGACGGGTATGGCTGCTTAGTCGTAAAAGCGATCTGGCAAGTTGATTTGGGTGCGCGGATAACTTGGTCTGATATTTTGCTCTCTGTTGATCTAATTCATCTTTTCCAGGATTTATATTTAGATCTCTTTGGATGTTGTCATTCCGAATGTACCATGGGGCCCCAGTAATGGTTCTAAGGATCTTTGATTGCGCTCTCTGTATAACATCAACGTTGCTCCTGCAGGCGTTTCCGCAAAGCTCGGAACCATATTTCCAAATTGGTTTTAAGACTGAGTTGTACAGCAGAACTTTGTATTCCAGGAAAAGGGTAGAACGGGCATTTATTAGCCAATGCAGATTACTGGCTTTTATTTTCAGTTGGGTTTTTTTTAGCTTCGATGTGCCTGCGCCAGGTGAGGCGCCTGTCAAGGTGGACGCCAATGTATGTAACTTCATTTACTTGAGGAATGATTGTGTTATATAAGGTCAATGCGGGACTGCTTTTCTTGTTTAAGGTAAATGTTATATGTTTACACTTCTGCTCGTTGACTCGGATGAGCCAGTTTGCGAGCCATTTTTCTAGAGTAACCAGATGGTTTGTAAGTTGCAAGGTGGCTTGGTTTGGGCATTTAGAGCGACTAGTGATGGTGGTGTCGTCAGCAAATGTTGAAATAAATGTTCGACTGTTTATTGGTGTATCAGCCGTGTACAGAACATAAAGTGTTGGCCCAAGAACACTTCCTTGGGGAACACCGGCTTCAATTACATGATCGTTGGAAAAATTGGTCTTACATCTCACTGTAAACACTATTTTATGGAGATAGGACTCAAGTAGCTTGTGGGTATTTTGTGGTAGCAAAGTCGAGATTTCGTACATAAGGCCGACTAGCCAAACTCTGTCGAAGGCTTGAGAAATATCAAGAAATACAGCACTACAGTATTCTCGATGTTCGAATGCAGTCCGTACTTCCGAGGTGATGCGATTAACTTGCTCAATGGTTCCATGCTTTTCACGCAAACCGAACTGATGCGTCGGGATTATGTTATTGTTTTGCAGATGAGAAGAAGCTTTTCAAATAGCTTTGACAGGATTGGGAGAAGACTTATGGGTCTGTATGACGAGGGCTGTGTTTTGTCTTTTCCGGCCTTGGGTATCATTGTTATGATAGACTTTTTCCATTGTTGAGGAAAATATCCAAATCTCGTCATTGAGTTGTAAATTGTAACAATGTAATTTATTGCACATCTCGGTAGTTCGATTATCATTTTTGGAGTGATTAAATCATGACCTGGAGCTTTCTTTGGTTTTAAATGCTCTTTGAGGACTTTGAGGACTTCATTTGTTTGAATGGAAATAGGCGAAATGGCTGTCTCATTTACCAGAGGTGGAAGTACGAAGTGATTTGTTGCTGGATGGGGCTTGAAAACCTGTTGCAAGTGGTGGGCAAAAACATTTGCCTTTTCTTTGTCGATACTAGCCCAGGTTCCAGTGTTTGTTCTTAACGGCGTGTCAGCTTGTACTGGTGTACTTAAGCTTGGATATGCCTTCCAGAGTGGAAACTTGCTATTGATATAGCTGTATTGAAGTTGTTCTCTCTGAATTTTTAGGGCTTTGGAGAGTCTACTGGTAGCTGCCCTGAGGCGTTCCCTAGTGGCAGGCGATCTGTATGTTTGCCAGTCTCTCCGTAGTCGACGATTCTCCTGCACGAGTTCTTCAACGTGCGTATTTGGCTGAATGTTACTGGATACTGATGGTACTGTAGATTTCGGTGTAGATAGTTTAGCGGCAGAGTGAATTATATAGGTCAGCGCATCGACTGAGGTTTCAATGTCAGCTTCACCGTCGATTTTTGGGCTGAGATCAATATGAGTGCTTATGTATTTTTTGTACTTAAGCCAGTCTGTTTTACTTGATGTTAAAGAGTGTGGGCGTTCCAGGAACTGCGGCTGATCTAGGATGTAAAGAAGGACTGGAGAGTGGTCAAGACAAGTCCGCTAGAGATTCAATTCGCGTAAGATCACGCGGCACATTTCTTGTGACTGCAAAGTCGATTAGGTCGGGTTTTTTTCTTGGATCTGTGGGCCAGTACATAGGCCTTCCAGGTGAAATAAAACTAAGCTTGTTCGAGGGTGTAATAATTGCGTTGTACAATTGTCTTCCTTTGGGATTAATGAGGCGAGAGCCCCAGTGGGTATGTTTGGGATTGAAATTGCCTGCTGCTATGAAACGATTGCTTAGAGTATTAAAAAATTCCAAGACTTCTTTTTCAGAAATTGAGAAGCGAGGAGGGCAGTAGATGGAGGATATGTTGAGATCGCCGCCAGTTGTTGTAACATGTATTGAGGAGGCCTGTAGGTAGTTTGTAGCAAACGCTTTCAGATAATGATGCTTAATTCGGCGCTTAATTAGAATGCCAGTGCCTCCATGGGCCTTGCCATCTGGATGATTTGTTGGGTAGAAAATGTAACCCTTGTGTTGAAAATAATTTTTGTTGGTTAAGTGTGTTTTGGATACTAGCAAAACATCGATCTCGCGATCATTCAAGAACTTTGAAAGCTCGTCTTTGTGCTGTAAAATGCCATTAGCATTCCAGAAGCATATTTTTAGTGTAGCCATTTATGTGGATTTTTGGTTGACTAAAAGTTCCATTAGTCGATTTTGGTTGCGCATTAGCTCCTGCATGTTATTTTGCATGGATACCATTAAGTTTACCAGTGTGGACAGTATTGCCTCAATTCCACTTGGATTTTGACTAGGGTTTTGTACGGGTGTTTGTTGTGTGCTTGATTCAGGTACATTTTGTGGTTGGTTTCGTGGGATGTTAGGCCATTTTAAGGCATTTGCAAACGTAACTCCTGGCGTCGTTGTGGATGAGGTTCTTGGTTGAGAGGGCGTGTATGCCTGCGACATTAGTGGTACCTGTGAAGTGTGGATTAGGGCCTTACGCTGATTCAAATGGTCTTTTAACTCCTTATAAACGGGACAGCCACTATAGTAAGCAGTGTGGTTTCCTCCGCAGTTGTTACATTTCTTGAAGGCTGGATCGGATTTGTTTGCCAGACATGCCGCAGAATAGTAAAGATCACCACATGCAACGCAGACTGGACGCAGAGTACAATACGTTTTTGTGTGTCCATATTCCTGACAGTTTGTACACTGAACAGGGCTATTTCGTTTGTGTGGCTCCTCGACAGTAATTTTACGATGTAACAAATACTGCAACTTATAGATAGGATGGACAGCGTTTTTGTTAATGGGAGTACTGTTCGGTGTCAGTTCGACTTTGAACATAGGTTAAGGGATTTTGTCTCTGTTGAGTATATTCACACAACAGACTTAATATCAAAGCCGTTTTCCCTGAGACCATCAGATACTTCGTCTACAGAGACGGTTGATTCAATTCCTTTAATAACTACATGAATACCTTTACTGCTTTTCAGCTGGTATGTATAGTAGTTGGTTGACGCATTGTCTAGGAATTTTGAGACCTTACGATAGTTCTCCTCATTATTGACTTGTAGTTTAGTCTCGCTTTTAATTCCCGGGCTATAGCGAGCGAGCTCTTTTCGTATCACCTAATAATTTTTTTGTCTCCGAAGAAACAATGCTGAAGTACGCATTACTTCTTGGTATTTCGGAAAGGCGACGTTCATCTTGCTGTTGTTGTTGTTGCGCGCGGCTTTGACTTGTGGTTTTACCTGAGGCACTGTTAATGTTATTACGTATTTGTTTTTCATTTAGTTTTTTTTTTTTTTTTTTGTTATTGCTCACACAATAGAAATATTGCATGTGCAATTATACACTGCAATTAGCGTCTTTTCGCTCTATCGTTTAGTATATATTTGCTTATTGAATCACAATTTAGGCACAATTTAATTTAGTGCAACGGAGAGAAGTGACAAAAACGCGTCCGAACACCTCCGTAGCTGGCACATTTCGAAAGCACACAAAAGCACATGAATTTACATTTGTTAAGGTTAAGCGGCATATAATTAATGCTGCACCAATTGACTATGCTGTCCAAGTCTTGCTGCAGCAAGGATCTTTCTTCAGCCGAGGCATAAGTCTTAAAAAGTTTAACATCATCCGCGTACATGAATATTTTAGAATACTTTACTACTGTAGAAAGGTCGTTTATGAATAGAAGTAACAGAAACGGTCCGAGATGACTGCGCTGAGGAACTATCGAGGAAAAATCAATGATCTCGGAATGAAAATTTTTTAAAACTACCTTTTGCGTCCTACCGGAGAGATAAGAAGACATCAAACAGAGGATACCAGGTTGAAAACCAAGCAGATCTAGTTTACGGATGAGTAAATAGTGACATACTTTGTCAAATGCTTTACTGAAATCGGTATATATAACATCAGTATCAATGTATTCCCTAAACCCATTTGAAACATGGGTGGTAAATTCAAGTAAATTTGTAATGGTTGATTTGCCCTTACAGAAGTCATGTTGGCAATGCGACGAAGCTTCGTTTCTTGGACAGTCTTTGCTGACCCAGGAAATCAACTATCTACTATTTTAGCCTGTGTCTGTGGTGTCATTGACCGGTCGTTAACGATGAATGCAGTTGTGGTATGTGTTATAATTATGTGAATTTGTGTGTCTGCTTATATACAAAGTTCAATATGCAAAAATTTAAACGCGGCGTTTTTCTGTTGTAGTTAGAAGTACAAAAAACACATTGGAGGTGTTGACTTATTATATAATGATTTTGTTTAGAATTATAAAATTCGAAATCACGAAAGTGTCCAAACCGAGTTTTTGTTATTTGTAAAAGTCGCATCGACTAGTTATGGTGAATGCATATGTTTTATATCTCCGAGTAGATCAGAACACAAATAAAAGTATACAACCTAACTTTAGAACGAAAGTTGCAATGCGATCAATAAATACATTCACAAAGTCGAGGCGTGATCGACTCTAATCCGATATATGTACCTTCACCACAACCAAAATAGAAAACCAGCCAACTGCAAATGTCCGTATGAACAGTTTGCGCAATTGTGTACTTTTTGAACCGAGAAGAACTTTTTATGAAAACGACAAATTACCCTATTAATTCAGCAACAAAAAAATGTTTTTCAATATTCACAATAATTGTCAGGACCTCTAAAAAGTTTGGACTATTTAAAAAGAAAAAAAACGATCAATTAAAGCTCCTAAAGCGATGTTGTAAAAATCATATGAGTTGTTTGAAAGTCCATGCCCCATAATTCAGCGAATACAAGGGGACACATTACGAGGTACCGCTTTTTTGGTATTACTGATTTTGACAAAATCGCAAACACCCAATGACATCTTCAATAGAGCTAATTTTTTTGTGTTAGTGTAATTTATTATACACTTCTACAATTTATCATCATTAACTCTTTCAATTTATCACTCTTGTAAATTCCCCACCACACCGCCTCAATGTTGACTATGGCTATTTATCTTTACCGAAAAAATAATTAACTCCGATTTCGTATTTTCCACCTTAAAATTATTCAGAAATTAATTTTTGGAGTCTAACAAAAAAAATGCGGCATTGTGGTTAAAATTTTTCTCTTTAAATATATTGAAATTTATTCTTATTCAGTTTGAGATTGTTTTTGAATCTTTTCATTTAAAACTTATTTGAGACATTGTAGACACCTCTATTGTCATTTAATCGTTTTCTTTATAAGTACTTGGATCGATCAAATGCATTTTGTTTGTTATTAGCTATTTTGGAACCGAACTGGATTGCTCTCTTCTTTAACATTGCTACATTATTTAAACCTAAATGTTATCCAAATAATCGCAAAAATAGCTTATCACCTATTCCCTCTTTCAACTGCTTATATACAAAGTTCAATATGCAAAAATTTAAACGCGGCGTTTTTCTGTTGTAGTTAGAAGTACAAAAAACACATTGGAGGTGTTGACTTATTATATAATGATTTTGTTTAGAATTATAAAATTCGAAATCACGAAAGTGTCCAAACCGAGTTTTTGTTATTTGTAAAAGTCGCATCGACTAGTTATGGTGAATGCATATGTTTTATATCTCCGAGTACATCAGGACACAAATAAAAGTATACAACCTAACTTTAGAACGAAAGTTGCAATGCGATCAATAAATACATTCACAAAGTCGAGGCGTGATCGACTCTAATCCGATATATGTACCTTCACCACAACCAAAATAGAAAACCAGCCAACTGCAAATGTCCGTATGAACAGTTTGCGCAATTGTGTACTTTTTGAACCGAGAAGAACTTTTTATGAAAACGACAAATTACCCTATTAATTCAGCAACAAAAAAATGTTTTTCAATATTCACAATAATTGTCAGGACCTCTAAAAAGTTTGGACTATTTAAAAAGAAAAAAAACGATCAATTAAAGCTCCTAAAGCGATGTTGTAAAAATCATATGAGTTGTTTGAAAGTCCATGCCCCATAATTCAGCGAATACAAGGGGACACATTACGAGGTACCGCTTTTTTGGTATTACTGATTTTGACAAAATCGCAAACACCCAATGACATCTTCAATAGAGCTAATTTTTTTGTGTTAGTGTAATTTATTATACACTTCTACAATTTATCATCATTAACTCTTTCAATTTATCACTCTTGTAAATTCCCCACCACACCGCCTCAATGTTGACTATGGCTATTTATCTTTACCGAAAAAATAATTAACTCCGATTTCGTATTTTCCACCTTAAAATTATTCAGAAATTAATTTTTGGAGTCTAACAAAAAAAATGCGGCATTGTGGTTAAAATTTTTCTCTTTAAATATATTGAAATTTATTCTTATTCAGTTTGAGATTGTTTTTGAATCTTTTCATTTAAAACTTATTTGAGACATTGTAGACACCTCTATTGTCATTTAATCGTTTTCTTTATAAGTACTTGGATCGATCAAATGCATTTTGTTTGTTATTAGCTATTTTGGAACCGAACTGGATTGCTCTCTTCTTTAACATTGCTACATTATTTAAACCTAAATGTTATCCAAATAATCGCAAAAATAGCTTATCACCTATTCCCTCTTTCAACATAAAACAACAATGTTGAATGGAGGAAAGGGAACGAACATATTGTACTAAGTTCTCTTCAAGAAAAAGTGCTCTTATCGTCTTGCCACTGTCTGCAACTACTCTATCATCTCGACCTAAATTACGAGCCCAAATTCGGTTCCAATCTTTTTCTAATTCTTTGTGAAGATTTTCCAGTTTTTCCGATTCACTTCCTTTAAAACGACAAAATGCATTTCTATGTCTCGTATATCCTCCAAAAAGTTCATCAGCACCACTTCCCACAATAACGACCTGAAAATATAAATTAATTTCAATGTATTACCATATTTACATCACAATAACGAATGCCAGTATAAAAATTAAATAAAGATATATGAGGTATTCAACAATTTCAATTGGTCAAAAGCTTCTTTTGCGCAAATTTTGGATATGTTGCAGAGTTGGTCCTAAAATATGTGTATTATTATAACCCAACGGAAACCCACTTTCCCGCCCAACCGACACAAGGGGCTCAATCCGCATAACGTATGGATGTTTTTGGCGTAGAATACGTCTTACCTTACGGTATGGGCACCCATGTCAGGTTTTTATTGTTGTAATCTCTATTTCTTTAATTATAAGGAAACGGCACGGTAACTTTTTTTAAAAATTTTTTTGTAGTCAAATGAAGATGTTAGCTTTCGTTTGACATACATTTCATGTTGGTTGATATCTTCCTAATATTTAAATTTCTCAAATGAAAATTTTATAAACACATGCACACAAATATGTGTGTGGTGTTTGGTTGAGTGTTTGCTGTTGGGCGATTTATACATATGTACTCGTGCAGCCCTTTCTTTGTATTGCATAATTTTAGGCGGGCAAGTTAAAGTAGAGTAAAGGCAGAGAAAGCGCTGCCAACTACTGCTTATTGGTGGTGATTTTAACACAGAAATCACTTCAAATACTAGATTGGCGAAATTTATGAGCGATACGTTTAATTTGGATTATATTCGAAATGATGCTCCCACAACTATTGATAACACAACCATTGACTTAGTTTTTGCGAGAAATTTAAATGTTAATTTAAAAACATATTTATCCTATTTTTCCCATCATAACCCTATATTCTCAAAAGTAACTTTCAAATAATCAAATAGATTTGGGTCTGTTATTTATCATTTATCTTTACTATTGATAACTACCATTGACTTCGTTTTTGCGAGAAATTTAATTGATAATTTAAAAACATAGGATAAACATTTTCCTATCATAAGCTTATGTATATCATCAAAAGTAACTATCAAATAAAGAAATTCATTTGCTTGCATTATTTATCATTATAAATTATCATTATACATATGTTTTCTGTCTTATCGGATGGCGTATTCTACGTTAAACTTAATGGCCGTGTCTCTGACACAGCCTCCTTCTTTTTTATATATACAAGTTTTTGGTGCCAAGTGGTGACAGAAGAAAGTTTGTTAAGTGTTAGCTCTGCATAGTTTCAAGAAAAGTGGTTTAAAGTTTCTCGTTGCACGGGAGGGTACATTAAAATTAATTTGCTCTAGAAGAAATGGACTTGAGATCCATCCATTGACTAATTTTACCATAAATATTATACCTAACATTTCTCTGCGACTCGAAAGAGTAGGAAGATTTATCAGTTTCAAGCGACTAGTGTAAGGGGGCAGATTGTATGGCGATTCCCATCGAAGATTTCTCAAAACAAAAAGTAAGAATTGTTTTTGTATTGACTCTAGTTGGTCTGAGTGGACCTGATAACGAGGATTCCAAACTATGGAACCATACTCCAGTATTGGTCTTACCAATGAAGTAAAAAGTGTTTTAGTTATATACGGGTCGCGGAATTCCTTTGACCAACGCTTTACAAAAGCAGCACACCCCTTGCTTTATTAACTGTGGAATTAATACGAAAATTAAAATTGAGTTTACAATCCATACCAACACCCAGGTCAACAAAACTGTTAACATGTTCTAGGACGTAGTTATTTATTTTGTAGGAGGCCGGCTGAATGGTTTGTCGACAAAAGCACATTTATTTTTTTTTCTAAACTTTTTATTATTTATTGGATCTCTCTTTTCTAAAAAGAATAACAATAAGTTTTACAAATCTTAGCCTAAACACATTAGTTATAAATTAACTATTTACTATGGCCCTAAAAACTCAAAGCTGGGCTGGTAGGTCGTTGCGCTGGAGACGGGTACGGCTGCTTAATCGTAAAAGCGATCTGCCAAGTTGATTTGGGTGCGCGGATAACTTGGTCTGATATTTTGCTCTCTGTTGATCTAATTCATCTTTTCCAGGATTTATGTTTAGATCTCTTTGGATGTTGTCATTCCGAATGTACCATGGGCCCCAGTAATGGTTCTAAGGATCTTTGATTGCGCTCTCTGTATAACATCAACGTTGCTCCTGCAGGCGTTTCCGCAAAGCTCGGAACCATATTTCCAAATTGGTTTTAAGACTGAGTTGTAGTATAGCAGAACTTTGTATTCCAGGAAAAGGGTAGAACGGGCATTTATTAGCCAATGCAGATTACTGGCTTTTATTTTCAGTTGGGTTTTTTTAGCTTCGATGTGCCTGCGCCAGGTGAGGCGCCTGTCAAGGTGGACGCCAATGTATGTAACTTCATTTACTTGAGGAATGATTGTGTTATATAAGGTCAATGCGGGACTGCTTTTCTTGTTTAAGGTAAATGTTATATGTTTACACTTTTGCTCGTTGACTCGGATGCGCCAGTTTGCGAGCCATTTTCCTAGAGTAACCAGATGGTTTGTAAGTTGCAAGGTGGCTTGGTTTGGGCATTTAGAGCGACTAGTGATGGAGGTGTCGTCAGCAAATGTTGAAATAAATGTTCGACTGTTTATTGGTATATCAGCCGTGTACAGAACATAAAGTGTTGGCCCAAGAACACTTCCTTGGGGAACACCGGCTTCAATTACATGATCGTTGGAAAAATTGGTCTTACATCTCACTGTAAACACTATTTTATGGAGATAGGACTCAAGTAGCTTGTGGGTATTTTGTGGTAGCAAAGTCGAGATTTCGTACATAAGGCCGACTAGCCAAACTCTGTCGAAGGCTTGAGAAATATCAAGAAATACAGCACTACAGTATTCTCGATGTTCGAATGCAGTCCGTACTTCCGAGGTGATGCGATTAACTTGCTCAATGGTTCCATGCTTTTCACGCAAACCGAACTGATGCGTCGGGATTATGTTATTGTTTTGCAGATGAGAAGAAGCTTTTCAAATAGCTTTGACAGGATTGGGAGAAGACTTATGGGTCTGTTTAACGAGGGTTGTGTTTTGCCTTTTCCGGCCTTGGGTATCATTGTTATGATAGACTTTTTCCATTGTTGAGGAAAATATCCAAATCTCGTCATTTATTGCACATCTCGGTAGTTCGATTATCATTTTTGGAGTGATTAAATCATGACCTGGAGCTTTCTTTGGTTTTAAATGCTCTTTGATGACTTTGAGGACTTCATTTGTTTGAATGGAAATAGGCGAAATGGCTGTCTCATTTACCAGAGGTGGAAGTACGAAGTGATTTGTTGCTGGATGGGGCTTGAAAACCTGTTGCAAGTGGTGGGCAAAAACATTTGCCTTTTCTTTGTCGATACTATCCCAGGTTCCAGTGTTTGTTCTTAACGGCGTGTCAGCTTGTACTGGTGTACTTAAGCTTGGATATGCCTTCCAGAGTGGAAACTTGCTATTGATATAGCAGTATTGTTCTCTCTCAATTTTTATGGCTTTGGAGAGTCTACTGGTAGCTACCCTGAGGCATTTCCTAGTGGCAGGCGATCTGTATGTTTGCCAGTCTCAATTAATATGAGTGCTTATGTATTTTTTGTGCTTAAGCCAGTCTGTTTTACTTGATGTTAAAGAGTGTGGGCGTTCCAGGAACTGCGGCTGATCTAGGATGTAAAGAAGGACTGGAGAGTGGTCAGAAGACAAGTCCGCTAGAGATTCAATTCGCGTAAGATCACGCGGCACATTTCTTGTGACTGCAAAGTCGATTAGGTCGGGTTTTTTTCTTGGATCTGTGGGCCAGTACATAGGCCTTACAGGTGAAATAAGACTAAGCTTGTTCGAGGGTGTAATAATTGCGTTGTACAATTGTCTTCCTTTGGGATTAATGAGGCGAGAGCCCCAGTGGGTATGTTTGGGATTGAAATTGCCTGCTGCTATGAAACGATTGCTTAGAGTATTAAAAAATTCCAAGAATTCTTTTTCAGAAATTGAAAAGCGAGAAGGGCAGTAGGTGGAGGATATGTTGAGATCGCCGCCAGTTGTTGTAACACGTACTGAGGAGGCCTGTAGGTAGTTTGTAGCAAACGCTTTCAGAGGATCATGCTTAATTCGGCGCTTAATTAAAATGCCAGTGCCTCCATGGGCCTTGCCATCTGGATGATTTGTTGGGTAGAAAATGTAATCCTTGAGTTGAAAATAATTTTTGTTGGTTAAGTGTGTTTTGGATACTAGCAAAACATCGATCTCGCGTTCATTCAAGAACTTTGAAAGCTCGTCTTTGTGCTGTGAAATGCCATTAGCATTCCAGAAGCATATTTTTAGTGTAGCCATTTATGTGGATTTTTGGTTGACTAAAAGTTCCATTAGTCGATTTTGGTTGCGCATTAGCTCCTGCATGTTATTTTGCATGGATACCATTAAGTTTACCAGTGTGGACAGTATTGCCTCAATTCCACTTGGATTTTGACTAGGGTTTTGTACGGGTGTTTGTTGTGTGCTTGATTCAGGAACATTTTGTGGTTGGTTTCGTGGGATGTTAGGCCATTTTAAGGCATTTGCAAACGTAACTCCTGGCGTCGTTGTGGATGAGGTTCTTGGTTGAGAGGGCGTGTATGCCTGCGACATTAGTGGTACCTGTGAAGTGTGGATTAGGGCCTTACGCTGATTCAAATGGTCTTTTAACTCCTTATAAACGGGACAGCCACTATAGTTAGCAGTGTGGTTTCCTCCGCAGTTGTTACATTTCTTGAAGGCTGGATCGGATTTGTTTGCCAGACATGCCGCAGAATAGTAAAGATCACCACATGCAACGCAGACTGGACGCAGAGTACAATACGTTTTTGTATGTCCATATTCCTGACAGTTTGTACACTGAACAGGGCTATTTCGTTTGTGTGGCTCCTCGACAGTAATTTTACGATGTAACAAATACTGCAACTTATAGATAGGATGGACAGCGTTTTTGTTAATGGGAGTACTGTTCGGTGTCAGTTCGACTTTGAACATAGGTTAAGGGATTTTGTCTCTGTTGAGTATATTCACACAACAGACTTAATATCAAAGCCGTTTTCCCTGAGACCATCAGATACTTCGTCTACAGAGACGGTTGATTCAATTCCTTTAATAACTACTTCAATACCTTTACTGCTTTTCAGCTGGTATGTATAGTAGTTGGTTGACGCATTGTCTAGGAATTTTGAGACCTTACGATAGTTCTCCTCATTATTGACTTGTAGTTTAGTCTCACTTTTAATTCCCGGGCGATAGCGAGCGAGCTCTTTCCGTATAACCTAATAATTTTTTTGCCTCCGAAGAAACAATACTGAAGTATGCATTACTTCTTCGTATTGCGGAAAGGCGACGTTCGTCTTGCTGTTGTTGTTGTTGCGCGCGGCTTTGACTTGTGGTTTTACCTGAGGCACTGTTATTACGTATTTGTTTTTCATTTAGTTTTTTTTTTTTTTTTTTGTTATTGCTCACACAATAGAAATATTGCATGTGCCATTATACACTGCAATTAGCGTCTTTTCGCTCTATGGTTTAGTATATTTTTGCTTATTGAATCACAATTTGGTCACAATTTAATTTAGTGCGACAGAGGGAAAAGCGACATAAACACGTCCGAACAGCTCCGTAGTTGGCACACTTCGAAAGCACACAAAAGCACATGAATTTACATTTGTTAAGGTTAAGCGGCATATAATTAATGCTGCACCAATTGACTATGCTGTCCAAGTCTTGCTGCAGCAAGGATCTTTCTTCAGCCGAGGCATAAGTCTTAAACAGTTTAACATCATCCGCGTACATGAATATTTTAGAATACTTTACTACTGTAGAAATGTCGTTTATGAATAGCAGTAACAGAATCGGTCCGATATGACTGCCCTGAGGAACTATCGAGGAAAAATCAATGATCTCAGAATGAAAATTTTTAAAAACTACCTTTTGCGTCCTACCGGAGAGATAAGAAGACATCCAACAGAGGATACCAGGTTGAAAACCAAGCAGATCTAGTTTACGGATGAGTAAAGAGTGACATACTTTGTCAAATGCTTTACTGAAATCGGTATATATAACATCAGTATCAATGTATTCCCTAAACCGATTTGAAACATGGGTGGTAAATTCAAGTAAATTTGTAATGGTTGATTTGCCCTTACAGAAGTCATGTTGGCAATGCGACGACGCTTCGTTTCTTGGACAGTCTTTGCTGACCCAGGAAAGCAACTATCTACTATTTTAGTCTGTGTCTGTGGTGTTGACCGGTCGTTAACGATGAATGCAGTTGTGGTATGTGTT
Organism: Philophylla caesio; assembly: GCA_963971545.1. Taxonomy (NCBI): domain Eukaryota; kingdom Metazoa; phylum Arthropoda; class Insecta; order Diptera; family Tephritidae; genus Philophylla; species Philophylla caesio. The sequence goes on from OZ020607.1 coordinate 75,070,983, forward strand.
ATAATTATGTGAATTTGTGTGTCTGCTTATATACAAGTTCAATATGCAAAAATTTAAACGCGGCGTTTTTCTGTTGTAGTTAGGAGTACAAAAAACACTTTGGAGGTGTTGACTTATTATATAATGATTTTGTTTAGAATTATAAAATTCGAAATCACGAAAGTATCCAAACCGAGTTTTTGTTATTTGTAAAAGTCGCATCGACTATTTATGGTGAATGCATATGTTTTATATCTCCGAGTACATCAGAACACAAATAAAAGTATACAACCTAACTTTAGAACGAAAGTTGCAATGCGCTCAATAAATACATTCACGAAGTCGAGGCGTGATCGACTCTAATCCGATATACCTCTACCACAACCAAAATAGAAAACCAGCCAACTGCAAATGTCTGTATGAACAGTTTGCGCAATTGTGTACTTTTTGAACCGAGAAGAGATTTTTATGAAAATGACAAATTACCCTATTAATTCAGCAACAAAAAAATGTTTTTCAATATTCACAATAATTGTCAGGACCTCTAAAAGTTTGGACTATTTAAAAAGTAGAAGAAGAAAAACGATCAATTAAAAGGGGACACATTACGAGGTACCGCTTTTTTGGTATTACTGATTTTGACAAAATCGAAAACACCCAATGACATCTTCAATACAGCTAATTTTTTTGTGTTAGTGTAATTTATTATACACTTCTACAATTTATCATCATTAAAACACGTTTCTCACTTAAAATCAGTCTCAACACGTTCATTTTTCTTCATATTCTTTGTGTTAATTGAGATTTGACATCGCCTGCGGGAAGGCCGACTCTTTCAATTTATCACTCTTGTAAATTCCCCACCACACTGCCTCAATGTTGACTATGGCTATTTATCTTTACCGAAAAAATAATTAACTCCGATTTCGTATTTTCCACCTTAAAACTATTCGGAAATTAATTTTTGGAGTCAAACAAAAAAAATGCGGCATTGTGGTTAAAAATTTTCTCTTTAAATATATTGAAATTTATTTTTATTCAGTTTGAAATTGTTTTTGAATCTTTTCATTTAAAACTTATTTGAGACATTTCAGACACCTCTATTGTCATTTAATCGTTTTCTTTATAAGTACTTGGATCGATCAAATGCATTTTGTTTGTTATTAGCTATTTTGGAACCGAACTGGATTGCTCTCTTCTTTAACATTGCTTCATTATTTAAACCTTAATGTTATCCAAATAATCGCAAAAATAGCTTATCACCTATTCCCTCTTTCAACATAAAACAACAATGTTGAATGGAGGAAAGGGAACGAACATATTGTATGTACTAAGTTCTCTTCAAGAAAAAGTGCTCTTAACGTCTTGCCACTGTCTGCAACTACTCTATCATCTCGACCTAAATTTCGAGCCGAAATTCGGTTCCAATCTTTTTCTAGTTCTTTGTGAAGATTTTCCAGTTTTTCCGATTCACTTCCTTTAAAACGACAAAATGCATTTCTATCGCCCCTATTACAGTTGTCGTCGTCGACGTCTTCGTCGTTTTTCAGTCGACATCACATCGTGTCGACGTCGACAGTTTATCTATAAAATCAATGTAGAAATACCATCTTTGTCATTTCTGCATCAGCTGTTGCAGTTTGTTTACAATTTTGATTTAAAAGTTTTCATTGTTCGAGTTCGCGTGTATATTTTAATTAATTGTTTTTAATATATTGTTTTGAGAAAAATGGTTTTGATACATCAAGCTCAAGCGATGAAGAGAACAAAAAAGAGTTTGCTGCTAAAAGAAAAATTATAAGGCAGAACTCTAATGTAACTATTAAGTTTGCCGGATAACAAGTAAGTGTTACAATTTAAATTTGTGAATAAGAACTTGGATTTTTTTATGTTGTTAAATTTTTTTTTATTTCAGATTTGAAGAATATTTTCGCCTTAACAAATCAGCGTTTATGTATGTGTTGGAAAAAATTAAGCCGGCAATGAAAAGTGAAGTGCGGACAACATCTGTATCAAAAGTAATAAAATTTACAGCAACTTTGCGATTTTTGGGAGAGGGAAGTGTTGGAAACGACTTCCACCTTGGGCTATTCCAGCCAACTGTCAGTTCAGTCCTGTCTGAAACACTAGACGTTTTAGAGGCAGTCGTATGTCCTCTATGGATTAAATTCCATATGACAAGCGCAGAAAAAGCAGAAGCCAAGGAGTACTTTTTCCAAAAAACAGGTTTTCCGGGTGTTATTGGATGTGTCGATGGAACTCACATAAAAATTTTGCCCCCCAACAAACAAGACCAGAATTTATACTACAATCGAAAGGGATTTTTTAGTTTAAATGCTATGATTGTAAGAACCGGCTAACGTTTGCTTTACATTTTAAGACTGAAAAAAATCTTCAACAGGTTTGCGATCATAAAATGCGAATGCGGTATTTTGATGCTCGTTATGCGGGCTCCGGGCATGACTCTCTAATTTGGAACATTAGCCAAGCAAGAAGAATTTTAAAGCAGCGATACGATGATGGTGAGCGTAATTTCTGGCTCTTAGGTAAAAATCAACCCTTCAAATTAAACCTTTAAAATAAATAAAAATTGTTATACAGGTGATGCGGGCTATCCTCTTGAACCATTCATTATGACGCCATATCGATCCAAAACAGAAAGAAGTCCAGAAGCTATTTACAATAGTAAACATGCTAAAGCTATAAATATAGTTTAACGAACTATTGGAGTTTTAAAAAACCAATTTCGGTGTTTGCTAGGTGCACGTCAACTTCACTACATGCCATCTAAAGCCACGCAACTCGCTAATGTATGTGCAGCACTTAACAATATTTGCATTGAGTTTGGATCACAATTCACAAACGAGGATGTAAACATTGCAGAACACAGCCAAGGCAATGTCGACTATAATGATGATGTAGAAAATAGTGTAAATATTGAAGCCTCAAAAATAAGAGAGCAAATAAAGAACAGTTTTGTATAATTTTAGTCCATTATTTTTTATGAAATATATTGAATTCAGTCTTATTTTTATGTCAAACAAATACTCCTATATACTAATTCATGTAAGGAATCAAACAAAAACAGTTCATAAATCCTTAAACATTAAATATATACATTAGTAGGAACTAAACAAAAACAATTCATAAATTCTTAAAAATAAAATATATACATTAGTAGGAACTAAACAAAAACAATTCATAAATACTAAAAATAAAAAAAATATATACATATGCAAATTAAATTCAGTCTTTCCTATTTTTTAAATGTCTAAGCTTTTCTTTGGTAATTTCAAGATTTATTTCACTCAATTCAATTGCAGCTTTATGTAGTTCTACCTCTCGGCGATCCCTTTTTTCCAAAAGGCTTAGCTTCCTTTCTTCTATTGAGAGAAGTTTCTTTTGGTAGGATGCAGTATCTTTTAAGGCATATTTAATTGATGTCATTTTATTGGTGATATCACTAAAAATTCTCCTGCATATTACTATGCCTTTCCAAGATGTCAATCCTTTCGGCGCTTTTGGCTTTGCGTGTTTTGGCAGGAGTGGACAGTTGTTTTCTATCCCTTGCGTTCGCTGAAGTCGTGGGAACTTCTTCTTCGCGAGGTGAATCTGGTGGGCACAACTGGATACACTGGATTATCTGTGCACCCTCCAGTGGAGCAACTGTAACCGTAGTTTCTTCATTTTCTGTTACGTCAGCTGCAACACCTTGTAAAAAACCCTGCGGACTAAGTTGCTTATTAAACTGCAGCAAGTTGGCCACAGCCTCTTCTAGTGGGAAAAGACTTTGTTGTTTATAAATTCCACCACCTGTTGCATTGCACTCCACCTTGGTTTTTACAATTTTCTTCTTAACTTTAAATTTTAAATCTCGCCATACCTGCGGTTTAAATGTATATTAAAAATAATATGCTTCCATGGTAGTATTATAATTACTTTCTGCCAACCGTCGCTGTCTCTTAAAGGGGGCCCAAGGGCATTTAATTTATTGATTATTGCTTCCCATTGCAGTTTAAAGTTCGCTGGAGTTGTTCCCTTTTGAAAACCCTTTGCTAGGCATGGGCTTTTTTCTAACTTAGCTACAAGAGTTTCAAATTGTTCTGCACTTGTAATTTTCATTTCAAATATCTAAATCAATACAGATACATTTGTAATAATTCAATTTAAATAAAAACAAACAATTTCTTAAAAAAAGGCAATTATACTTACAAATTTTCTTCTAGTCGTCGGTAAATACGGTGTCGACTGAAATGGCGTCGTTTGAACTCAACGTCGACAGCAATTTTGCTTAGGGAATAGCATATGTTTGTTAATAGCTGTCAATAGTTATCGATTACAACAACGCTAATGCCGATTTTAACAAGTCGTCGTCGTTAAGTGTCGACGACGACAACCGTAATAGGGATGTATGTCTCGTATATCCTCCAAAAAGTTCATCAGCGCCACTTCCCACAATAACGACCTGAAAATATAAATTAATTTTAATTTACCATATTTACATCGCAATAACAAATGCCAGTATAAAATTTAAATAAAGATATATGAGGTATTCAACAATTTCAATTGGTCAAAAACTTCTTTTGCGCAAATTTTGGATATGTTGCAGAGGTGGTCCTAAAATATGTGTATTATTATAACCCAACGGAAACCCACTTTCCCGCGCAACCGACACAAGGGGCTCAATCCGCATAACGTATGGATGTTTTTTTATATATACAAGTTTTTGGTGCCAAGTGGTGACAGAAGAAAGTTTGTTAAGTGTTAGCTCTGCATAGTTTCAAGAAAAGTGGTTTAAAGTTTCTCGTTGCACGGGAGGGTACATTAAAATCAATTTGCTCTAGAAGAAATGGACTTGAGATCCATCCATTGACTAATTTTACCATAAATATTATACCTAACATTTCTCTGCGACTCGAAAGAGTAGGAAGATTAATAAGTTTCAAGCGACTAGTGTAAGGGGGCAGATTGTATGGCGAATCCCATCGAAGATTTCTCAAAACAAAAAGTAAGAATTGTTTTTGTATTGACTCTAGTTGGTCTGAGTGGACCGATAACGAGGATTCCAAACTATGGAACCATACTCCAGTATTGGTCTTACCAATGAAGTAAAAAGTGTTTTAGTTATATACGGGTCGCGGAATTCCTTTGACCAACGCTTTACAAAAGCCAGCACACCCCTTGCTTTATTAACTGTGGAATTTATAAAAAATAAAATTGAGTTTACAATCCATACCAACACCCAGGTCAACAAAACTGTTAACATGTTCTAGGACGTAGTTATTTATTTTGTAGGAGGCCGGCTGAGTGGTTCGTCGACAAAAGCACATTTTTTTTTCTTTTTTTTTTCTAAACTTTTTATTATTTATTGGATCTCTCTTTTCTAAAAAGAATAACAATAAGTTTTACAAATCTTAGTCTTAACACATTAGTTATAAATTAACTATTTACTATGGCCCTAAAAACTCAAAGCTGGGCTGGTAGGCCGTTGCGCTGGAGACGGGTACGGCTGCTTAGTCGTAAAAGCGTTCTGGCAAGTTGATTTAGGTGCGCGGATAACTTGGTCTGATATCTTGCTCTCTGTTGATCTAATTCATCTTTTACAGGATTTATATTTATATCTCTTTGGATGTTGTCATTCTGAATGTACCATGGGGCCCCAGTAATGGTTCTAAGGATCTTTGATTGCGCTCTCTGTATAACATCAACGTTGCTCCTGCAGGCGTTTCCCCAAAGCTCGGAACCATATTTCCTAATTGGTTTTAAGACTGAGTTGTATAGCAGAACTTTGTATTCCAGGAAAAGGGGAGAACCAATTGCCAATGCAGATTACTGGCTTTTATTTTCAGTTGGTTTTTTTTAGCTTCGATGTGCCTGCGCCAGGTGAGGCGCCTGTCAAGGTGGACGCCAATGTATGTAACTTCATTTACTTGAGGAATGATTGTGTTATATAAGGTCAATGCGGGACTGCTTTTCTTGTTTAAGGTAAATGTTATATGTTTACACTTTTGCTCGTTGACTCGGATGCGCCAGTTTGCGAGCCATTTTTCTAGAGTAACCAGATGGTTTGTAAGTTGAAATGAAACTAAGCTTGTTCGAGGGTGTAATAATTGCGTTGTACAATTGTCTTCCTTTGGGATTAATGAGGCGAGAGCCCCATTTGGTATGTTTGGCATTGAAATTGCCTGCTGGTATGAAACGATTGCTTAGAGTATTAAAAAATTCCAAGAATTCTTTTTCAGAAATTGAGAAGCGAGGATGGCAGTAGATGGAGGATATGTTGAGATCGCCGCCAGTTGTTGTAACATGTATTGAGGAGGCCTGTAGGTAGTTTGTAGCAAACGCTTTCAGAGAATGATGCTTAATTCGGCGCTTAATTAGAATGCCAGTGTCTCCATGGGCCTTGCCATCTGGATGATTTGTTGGGTAGAAAATGTAACCCTTGAGTTGAAAATAATTTTTGTTGGTTAAGTGTGTTTTGGATACTAGCAAAGCATCGATCTCGCGATCATTCAAGACCTTTGAAAGCTCGTCTTTGTGCTGTAAAATGCCATTAGCATTCCAGAAGCATATTTTTAGTGTAGCCATTTATGTGGATTTTTGGTTGACTAAAAGTTCCATTAGTCGATTTTGGTTGCACATTAGCTCCTGCATGTTATTTTGCATGGATACCATTAAGTTCACCAGTGTGGACAGTATTGCCTCAATTCCACTTGGATTTTGACTAGGGTTTTGTACGGGTGTTTATTGTGTGCTTGATTCAGGTACATTTTGTGGTTGGTTTCGTGGGATGTTAGACCATTTTAAGGCATTTGCAAACGTAAGTCCTGGCTTCGTTGTGAATGAGGTTCTTGGTTGAGAGGGCGTGTATGCCTGCGACATTAGTGGTACCTGTGAAGTGTGGATTAGAGCCTTACGCTGATTCAAATGGTCTTTTAGCTCCTTATAAACGGGACAGCCACTATAGTTAGCAGTGTGGTTTCCTCCGCAGTTGTTACATTTCTTGAAGGCTGGATCGGATTTGTTTGCCAGACATGCCGCAGAATAGTAAAGATCACCACATGCAACGCAGACTGGACGCAGAGTACAATACGTTTTTGTATGTCCATATTCCTGACAGTTTGTAAACTGAACAGGGCTATTTCGTTTGTGTGGCTCCTCGACAGTAATTTTACGATGTAACAAATACTGCAACTTTTAGATAGGATGGACAGCGTTTTTGTTAATGGGAGTACTGTTCGGTGTCAGTTCGACTTTGAACATAGGTTAAGGGATTTTGTCTCTGTTGAGTATATTCACACAACAGACTTAATATCAAAGCCGTTTTCCCTGAGACCATCAGATACTTCGTCTACAGAGACGGTTGATTCAATTCCTTTAATAACTACTTCAATACCTTTACTGCTTTTCAGCTGGTATGTATAGTAGTTGGTTGATGCATTGTCTAGGAATTTTGAGACCTTACGATAGTTCTCCTCATTATTGACTTGTAGTTTAGTCTCGCTTTTAATTCCCGGGCTATAGCGAGCGAGCTCTTTTCGTATCACCTAATAATTTTTTTGTCTCCGAAGAAACAATGCTGAAGTACGCATTACTTCTTGGTATTTCGGAAAGGCGACGTTCATCTTGCTGTTGTTGTTGTTGCGCGCGGCTTTGACTTGTGGTTTTACCTGAGGCACTGTTAATGTTATTACGTATTTGTTTTTTCATTTACGGTTTTTTTTTTTTTTTTTTTTTGTTATTGCTCACACAATAGAAATATTGCATGTGCAGTTATACACTGCAATTAGCGTCTTTTCGCTCTATCGTTTAGTATATATTTGCTTATTGAATCACAATTTAGGCACAATTTAATTTAGTGCAACGGAGAGAAGTGACAAAAACGCGTCCGAACACCTCCGTAGCTGGCACATTTCGAAAGCACACAAAAGCACATGAATTTACATTTGTTAAGGTTAAGCGGCATATAATTAATGCTGCACCAATTGACTATGCTGTCCAAGTCTTGCTGCAGCAAGGATCTTTCTTCAGCCGAGGCATAAGTCTTAAAAAGTTTAACATCATCCGCGTACATGAATATTTTAGAATACTTTACTACTGTAGAAAGGTCGTTTATGAATAGCAGTAACAGAAACGGTCCGAGATGACTGCCCTGAGGAACTATCGAGGAAAAATCAATGATCTCGGAATGAAAATTTTTAAAAACTACCTTTTGCGTCCTACCGGAGAGATAAGAAGACATCAAACAGAGGATACCAGGTTGAAAACCAAGCAGATCTAGTTTACGGATGAGTAAATAGTGACATACTTTGTCAAATGCTTTACTGAAATCGGTATATATAACATCAGTATCAATGTATTCCCTAAACCCATTTGAAACATGGGTGGTAAATTCAAGTAAATTTGTAATGGTTGATTTGCCCTTACAGAAGTCATGTTGGCAATGCGACGACGCTTCGTTTCTTGGACAGTCTTTGCTGACCCAGGAAAGCAACTATCTACTATTTTAGTCTGTGTCTGTGGTATCATTGACCGGTCGTTAACGTTGAATGCAGTTGTGGTATGTGTTATAATTATGTGAATTTGTGTGTCTGCTTATATACAAGTTCAATATGCAAAAATTTTAACCCGGCGTTTTTCTGTTGTAGTTAGAAGTACAAAAAACACATTGGAGGTGTTGACTTATTATATAATGATTTTGTTTAGAGTTATAAAATTCGCAAATACGAAAGTGTCCAAACCGAGTTTTTGTTATTTGTAAAAGTCGCATCGACTAGTTATGGTGAATGCATATGTTTTATATCTCCGAGTACATCAGAACACAAATAAAAGTATACAACCTAACTTTAGAACGAAAGTTGCAATACGCTCAATAAATACATTCACAAGTCGAGGCGTGATCGACTCTAATCCGATATATGTACCTTCACCACAACCAAAATAGAAAACCAGCCAACTGCAAATGTCCGTATGAACAGTTTGCGCAATTGTGTCCTTTTTGAACCGAGAAGAGCTTTTTATGAAAATGACAAATTACCCTATTAATTCAGCAACAAAAAAATGTTTTTCAATATTCACAATAATTGTCAGGACCTCTAAAAAGTTTGGACTATTTAAAAAGAAAAAAAACGATCAATTAAAGCTCCTAAAGCGATGTTGTAAAAATCATATGAGTTGTTTGAAAGTCCATGCCCCATAATTCAGCGAATACAAGGGGACACATTACGAGGTACCGCTTTTTTGGTATTACTGATTTTGACAAAATCGCAAACACCCAATGACATCTTCAATAGAGCTAATTTTTTTGTGTTAGTATAATTTATTATACACTTCTATAATTTATCATCATTAAAACACGTTTCTCACTTAAAATCAGTCTCAACACGTTCATATTCTTTGTGTTAATTGAAGATATATACATACATCGCCTGCGGGAAGGCCGACTCTTTCAATTTATCACTCTTGTAAATTCCCCACCACACCGCCTCAATGTTGACTATGGCTATTTATCTTTACCGAAAATATAATTAACTCCGATTTCGTATTTTCCACCTTAAAATTATTCGGAAATTAATTTTTGGAGTCAAACAAAAAAATGCGGCATTGTGGTTAAACATTTTCTCTTTAAATATATTGAAATTTATTCTTATTCAGTTTGAGATTGTTTTTGAATCTTTTCATTTAAAACTTATTTGAGACATTGTAGACACCTCTATTGTCATTTAATCGTTTTCTTTATAAGTACTTGGATCGATCAAATGCATTTTGTTTGTTATTAGCTATTTTGGAACCGAACTGGATTGCTCTCTTCTTTAACATTGCTACATTTTTTAAACCTAATTGAAATCCAAATAATCGCAAAAATAGCTTATCACCTATTCCCTCTTTCAACATAAAACAACAAAGTTGAATGGAGGAAAGGGAACGAACATATTGTACTAAGTTCTCTTCAAGAAATGGTGCTCTTAACGTCTTGCCACTGTCTGCAACTACTCTATCATCTCGACCTAAATTACGAGCCCAAATTCGGTTCCAATCTTTTTCTAATTCTTTGTGAAGATTTTCCAGTTTTTCCGATTCACTTCCTTTAAAACGACAAAATGCATTTCTATGTCTCGTATATCCTCCAAAAAGTTCATCAGCGCCACTTCCCACAATAACGACCTGAAAATATAAATTAATTTCAATGTATTACCATATTTATGTACATCACAATAACAAATGCCAGTATAAAAATTAAATAAAGATATATGAGGTATTCAACAATTTCAATTTTTCAAAAACTTATTTTGCGCAAATTTTGGATATGTTGCAGAGGTGGTCCTAAAATATGTGTATTATTATAACCCAACGGAAACCCACTTTCCCACCCAACCGACACAAGGGGCTCAATCCGCATAACGTACGGATGTTTTTTTATATATACAAATCTTTGGTGCCGAGTCGTGACAGAAGAAAGTTTGTTAAGTGTTAGTTCTGCATAGTTTCAAGAAAAGTGGTTTAAAGTTTCTCGTTGCACGGGAGGGTACATTAAAATTAATTTGCTCCAGAAGAAATGGACTTGAGATCCATCCATTGACTAATTTTACCATAAATATTATACCTAACATTTCTCTGCGACTCGAAAGAGTAGGAAGATTAATAAGTTTCAAACGACTAGTGTAAGTGGGCAGATTGTATGGCGAATCCCATCGAAGATTTCTCAAAACAAAAAGTAAGAATTGGTTTTGTATTGACTCTAGTTGGCCTGAGTGGACCTGATAACGAGGATTCCAAACTATGGAACCATACTCCAGTATTGGTCTTACCAATGAAGCAAAAAGTGTTTTAGTTATATACGGGTCGCAGAATTCCTTTGACCAACGCTTTACAAAAGCCAGCACACCCCTTGCTTTATTAACTGTGGAATTAATACGAAAATTAAAATTGAGTTTACAATCCATACCAACATCCAGGTCAACAAAATGTTAACATGTTCTAGGACGTAGTTATTTATTTTGTAGGAGGCCGGCTGAATAGCTCGTCGACAAAAGCACATGAATTTACATTTGTTAAGGTTAAGCGGCATATAATTAATGCTGCACCAATTGACTATGCTGTCCAAATCTTGCTGCAGCAAGGATCTTTCTTCAGCCGAGGCATAATTCTTAAAAAGTTTAACATCATCCGCGTACATGAATATTTTAGAATACTTTACTACTGTAGAAATGTATTCGGACAAATTTTTAACGTTTAACGCTTTCTTGCGACTGGAAGCTACCAAAAGTCAGTGGGTAACAAAACGGTCTCAACAGTGGGTCAGTCGTCGATTGGAAAAGTTATAGCGGAATGCTTAAACATTTTTATGTTTTAATTTTTTTAAGCATATGTAGGACCGAGGAAAAATAAAACGAAGTGATGGGGCAATTCTTCAACAAATCATCACTGTAAAATAAATTTAACAATTAAATATAATATAATTAATAATTGACAATTTTATTGAGCTCAAGGCCAGTTTATGAAAGATTTTTGTGTGGAAAAAATTGTCAATTATTAACATTTATTAGGCCAACAGAAAAATAACAAACATTAATATAATTAATGTTTTTTCCATTATTTATTGCCTTTTTTGTATGAACTATCCATTTTAACGGCTTAAACGATAAGAACAGATTTTTCGTTTGATTTTGACAGTTCTTTTCTATATATTCAGTCGTGTTCGTGATACAGAATTCATATTTGTTACGTTTTCGTTCGCAACAATCAGCTGTTATCCGATGGTTGTCGATAGCGAACCGAATTCGCATTAGAGAATACAAATACACAAACAAACGACAATTCGGACGAGACGAACGCTCGTTTCGAGTTGGAGAATCAGGCCATAAGTTTTGCGGGATACCAAATTCAGACATTCCGGCATATAGGAAAATTTTCCTCGTGCTGTCGAAGGCGGCTTTGAAGTCGACAAATAGATGGTGAGTGTCGATTCTTCTTTCTCGGGTCTTTTCCAAGATCTGGCTTATTGTGAATATCTGGTCGGTAGTAGATTTACCAGGTCTAAAGCCACACTGATAAGGTCCAATCAGTGCATTGACGGTGGGCTTAAGTCTTTCACACAATAAACTCAGCAGAACCTTATACGCGATGTTAAGAAAACTAATCCCGCGATAATTGGCGCGAACTGCAGGATCACCATTTTTGTGGATGGGGCAGAGCACACTTAAGTTCCAATCAGCAAGCATGCGTTCTTCCGACCATATTCTAGAAATAAGCTCCTGCATGCATTTAACCAGCTCCTCGCCGCCGTACTTAAATAACTCAGCTGGTAATACGTCGGCGCCAGGGGGTTTGTTGTTTTTTAGCCGTGCTATCGCATTCCGAATTTCGTCATAGTCGGGTGATGGTACATCACGTCCATCATCACTGATTGGGGATTCGGGTTCAACATTTTCTCCAACGTTGTTGCAGCTGCTTCCATTATGCAGTGTGAAGAAGTGCCCCCTCCATAATTTAAGTATGCTGTGGACATCAGTCACCAGGTCGCCGTTGTCATTCTTACAGGAATTAGCCCCGGTCTTAAAACCTTCAGTTAGCCGCCGTACTTTCTGAAAAACTGCTCGGGCGCTTTTCCTGTCGGCAAGCATCTCAAGCTCTTCGCACTCACGCATTTCGGCCTCTCTCTTTTTCTCAGAAGCACCACTGTACCCCATTCCACCCCATTTCCGCTTTTGAAATAGGAGTTATATGTGATTATTCCAGTCCTGTAGAAACAGTCCAACAGAAAGCTACTTATTTAAAATTAATGGCTTTATGAGCGAGTAGCAATTTTTAAGGAGAATATGTGACAAACCATCCGTATCGGTAAGCGATGAGAACTTCAGAGTTGCAGTCGCTTTTTGAACATCATCCTCCGTCACGGACAGTGCTCCAAAGGATAAAGAGGTGTCCGAAAAACCAGAATAGTTTAGGTCAGTGTCCGAATCACATAAGTCCAAGGATAGCACTGAATAATACTGAAAAAGATTTGCCGTATCTTCTGCAGATTTGGCATATTTATCTCTGTAAAACATGGTTGGTACGCTAGAAGTAGACTTTTTGACTATAAGCCCAGAAGGCGTTAAGATTTTTTTTTATCTCTTTCAAAATTCGTTATGTACCTAGTATACATGAGTTGATCAAGCTTCTTAAATTCGGACAAATTTCATTTATAAACATTATAAAGATCTAGGTTTTTTGAAAGTCTGTATTTTTTGTATAATTTATTGCACCGATTTTTTTAAAGTTTGAGCTTTCTAGTATACCCATTTCCATGCGGATCCTATACAATTTATTGATCGCTTTACTCTTTTTTTTGGCGTTATATTACCGATGGTAATATTAGTTTTTTTAATTTCCTCTGCAATGAATGAATGAATGGGAAGGTGGCATATTTTTTGTGAAGTGGGTATTTATGTCTCCTAGGATAATGGAGTATTAGGTAGGGTTGATGGAGTGGAGGATCCTGTAGGTTCCAGTCTGCACCTTCCCGATGCCATTCTCGATGGTAATGATTTCGGATCGCGAGTAATCGAGTATTTCGACCGAAGCGTAGCAAAGGATTAGGAGGGTAAGGAAGGTTCGAGATTTAAATTGCAGATTCTGCATTTCCGGGATGGTTGGTCACGATGATGTTACAGTTGTCATTTATTTTATTTTATTATTATTATTATTTTCACTATTGTCTGTCCTTAATGTGGCTTTTAGTTCCTTTCTTATCAGTTGTTATTGTTCACCCGCTTTATAGGCTATAAATTCTAGGTAAATTTTTCACTCAGTTTATTTTTTATTGTTCACCCACTTTATCGTTTATAAATTCTAGTTCTACATTAATGCACTTATCAATTTAGATTAATTGTTCGTTGGTAATTGGTTTTATTGCTGGTTGGCTGGTCCGTACAGACTCGTCTTTTTTGTTGCTCCTGCAACCACTGGAGAGCCACTGCCAGTATTTTTCATCTTTTGTTTCCGCCGCGAATGCTACCGTTACGCGGAGTTTAAGTTCGAACTATCGCGGTCTCTGCTCGTGCGCCAATTAATTTAAATAAAACTCTACTTTTTTTTAGGAGCAGCAACATGTGCTTTTCTTCACAAAAACTGATAACTTAGTTCTATTGCTACCGCTAGTTACGCTAAGCTCGAGCTGGGCAATTGCTTGGTCATCGAAATTAGGCTTGCGTGTGTTTTGCTCACCTGTATTATTATTGAGAGAGCGGATGCGCGTGTAGCGCATTCCGTTAAGCCACAGATGTAATAGGATTATTCAGCTAAGGTAAGGGCACGTACAGTGCGGTTGGACGTAAGTCGAAATAAGCTGAAAGCTGAGTCCTAATTATGCAGACATTATTGTCAGCGAAATAGTGTGGGAATGCAATTTATGTTGTATTAACTTGTATATTGATTCTACCTGCCGATTTCTAATTATGCTTTTTTCGTCTTATATAGGTCTGGCGCTATTTAAAAAGTAGGACCAGTGTCCGAGTGCGTGACCGGAGAAGGTATCAGTGTTTAACCGGCAACAGGCTCTTAAAGCAGTCACCCTTAATGCAGCTGGAGGAGCGGGTGCTGAAATTGATAGGAAGCCACTATGTAGAGGGCCTATCTGTGGCAGAAAGCTTGCCAATGGAATATAAATCATAATAAATATAAATGTGTGTTTATTTTTCTGTTGGCCTAGTATATAATAATATTTTACTATTTTATTGAGCTCAAGGCCAGTTTTTATGGATGATTTTTGTGAAAAAACAACAGTTTTTTATGGTAGAAGTTATAGTACTATTTCGGAAGATAAAATAAACACAATAGCCAACTCGGCTAGCGTAGCACAATATGTAGCGTATTGGCTCTGCAACTCCGAGCTCCCGGGTTCAAAGCCTGGGAGAAGTGGTTATGAAAAATTAAATTAAATTAATTTAATAAAAAGAAGTCTGATGAGGAAATGCGGTGTTGCTGTTTTTTCACAAAAATCTTCCATAAAAACTGGCTTTGAGCTCAATAAAATTGTAAAATATAATAATAAATAAGGTTTATAAAATGTTTATATTTATGTTGCAAATGCGTTTGTTTCGAGCTGGCAAGCTTTTTTGCCAGCTGGTGCGAAAAATTAAAACGAATTGACTACGTTGACTGAAGCCTTCAAAAGAAAGAAGTGAAGTTTATTTTACTTTGCCTAATTTATATGCCTTCGCTTATGCATATGTACATATGTATGTATGAAAAAATAATAAGCATTTGAACAAGTGCTTAGTATGTATGCACCAGGTACTTCTATAAGCTTACAAACTAATATTTGTTACAGTTATCGGTTCACTTAATGCGACATACTAAATATATTTGTATTCATACTTGTACATATGTACACACGTAGGCGTAAATAATTGTGCATGATACTTATGTGCATATGTACATACTGCACTGCAGATATACAAATTTGATGACAATATATGAGCTAGAGTTGAATGCGGCGAATGAGGTGTGAAGATAAATAAAGGAAGGAAGGACGGAGCAACTACATTTAACCTTTACTTAGTCATCAATGCTTAACCTTTAACATCCTCCCCAGTTGAAGGACTGTGCCCTTCAAGATTTTCGGAAGGCAAAAGTGCAATTTTATTAACTGCTCGCTTAATCACTCCATTATCTGTCCGAATAAGCGCCACTCTAGCCACGTTGTCACTGCCAAGAATTATATCCACTACACGACCAAGTTGCCACCTTAATGGTGGAAGGTTTTCGTCCTTTAACAAGACCATTGCCCCTTCTCGAATGTTCGGGATCTTTGCCTTCCACTTGTTTCTTTCTTGGAGAATAGTTAAGTAATTTGTGCTTCATTTCTTCCAAAACACCTGCTGCATGCAAGATAAACGTTGCCAACGATCCAATCTACTGGTCTCAATGTCTGTAACATTTGGCTCTGGAAAGCTGGTAAATGGTGCTCCGATCAAGAAGTGCGCCGGTGTTAAAACCTCCAAATCATTAGGATTCTCTGTAATTGCATAAAGGGGGCGTGAGTTGATTATAGCACATACCTGGCATACAAGAGTACGCAGCTGTTCGAATGGAAGAGCTGAGCGACCGGCGACACGGTAAAAGTGAAATTTCGCCGCCTTTACCGCTGCTTCCCACAGCCCGCCAAAATGGGGAGATCGTGGTGGGATAAAGCGCCAATCAATGCCATCGTTCAGACAGTGTCCCTGAACTGCTTGGAGATGGGACGTGGACGAGAAAAGATGTTTTAGCTCTGCTAATTCATTTTTTGCCCCAACAAAATTTGTAGCATTATTTGACCAGATTGTTTTTGGTCTTCCACGCATCGAAATAAATCGCTTGAGAGCTGCTATAAACGAAGCGGTAGACAAATCACATACCAACTCCAAATGCGTGGCCTTCGTAGCGAAACAAATGAATATACAAATGTAGCACTTGACTGGACCCTTGCTGCGCACCTCCGACTTGTAGTAAAAAGGACCACAAAAATCAATGCCCGTTGTGAAGAATGGCCTACATGGCTGCACTCTGTGTTGTAGCAAATCACCCATAATGTGTTCCATTAGTTTTGGTTTTAGACGAAAGCACCGCAGGCACTTGTTGACGACCCCAGCTACTGTCTTTCGCCCACCAATCGGCCAAAATTGTAAACGAATTGAGGCTGTCAAGCTTTGCGGCCCAGCATCCATACATTTTAGGTGAAAATGTC
Organism: Philophylla caesio; assembly: GCA_963971545.1. Lineage (NCBI taxonomy): Eukaryota > Metazoa > Arthropoda > Insecta > Diptera > Tephritidae > Philophylla > Philophylla caesio. The sequence goes on from OZ020607.1 coordinate 75,087,673, forward strand.
GAATAATTGCAATGGTGATGGGGTGTTGTTTTGGTAAGATGATTGGGTGGCGTGCTTCATAATCGAGAAATGAGTTTTCAAGGCGACCGCCAACCCTTAATAATCCGAAATCATCAAGAAATGGGTTGAGTGAGGACAATGAGCTGGATGGTTCAATACATCGTTTGGTGTTTAAAGTGTTGCACTCGGTAGCGAAGTGAATCTGTTGGATCAGGCGTAACAAAAGTTTTGTTCCAAGTTTGATGTCCTCAGGTGTAAGCGTGCCATACGTCCTCGCTGTTGTGCGATCTTTTCTTGTCATAAACCTCGAGACGTATGCAAAGACTCGTTGCATGGTGTTGAATGAGTTTAGATACTTGCAGCGGACTGAAAGATCTTCACGATGGATTGTTGCAGCTAAAGTGGTGCGTCGCCGTTCTGGTGTTTCGGTGAGAAAATCAGGTGACGGGGGCCAATCCTTCTGATCTCCAAGTAGGAAGGAAGGGCCGTGCATCCAAAGCTGAGAACTGAGAAGCTCTCTTGGGGAAGCTCCCCGCGATACGATGTCAGCTGGGTTGAGCGCAGTTGGAATGTGATGCCATAACATTCCCTTCGTTAGCGTCTGTATACGGCTGACCCTGTTCGAAACGAAGATATTGAAGTTTGAGGACTCCTCCCGCAGCCACGATAACACGACCGTTGAATCGGACCAACATTGTGTGTGGCAGTCAAATATTTGTGTCTGGCTGACTGATTCCAATACCTCAGCAAGTAGCAATGCTGCGCATAACTCGAGCTTTGGTACGGTGAGAGTCTTTAATGGTGCTACTCTTGATTTTGAGCATAATAGGCTGATTTTGACGTCATCGATGTATTGCGCTCGTATATATACACATGCACCATACGCAGCTAGGCTAGCATCACAAAATGCGTGAAGTTCTAAATGAGAATTTGGTATTAGTACATATCGAGGAAAATGAAAATTTGATACTAATTCTAGTTCACCGCAAAAATCGGTCCAACTCTTGTACAAGTATTGCGGCAAGCTTTCGTCCCAGTGAATTCGTAGCTTCCACATGCTTTGTATAAGTACTTTTGCTTGAGTAAGGACCGGAGCGATGAGCCCAAGTGGGTCATAAAAGCGAGCTACTGTTGATAATGCAATGCGTTTAGTTACGTGCCTGTGGGTTCTCAAAGGCGCGAATGAAAAAATTAAGTAATCCGATTTTGGATCCCACACTAGTCCAAGTGCCTTTGTAGTGGGCGTACCATCGTTGAACTGTAGCAGCGGCTCGCGGTTACATTCAGGCACTCCATCGAGGGATGCCGAATCGTTTGAATACCATTTTCGAAGAACGAAGTTTCCCCTTTGAAGTAATTGCGTTGTTTGGCGTCGAATTTCAACCACTTGCTGTACGGTGTCTGCACCAGTGATAAGGTCGTCGACGTAAAAATCTCGCCGAACGATTTGTGCTCCAAGCGGGAAGTTGGCTTCTTCGTCTGATGCTAGTTGATGCATAGCTCGAATCGCCAAGAACGCAGCGGGCCGCGTACCATATGTAACCGTGTCGAGCGTGTATGCCTTTAACTCAGCTTTGGGATCGTCTCGCCACAGGATGCATTGTAAGTAGTTGTTTGGATGCAAAATGCGTACGCAGCGGTACATCTTACAGATGTCTCCCGTTAAGGCTACCTTGAACATTCGAAAACGCAAAAGTGTGTTGAAAAGTTTAGGCTGAATGATCGGACCAACCATCAGCACATCATTCAAGGAATATCCGCTAGTTGATTTTGCGGAGCCATCGAACACGACTCGCAATTTGGTTGTTGTGCTGTCAGCCTTATGAACGCAATGATGCGGCAGAAAGAAAGTTTTCGTTTGTGGCTCAAGCTTTGCAAAAGACATATGCTTCAGTTCGGCATATTCTTGCATGAAGGATGAATACAAAGTTTTAATATCGGGCTTCTGATATAGCTTTCTTTCTAAACTTAAGAAACGTTGCTTGGCTTGTGTGTATGAATCACCAAGAGTATAGCCGCGTTGATTCAATGGTAGTCGTACAGCATACTCACCAGAATCGAGCCGAGTGTGATTTTGTTGAAAGTGAAGTTCGCAGTTAATTTCATCCAGTGTTTGAGCAGGTAGCGCTGAGCAGTTCTCGACTTCCCAGAATTGCTTGACAAGATTATCGAGACTAGCTTCTTCTGCCTCTGGTTGAGAATGAACTGCAACTAAAGCCGAAGATTTGTGAAAGTGTAGTTCGCCACCCGAAGCGACCCATCCTAGTCTGGTTTTCTGCAAGATTGGAAGGTTCTTAGCCAACTTGATTTGGCCAACACACATTAATTCGAAGAATATCGATGCACCCAACAAGACATCAATGCGTTGCGATTTATAGAAAAGCGGATCGGCTAGTTTGGTATTCGGCGGAATGTTCCATGAATCGGTGTTTAGGTCGAAGTTCGGCTGGTGATCGGTGATGGTGTTGGCGACGATGGCTTCAAATGGGAAAGTGTACTCATCACTGTGCGCCCTTGCGAAGATGTCAACTGCCCTTTCAGCGATGAAATTAGATTCACCAATGCCAGATATGGAAGTGCTGATTTTTCTAGCTTCCAACTTTAATTGATTTACAAGGCGACATGTTACAAAGTTTACCTGTGATGCGGAGTCGAGCAGCGCGCGACAAGGAACGTAGCACCCTGTGCGATTTTTGATATATATGATTGCTGTCGCCAGCAAGACGAAGTTTTCTGAGGATGCCGCTGTGGCTACTTGCTGCACCCTTATCGAAGACGTGGGTGCCACTCCAGCACCGTTGTTGTCGACCGAACGAAGCGGCGTCGATTGTTCATCTTTATGCATATGTAGTAGTGAATGATGTTTTGATGTGCATTGCCGGCAATGCCCTGATTTGCATTTGTTTAATGTGTGGCCTTTACGAAGACAGTTGAGGCACAACTCTAGGCGCTTGGCTTCCTTGTAACGCGCAGCAGGTGATAAGGCTCCGAATTGAGTGCAACTATAAATCGAATGATCAGTGGAACCACAAAACGAACATGCGTTTGAAGATGCCAAGAAAGTCTTTCGAGAACTGCTGTTGCCGTGAGTTGGCCGTCTGCTTACCAAGGGGGCGTTGTTTACTGCTTGTACTGTAGCCTCCACGTTTTCTAGCATGCGACACTTCTTTTCCAGAAACGTCGCCATGGACGTCCAGGTAGGGAATGAACTTGTTGGTAGATCTTCTTCCCACTTTATTTGAGTTTTTGTATCGAGTTTTTGAGAGATTAGGTGTATAAGAAATCCATCAGCAATCTGCTCCCCCGATGCCATCGTTTGTAAGGAGCGCAGATGAGCATTTAGTTTGTCACTGAAATAGCGCAGACCAGAAGCGCTGCCACTCTCAACATTTTTGAGCGCCAAAATTTCCTTTATATGCGCTTGAAAATTGAGTAGCTGGTTTCCAAAACGTTTCTTCAAAAGATCTAGTGCCTTGTCGTAATTGACGTCACTTGGCTCCAATGAACGAATTGTGTCCAAGGCCGCACCTCTTAAATTAGCTCGCAAATGTTGAAACTTTTCAATTTTGGTTAACTCAGCACAGTTGTTAATGACTGAGTTAAACATTGCGATGAAGTCTGGCCATTCCGTATATGCACCATTGAAGTGTGGAATTTGCAATTCAGGAAGCCGGTTGCATTGCGAGATGATAAATGACGGAGATGTTTCATCGATTACGAATGGACGAGCTGTTGATGAATGGGCAACGTCCGCCCTACGTTGATTAAGTTCACGTGTGAGCTTGCCTTTAACCTCCATGTGTAACTTAGCGAACGACCAACTTACTTCACTGGCCAATTCGCTATGATCCTCAGCTTCAAGGCAGGATTGGGCTTCTTCAAAACTTGTACGAAGGCGCTCCACCAACTCCAGATACATACATATGTCCACCTCATCCAAGTTTCTTAAAGAGTCTAGGGACAACTGCTGGTTAATTTCATCTAACTGCTTCTTAAGAGAAATTGTCCTCTTTTTATAAAGAGTAACAACTTTAACTGCGTCATCAGGATTAGCACCTTCACCCTGGGGAAGCATGTTGAATTGCCGTTGAGTAGGCGAAGCGAAAAGCGAGCAGTTTTAAAGTTTAATTTGCGAAAGTTTAATACGCGACGATTTAATACGTGACTAAATCACGTCGGGGTCACCAATGTTTCGAGCTGGCAAGCTTTTTTGCCAGCTGGTGCGAAAAATTAAAACGAATTGACTACGTTGACTGAAGCCTTCAAAAGAAAGAAGTGAAGTTTATTTTACTTTGCCTAATTTATATGCCTTCGCTTATGCATATGTACATATGTATGTATGAAAAAATAATAAGCATTTGAACAAGTGCTTAGTATGTATGCACCAGGTACTTCTATAAGCTTACAAACTAATATTTGTTACAGTTATCGGTTCACTTAATGCGACATACTAAATATATTTGTATTCATACTTGTACATATGTACACACGTAGGCGTAAATAATTGTGCATGATACTTATGTGCATATGTACATACTGCACTGCAGATATACACATTTAATGACAATAGATGAGCTAGAGTTGAATGCGGCGAATGAGGTGTGAAGATAAATAAAGGAAGGAAGGACGGAGCAACTACATTTAACCCTTACTTAGTCACCAATGCTTAACCTTTAACAGCGTTTATTGCAGTAATATACTTATATATATGTACATTTAACATTCATTGGTTTAAATAGTAAATCTTAGGCTAAATAAAGTATATACATATGTTTTTAATAAAACAGTCATGTTAATTTAAACAGTTTAGTTAAAAGATGGAACTACAAATTTATAAAAAAAAATAATAAAACATATGCACGAGTAAGTATATAAAAATAAATTAACTATCGCGTTTCTAACAACACAGAACTAAATGCCGCTAGCTTAACAACACAGCTTATTTTGCTTATCAGTTAAAGCAGTATTGTTAACTTCTGTTGTTAAGCTGATTTGGCAACTTTGAGTGTTGTTAAGAAAGTTACGGAATCGTGCTACAGGGTAGCTTATATTTCTTCGTAGGAAAAACTGGAATATATATTTTCACACACACACTTCTCAGTTGTTATTTTAAAATATAACAGCAACCCAATAAATCCAAATTAAAAATAGCCGATCCCAATCAATGTAAATTAACGTATTATTTAAAACTTTAAAATTGCACTTATTAAAATAAAAATTTACATTCCCAGTTGCTGGAGAGGTATGTTAAAACTTATAAAATCCTATATCTAGAATTAATGGAATACGATGAAAACTAGCCTTAGAAATCGGCGATTACATTCTAAGAGCTGAAACGCAAAGAAGTCACACACAAATTTGATCCCGAGTGGAGTCATCATTATCAAGGCCTATTAGGCCTGCTCGAAGTTCACGCTTTGCGTCAATTAAAACACCACCACCACCTCGAACACATCCAGTTTTTGTAGTCTCGCGGTCTTTTCGGAAAACATCATACATTTTTGGATCAAAAAATTTGGAATCGTAAAAATTTATATTGAGCCAGGTCTCGATAAGAACGAAACATCATAGCTTGTCAGAGCTCATCAATCGCTCAGCATTCGCTTTGGTTCGCATTCCGGAAATATTTTGAAAATATATACGAAGACTGCAATTAGCTTCAATATTCTGATTCTTACTAGGAGCTAAGTTTTCTGTGATGATTATCTTATTTCCGAAAAAATTGAAAAGGGTGAAATTTCACGTCAGCTGGCCAGAGTGTAGGTTTTAAAACCAAATCGAATAACGATGGTGGAACACCCAACTTAAAATTACTCTTTTTAAGAAGTTCATATCGTAAACTGTTTTAATTAGCTAGAAACAAGCAATTTGGCTACGATATATGCTAAAATTTTTGACGACGTAACTAACGATGTTATAACTGTAGGTTTAAATAAGGAAATGTGAATACACTTTATTGTAGTAATTATATCTAACTCGTTACTGGTGTTTAACACAACCACCATAAGGCAAGCCTTATTTATCTTTTTATTACTCTTATTTCCAATAGTTGACCATTGTACCTGCAAGAGCAACTAAGCATCAGAAACAATAGCAGTAGCAGAGATCGCTGCGCCAGAGTCCGTCGTAGTGGCAGGATAAGATACAACAAAACTGGAAGAACCATATCGTGGAGATGTAACTGGCGCAGTACCCGCAGCCGGAGCAGTACTTCCTACTAGCGTTAACAGCGACGGCAGCGGAGTATGTGAGAGGAGTAACTGCGTCAGAAGGAGAATGAGATGACGTGGATAAAGTTGAAACACCCTGATTAGCAGAGACGGCATTATTAGCATTAGGCATATGCATCGTACTGGCAGCACTCTTATTGTGTTTTTTTATTTATTATTTCAGTCAATGAATACAAAATTCTTACTGACTATGCTAACTAACATGTCACTGGGAGTCTAGCTTGCGTGGGCACTCAAGCATACTGAACAAATATAGAATGCTTCCGGGATACACAGACCGTTGTGTCGACACTGCGGTCCCGGACAGGAATTTCGCGATGGTAATGCCAGGTAGGGATGCGTGGTCGAGAGATTTCTACACTCCACCTGGAAGTCTCACGATCTTCACAGATGGCTCGAAACTGAATGGCAGAGTGGGAGGAGGGGTCTACTCGCAGGACCTATCTCTGAACTGTTCTTTTCGGCTGCCGGATCACTGTAGTGTTTTCCAGGCTGAGGTTCTAGCCATAAAGGAGGCATAGACCTGTTACAGACCGCTTTAAAAGGCAATGATATCTTTATATTTAGTGATAGCCAAGCGGCAATCAGAGCTGTGAGCGCAGCTACAATTAGATCAAAGAGTGTACTGGATTGCAGCCGATCTCTGCAGGAGATGGCCAAGCAGAACAGGCTCAACCTCATTTAGGTTCTTGGCCACAGGGACATCGAGGGTAACTGCATTGCGGAGGAACAACCAAGCAGATTCTTCCCAGTAAAGAACGCATTGGTATGCCCTTTGGCACTTGCAAGCGGCTCTTAAAAGAATCTACTTATGCTCGTGCGAGCGACAGATGGACACATATCACAACCTGTAGGATCTCAAGGCTGACTTGGCCTAGATGGGACCGAAAACGGTCGCGTAGTCTTTATACCTTAAAACGGGACGATATTTCCCAAGTAATTGGCGCTTTATCAGGGCACTGCCTCATAGGCAACCATGCTGGTCGTCTTGGAGTACCCTTCTTTAGATGCTGTAGAAGCTGCAAAAATTATGAGGAGGAAGAAACGGTCCTGCATCTTCTCTGTATTTGTCCAGCTCTAGCCAGAAGCAGGCTACGGTTTCTAGGGGCACCTGTTTTTAGGAACCTTGGAGAATTAGGTGAAATAGACCCAAGATGCTTGACGAGCTTCGTCAAGAATTCTAAATGGTTCAGCAAGAGGGAGTGAGCGTTAAGCTTGTGGTATCACAACGGGCCTCTACTAATGGCCTAAGTGAGTCGCTGGATTAGCGGTGACAGCCACTCATACCTACCTACCTATGCTAACTAAATGAGTAACATAAAACTTATGACAAATATAATACAAAAGTTGGTAACTTGTATATTAAAGTAACTCTAACAGGCCCTTTCCAATAAAACAATTGTGAGGTTTTTTATGAGGGCTTTTTTGTGAGGTTATTCTTGGCCACACCTCATAAAAAAAAGTTCAACAAAATCACCCCACGAGGTGAAAATCGTTTTGCTGTCAAAAAGAAGCGAAAGACCGTAGCATAGGCGCAAAGAAATAATTATTTATTAATACACTGCCTTATTATTATTTGTACAAACCAAAAGTGATTTGATGGTCAATGAGCAAATGGCGTTTGTTTTGTTTGGTTAATTTTCGTAACCTCTATGTAGCATTAGACATAAGGCGTTACTTAAAAATGTAATAAAAAAGTAAATGAAATATGAATATTAATAACAAGGCAATAAACAATTTTTTTATTAAAATACATTCATTGTAGTGAAAATAAAAATACAATAGTTTTTAGTATTTAAAGGCGGTAGATTCTAAAGTTACGTTATATAACGACCCCTAACTCTTACACCCTCTCTTGCATTCTCTTCACTACCTCCTCTTGCTTCTCCAATACTGCTGCAGAAACAAGCACTAACTCCGCCATTCCTGAATATTTTTTTATTTAAAAAAAATCAACACACGGCACTGATTACGAATGAAAATTAACAAAATATTGTAATAACTGCTCAATAAAAATCATCTGCTTTCGTACTGTGAGGCTCTCATAAGCACGTCACAAATTTTACTCACTGTTGTGAGCAATTGAGCTTATCATTTTGCGCTATTTAAGGGTAACCTCACAATTGTGAGGAACCTCTCAACAGTGAGCAAGGTGAGTTTTGTGAGGGTATTAGAGCTGTAAGATGCAATTTTTCAACACCAACGCTGGAAGCGATATGTCAATGTCCACGATATGATTAAGATCATTTATCTCTCTAAGGGCACGACAAATTGGAGTATGCATAGAGTACAGTGACTTCGAATAAGGCAAATAAAAAAGGTCAGAGCGTCGTAAATTTCGCCTCGGAATATATCAACATTCAAGGTGTGACTTCACAAAAGCTCTGTATAGGGTTTTTAGTGTATATAGATCTGAAAAGTCTAAGCTATTTCGACGAAGAAAAGCTAACATCGAATAGGTGTTAGATACAAAGTAGTCTAAAAGGCTTTTAAACATCAACTTCGAGTCAAAATAAATGCCCAGATCCTTGACCTAAACTACAGATTTAAGAGTATTACCGAGAATAGTAAATGTGGTATTGATTATATTTTGCTTATATTTGAGATTATCAGCGTACAGAAGAAATTTCGAGAACAAAAAACTGGAACTTATGTCATTTATAAAAACAATGAACAGAAGGTGGCCGAGGATACTACCTTGGGGGACACCAGAGCGAACATGAAAAGAACGGGAAACTTTATTTTCTGGTTCAACCGCACAATACCTATCGCAGAGATAGGAGCTTATCCAAGCAAGGAACTTTGACTGAAAACCAACATATGCTAACTTAGCGATCAGAATTTGATGTGATACCTTTTCGAAGGCCTTAGAGAAGTCGGTATATACTGTATTGACTTGAAAGCCTGATTCATAACTCGCAAGGCAGTCTTCGGAGAAAATAGTCAGATATTCTGTACAGCATGTGACATTTTTTCCTTAATAATGCATTCAAAGAGTTTGGCAACCGAAGTTAATTTTGCAATAGGTCTATAATTAGATAAATCATTTTTGTTTCCACTTTTAAAAATCGGAGTAATAAAAGCTATTTTAATTTTTAATAGTTATTTTCTAGTCTTTAATAAAAGTTCCCTGGGATAGGGATGAGTTAAAAATAAGCGTTAATGGTTTAATAAGAGCCATAAATTTTTTGAAAAAGATAGGAGATAACCCATCGGCATCTGTTTGCGCTGACGCCTTAAGATTTAAGATGCCCTTTAAAACATCTTCTGCGCTTAGTGATAGACAACCAAAGGACTGACAATTTTCTGTAACATCTCTGATAACAGCATCAAGTGTCAGTATCAGATATAAAAAAGATTAGAGGAATCTTGGACCGAATAAGCAGTTTTATTTTTATAAAACATAGTGGAAGGATTTAATGTAAGACCAGAAGGCCTTAGGATTGGACTTAATATTGCTCTCGAAACCACCAATGTCTAAAATTCTATTAAGCTTGTAATAATAATAATTTACTTGGTGAAGATCTAAACTTGCAAAAGAGTCAACAAAATATTGCTCGAAAGATCTTCATAATTGATGATATCTAATTCTTGAATGAAGTGATATAACGTTATCAACATGGGATTTATATAGAGCTTCATTACTGTTTGGAGGTATTTATGAGACACAAATGAAGAGATCAGACCACGTACTGCGAAAGCGTACGCAGAGCGTACTAAGATCGTAGATCAAGCCGAACGTGTTTTACAGAGTGATAACAGAGTCGAGCTCATCAATGCGAAATATTGGCCCGTAGTCACAGTCAAGTTAAAGTCGGCAAACATTCGGTTTGGCAAACTAATCGCTTTTATCTTCATGAAGTATATGTTCGAGGTTTGAATCTCAGCCAGCGCCAGTAAAATCTTTATCATAGAAAAGGTTTTTTCTAATAGTGGTCACCCCTCAGCAGGCAATAGCAAACCTCCGATGACATTTTTGCCATGAAAAAGCTTCTCATAAAATACATCTGCCGTTCGGAGACGGCAAAATTGTAGTTCCTTCCATTTGTAGTAAAATATAAAGACGCACACTGAAGCCGGCTACATCCATTGCAGATGCGCAAAGGAAGCTTTTGTGAGAGCGGTAATAGATCGCAGTTCCCCTGATGGAGCGATTACTCCGCAGAACTGGGAGTTAGTTAACAGTAAACTCTGGACGGTGTAAAGAGACATTCGAAAGAAAACCCTGGACCACCTCCTAACTGCAAGGTGCGCCGATCAAAGGTCCGTGGATCTATATACGCTGGCAATAAGTCGTGTAGGCGAACTCTGGGAAGGAGCGCGCCTCGATGTAGTTCGTCTGGAGGACATTCTGAGCAGACCCAGGTCAAGAGCTTGGATTCCGGAGTTCTACAGTGACCCAAAGGAAGTGCTGGAGCTAATCCAACTGCGAAATCCAGAGCTACCCACCCACGAATGGAAGGTAGCCAAGGTCGGTGAAGAGGACGGTTAGCGCAGGTTAGCGGAAATAGTCCTCAATGAGGAATCAATAGCACCGCTTGCGAACCAGAGGTGAAAGGTCAACTATGGCTTTCAGGCGCTGAATCTTCCCATCTATCGTCAAGATGTGTCAATGAAGGCGAACCTAGCTAAGAACTCAGAGACGGCGAAAAACCTTCTAGAGGACAACGCAGCATCCAACTTTGGTATGGTGGGCGAACTCTTCAGAAGAGTTAGTTTGGAGGAAGGGCTAGGAGACTTCTCTGACCTCTCCGACACTGCAATGGAGGGGGATACAAAGGACCTCCCTCCCATGTCCGATGAGGAGGACGCCAACCAAACCGTAGTCGGGTGGTGATAAGCACTTAACACTGCCGATGGTGGGGATAATACAAATTAATCTTCATCACAGCAAGGCGACCTTGGGCGCACTACTCCTCCGTCTCGCTGAAAGAGAAGAGGATGTCGCGCTCATCCAAGAACCTTGGGTCGTGAATGATCGGGTATGCGGACTGAGCAGTAAGGGATACAAGTTGATCTATGTAACAGCCAAAGGTAAACCTAGGTGGTACATATTGATAAGAAAGTGTATTAATGTGTTTCTTTTAATACAGTTTAGTGATGCGAACAATGTTGTCGTGGCAGTGGTGTCTTGCGGTAGGACAAATTGGCTGGCGTCCTCGTATATGGCACATGACGCGGAAACACCACCTCCACCACAGCCAATAAGAGATGCGGTAACGGGCGCTTTTAAGCGCGGCACTCCGCTAATCATTGGAGCTGATGCAAATGCACATCATCATATCTGGGGTAGCTCAGACACAAATGAACGGGGTGAGTAATATGTGTAATAACTTACAGGTTAGCAATGTAGGAGATACTTTCACTTTCGTTACTTCAAATAGGAGGGAAGTCCTTGACATTACATGAGTCAATGGGGAGGGGGCAGAACTTCTGCATGACTAGAAAGTCTCAAAAAAGAGCTCACTCTCGGATCATTTGTATGTGAACTATAATTTATATATGTATACTGGTAAACAAGCGAAAACCGTTCCTTCACCGAACAAAAACCAAGTGGGAAAAGTTTAAAGCATCTTTTTCCAAAAATATTAATGATTTCTCCATGATCACTATAACCGTAGGGATAATAAAACGAGCCTTTGGCAGTTTCCAGCCCTTTAATTCCCCGGGACTAGACGGGATCATTCCTGCCGACCTTCGGAACACTTCGGAGCTGATTGCGCCTGTACTCGTACAAGTCTACGTGGCGGTGTTACGGTATAGCCGTATACCCTGGAGATGGGAAGAGGTAAAAGTAGTCTTCATTTCTGAAGGAGGAAGAACGATCCATACGATACCGAAAGACTTTAGACCAATTAGTCTATCGTCCTTCTTACTCAAATCGTTTGAGCGGCTACTAGACGAGCATATTAGAGATAATATTAACAGTGGACTTACCACCGCGCAGCGTGCCTACAGCAAAGGAAGATCAGTGGAAACAGCGCTGCACTCCCGAGTCAGTACGATTAAGAGATCACTGCATTACAGCTGCTTTCCCAGACATCGAGGGTGCTTTTAATAACATTTCTCCAGTGGCGATCACCTCATCACTGGTCCACCTTGGGGTGAATAACTCACTGGCCTCGCTCATTGGACGTATGCTTGTTAGAATAGAATTGAGTGTTAAGCTAGGTGGATCTTTCCCTCTGGAATATAGCCGTAAACGGGCTCCTCCAAAACCTCAAAGAGACGGGTGGCAAAATAATTGTATAAGCTGATGATATCGTCATAGCAATCTCAGGCAAACACCTCTCCACAATGACGGACCTGCTTCAAAGATCGTTAAATAGCTTAACTCTGTGATGCAGTAGCCGAGGTCTTGGAGTAAATGCATTAAAGACGGCCCTGGTGCTCTTTTCTAAGAAGCACAAGACACCAGATCTGGTACAAATAACTCTAGGGGAAAACACCCTCGTAGTAAAGGAACTGACTAAGTATCTGGGCTTCATTTTGGACAGGAAGCTTAACTGGAAGTCGGACATCCGAGACAGAGTGCGTTAAGCGACAATAGCTCTTTACTCCTGCAACAGGACAATTGGGAAAAGGTGGAGAATGCAACCCAGAATTATATACTAGATATACACAGCGGTGGTCAGGCCGATCCTATGTTACGGCATACATAGTAGTATGGAGGCACTCCCTCCAGAAAGATGTAAACTTTAAAATGATGGATAAAGTTCAGAGACTGGCGTCCATTCTCATAACTGGTGCGATGAAAACAACGGCTTCGAAGTCACTATGTACCGTACTAAATCTACTTCCGATAGACCTGCATGCCAAACAGCGATACGCTTGAACACCCTAAAGAAATGGTAAAACAGTCCCTACGGTCACGACAAGATACTAGCGGAATTCTCGGAGCTTCCTGGTCGGGTGGATTACGCGCTTCCGCCCGCTTCCTTCACCACGGCATTTACGGCCCTCCTACGTTCAAAGGAAGAGTGAAAACGAAATGCAGTTGGAAATAGCGAGTCCATACATGTATACACAGATGGATGAAAGCTTGAGGGAAAGGTAGGTGAAGGTTTATATTCCCGGCATCTGGGGATCTTCTATATCTTCCGGACCACTGTAGCGTCTTTCAGGCGGAACTGATGGCGATATATAAGGCCAATCAACTGGTAAAGTGTAATACGTTACCCGAGATTTTGCAGACAGGTTTACAAATTATCGAAAGATAGATGGCAGCAGGAAACAACCTGCAAAATATCGAAGCAACTGTGGCCGGCTCTCAGCGCAAAACGCACAGGACAATTACTAAACATGAACAAACACGACTTGATAAGTATCGGTCATAACAGGACACTGTCTTATAGGCAAACACGCTTTCCGATTAGGGCTGAGACTGTACGACTTCTGCCACTCTGGGCAGACAGTTCTTCAACGACCGGGGAGAGCTTAGAGAGATTGAAATACGAGATCTCCTTAAGTTACTTCAAAGCACTATTTGGTTTTAGGGGGTTGTTCCTTCGTGGGGAGTTACAATCCCCAACTGCGGCATCACAATGTGCCATGAGCCCAAGTGTGTATGTAATGGCAACCGTAGTTAGTGCGGCACATTAAACAGGTAGCAGCATTAAAGAAAATGCAACCCTGGGGTATATTTTTTAATTTGTTGTTGTCCATCACCCTTCAAAATAGATGTACCAAATTTGACGAGTTTGATAATTCTAAATTTAAACAATATATACTTGATTCTTCATTTTGTTTGAAAAATACATTTGTTTTCAACACAAACAGTGCAAGACGCATCATACTACAACGGATCCTCAGGAAACATTGCCCCTGGTCACAATATTTGGAAAAGACTCTCGTGGTATACCTTCAAATATGCAAAAAATGGTCGGAACGCACCCAACCGTTTGCCTAAAGCGGCATGCCCAAGCTCTGTTCCAATTGGATATTAAAAACAAGATCCGACCTTTTCTCGTGTTTTAGAACACAATGTCTCCATTCTGAGTATGTACATATGTATGTATGTTTTCCAAATCACGTTAATAAAAAATTTGTATAAATTGTAGCACTTAAACACCGTTCAATTCCTAGGTACGCCAACAAGTGGAAGTTTTTATTACAACTATGTCTATTGATTGTACAATTATATCGATAACCTTACAATACTCGAAAGCCTCAGGGCTGCCATATATACTACAGTTCGGCTAACCTGACAATAAGTGATCGACCCCGATCACTGTACACAATTGAACCATACTTAACGTCTAGAGTAGAGATTTCTTAAATACTACAGCAAATATGAAACTTACAGCTATGAACAATATTATTGAATAAATGTCGCTTTGACTACTTTAATGCTTCCCTATTACAACTTCTCCACAGTCTTATGTTACACGCTTCCACAATACCATCGTACGGAATCTGGGTTATCTGGCAATTTTCGATATCCCTGATGACATATCTGTCATTTGGCAGTACTTTCTGTATCACATAGGGACCTATGAACTTAGGAACGAGTTTTTTGTTTGTACCAACTGTTGTATCAACGTTTTTAATAACGACAAAATCACCTAAACTGAATGAACTAACTTTAACGTTTCATAGTTCGCTACGATGCAGATTATACTGCTGTATTTTGTCAATGTTTCCTTTTGCAGTGACCCGAATTGACAATCACAAGTGACATACCGATGCTTCTATTTATTGTGTTATTTAGGCAAATTCAATTTTTCCGAGTTGATTCACCCAATCCGCGTGTTGCAAAGACTCGCTTAAGTTCGCATGCATTCCGACCAGGGTCCGATTGACCCTCTCGACCTGGCCGTTTGCCTGCGGAGTGTGAACTGCTACTTTCACGTGCTTTAAATTTTTCTCGCTCATGTAATTTGAAAAATCGTTGGAAGTAAAACAACTGCCCCTATCGGTTATGCACCTTACTGGACGGCTGTAATAATCGAAATACTTATTTAATGCTGCTGTGACTTCCTTTGTGCTAGTGGTCAGGACCGGGTACAGTTTTACATATTTCGTGAACGCGTCGATGATTACTAAAATATGCTTTCGCTTGGATTGTAATGTTGGTACAGGTCCTAAATGATCTAAGTGGATCGTATGGAAAGGGACTGGCTCTTTCGGGATGTTATGCAAAAGCCTTTCATTAGCTCTATTTGGAGCTGAGTACATAATACAACGAATGCAATTTTTCTTGTAAGTATCTACCTTGCTTTTCATATCTGGAAACCAATAACTGCCTTTTAATTTATCGTAACACTTATCCACGCCTAGATGACCAATTTGTTCGTTAGTGGTTCGTATAACCTCTTGTTCTAATTCCTGAGGAACATATACCCGAAGCTCGTCGCCATTTTTTTTATATACTACACTGTCAACCATTGAAAAATGTTTATTATCTTCTCTTTCTAATTTGTTTTTTAGGTCTGAAATTTTCTCATCACGGACTTGCGCAGCTAGTAGCTGAAAATCGATTTCCTCACTATCCACAACCGCGACTAAACTTTCGCTATTCTCTTCTTTTCTGCTAAGTGCATCGGCATGAGTCATTTTCGTTCCTGTGCGATGGTGAACAGAATAATCACAATTTTCCAATTCTAATGCCTACCTAGCAATGCGGCTGTTAAGCAATTTTTTATTTAGTGTAAGGGTCAATGAGTTACAATCCGTAATGATTTTGAATTTGATGCCTTCTAAAAAGGCCCGAAATCGTCTCAGGGCGTAAATTATTGCCAATGTTTCTAACTCAAAGCTATGGTAACGTGCTTCAGCGTCTGTCGTTCTTTTAGAGAAATAAGATATTGGGTGGAACTCGCGATCGTCCTGTTTTTGGAGTAAGATCGCTCCGAATCCTACAGCGCTTGCATCACAGTGAAGTTCGGTATCCCTTTCTGGATTGTAAATGGACAAAATCGGACACGAAGCCAATTTTTCCTTGAGCGTTTCAAAAGCTTTAATATGCTTCTGGTTAAACTTGACCTTTTTAGAATATCGTAAAGTGGACGTGCAATCAGCGAATATTTGTCAACAAATTTTCTGAAATAAGAACATAGTCCAATAAATTATTGAACTTTTTTTTGAGTATTAGGAATTGGATAATTCAAAATTGCTTCGACATGGGAGTTTGACGGTCTAACCCCTAAATTCGACACCCTATATCCTAAGTATTCAAAGTATCATTGGCGAATTTACACTTTTTTATTTTTAACTGAAGTCCATGTTGTGAGAGGCGTCTTAATACTCGTTCGACAAGAAGGTAATGTTGGCTAAGTCACTTGTTCGCAATTACTATATCATCCATGTACGCCACGACTTCATTTTTTTCAATGAAATCTCTCAAAATTAGCGTTATAACACGTTGGAAAATCGCCGGACCGTTTTTAAGGCCGAAAGGCAATCTTAAAAATTCATATTGCCCGTTAGGAACAACAAATGACGTATACTTAATCGAGTTGTTATCCATTGGTATCTGGTAAAAGCCTGATTTTAACTCTAACGCTGTGAAAAATGATTTCCCTTCCAAATACTCCAAAGAGTCATCTATTAAAGGCAATGGATAATTTAATTATCCCTAGCTATAATTTTATTTAAATTTCTGTAATCAATGCACATCCTAGTTTCCCCCGATTTTTTCTGCGCCAATACGAGAAGCATATTATGAATTGCTATGTCGAATTATTTTTTTCTCGTGTAACTCTTTTATAATTCGCTCAACTTGAGTTTTTTCCAAAAAGGAAAGGCGTCTCGGTAAACAAAATGTCGGAATGTTGGATGTCGATATTATTTTTGCTTTGTAATCCGTTTCCGGTGGAGTTTCGTTTTTCGATTCCATATAGGTATTTTTTATCATCGTTTCAAAGTCTTTTACTGAAGCCGAAGAAAGCATCGGATTAATGTCTACAAAATTCTCCGCGATTTCTATATTACAAATCTCTTTAAACCCTATCTCAACTAAGGAATTATCAACCGTGGGTTCTTCTACGTATTCAATGTTTTGTTTATTTTTCAATTCAGGTATTTGTTTATCGAACATAAAAAGTGAAATATTAAATTTAATCAAAAAGTCTCTGCCGAACAATAAAGGAAACGGTAACGAACTATCTGGTAGCACTACCAAGTTAATAGTTTTTAAATTACTACGATATTTTATTAAGGCATTTATACTGCCACAATGCTTAATCTTTATATTTCCGATAGATGTATAATTGGAATTTTTCTCTTCGTGTAACATCGCATGTGGATTTTCCGAAGCAACCAAGGAACGTTGCACAAAGCTAATAGGGCTGCCCGTGTCAAAAACGCATGGAAAAATAACAAATTGTGGGCATTTTGCATTAAAAGTATTCAAAGCGACACTTACCAACTTTCTCAGTCATATCAAAATCTTCATAGGCAGCAGCAACCGTTCTTTGAGGGCAACTCGCGTATTGATGATCCAGCTTTCCGCAGTTAAAGCACAATCCCTTGATACGTGACTTTTCTTTGCAACCTTATAGGTAACGCCTTCTGCTCGCCACTGCGTTGTTGGCCATATTTCTCGCTTGAGTTCTGAACGATTTTTTCGTTACGGAATCGTGCTACAGGGTAGCTTATATTTCTTCGTAGGAAAAACTGGAATATATATTTTCCCACACACACTTCTCAGTTTTTATTTTAAAATATAACAGCAACCCAATAAATCCAAATTAAAAATAGCCGATCCCAATCAATGTAAATTAACGTATTATTTAAAACTTTAAAATTGCACTTATTAAAATAAAAATTTACATTCCCAGTTGCTGGAGAGGTATGTTAAAACTTATAAAATCCTATATCTAGAATTAATGGAATACGATGAATACTAGCCTTAGAAATCGGCGATTACATTCTAAGAGCTGAAACGCAAAGAAGTCACACACAAATTTGATCCAGAGTGGAGTCATCATTATCAAGGCCTATTAGGCCTGCTCGAAGTTCACGCTTTGCGTCAATTAAAACACCACCACCACCTCGAACACATCCAGTTTTTGTAGTCTCGCGGTCTTTTCGGAAAACATCATACATTTTTGGATCAAAAAATTTGGAATCGTAAAAATTTATATTGAGCCAGGTCTCGATAAGAACGAAACATCATAGCTTGTCTGAGCTCATCAATCGCTCAGCATTCGCTTTGGTTCGCATTCCGGAAATATTTTGAAAATATATACGAAGACTGCTATTAGCTTCAATATTCTGATTCTTACTAGGAGCTAAGTTTTCTGTGATGATTATCTTATTTCCGAAAAAATTGAAAAGGGTGAAATTTCACGTCAGCTGGCCAGAGTGTAGGTTTTAAAACCAAATCGAATAACGATGGTGGAACACCCAACTTAAAATTACTCTTTTTAAGAAGTTCATATCGTAAACTGTTTTAATTAGCTAGAAACAAGCAAGTTGGCTACGATATATGCTAAAATTTGTGACGACTTAACTAACGATGTTATAACTGTAGGTTTAAATAAGGAAATGTGAATACACTTTATTGTAGTAATTATATCTAACTCGTTACTGGTGTTTAACACAACCACCATAAGGCAAGCCTTATTTATCTGTTTATTACTCTTATTTCCAATAGTTGACCATTGTTTATTTATTTATTATTTCAGTCAATGAATACAAAATTCTTACTGACTATGCTAACTAACATGTCACTGGGAGTCTAGCTTGCGTGGGCACTCAAGCATACTGAACAAATATAGAATGCTTCCGGGATACACAGACCGTTGTGTCGACACTGCGGTCCCGGACAGGAATTTCGCGATGGTAATGCCAGGTAGGGATGCGTGGTCGAGAGATTTCTACACTCCACCTGGAAGTCTCACGATCTTCACAGATGGCTCGAAACTGAATGGCAGAGTGGGAGGAGGGGTATACTCGCAGGACCTATCTCTGAACTGTTCTTTTCGGCTGCCGGATCACTGTAGTGTTTTCCAGGCTGAGGTTCTAGCCATAAAGGAGGCATAGACCTGTTACAGACCGCTTTAAAAGCCAATGATATCTTTATATTTAGTGATAGCCAAGCGGCAATCAGAGCCGTGAGCGCAGCTACAATTAGATCAAAGAGTGTACTGGATTGCAGCCGATCTCTGCAGGAGATGGCCAAGCAGAACAGGCTCAACCTCATTTAGGTTCTTGGCCACAGGGACATCGAGGGTAACTGCATTGCGGATGAACTTGCGAGGGAAGGAACAACCAAGCAGATTCTTCCCAGTAAAGAACGCATTGGTATGCCCTTTGGCACTTGCAAGCAGCTCTTAAAAGAATCTACTTATGCTCGTGCGAGCGACAGATGGACACATATCACAACCTGTAGGATCTCAAGGCTGACTTGGCCTAGATGGGACCGAAAACGGTCGCGTAGTCTTTATACCTTAAAACGGGACGATATTTCCCAAGTAATTGGCGCTTTATCAGGGCACTGCCTCAGGCAACCATGCTGGTTGTCTTGGAGTACCCTTCTTTAGATGCTGTAGAAGCTGCAAAAATTATGAGGAGGAAGAAACGGTCCTGCATCTTCTCTGTATTTGTCCAGCTCTAGCCAGAAGCAGGCTACGGTTTCTAGGGGCACCTGTTTTTAGGAACCTTGGAGAATTAGGTGAAATAGACCCAAGATGCTTGACGAGCTTCGTCAAGAATTCTAAATGGTTCAGCAAGAGGGAGTGAGCGTTAAGCTTGTGGTATCACAACGGGCCTCTACTAATGGCCTAAGTGAGTCGCTGGATTAGCGGTGACAGCCACTCATACCTACCTACCTATGCTAACTAAATGAGTAACATAAAACTTATGACAAATATAATACAAAAGTAGGTAACTTGTATATTAAAGTAACTCTAACAGGCCCTTTCCAATAAAACCATTGTGAGGTTTTTTATGAGGGCTTTTTTGTGAGGTTATTCTTGGCCACACCTCATAAAAAAAAGCTCAACAAAATCACCCCACGAGGTGAAAATCGTTTTGCTGTCAAAAAGAAGCGAAAGACCGTAGCATAGGCGCAAAGAAATAATTATTTATTAATACACTGCCTTATTATTATTTGTACAAACCAAAAGTGATTTGATGGTCAATGAGCAAATGGCGTTTGTTTTGTTTGGTTAATTTTCGTAACCTCTATGTAGCATTAGACATAAGGCGTTACTTAAAAATGTAATAAAAAAGTAAATGAAATATGAATATTAATAACAAGGCAATAAACAATTTTTTTATTAAAATACATTCATTGTAGTGAAAATAAAAATACAATAGTTTTTAGTATTTAAAGGCGGTAGATTCTAAAGTTACGTTATATAACGACCCCTAACTCTTACACCCTCTCTTGCATTCTCTTCACTACCTCCTCTTGCTTCTCCAATACTGCTGCAGAAACAAGCACTAACTCCGCCATTCCTGAATATTTTTTTATTTAAAAAAAATCAACACACGGCACTGATTACGAATGAAAATTAACAAAATATTGTAATAATTGCTCAATAAAAATCAGCTGCTTTCGTACTGTGAGGCTGTCATAAGCACGTCACAAATTTTACTCACTGTTGTGAGCAACTGAGCTTATCATTTTGCGCTATTTAAGGGTAACCTCACAATTGTGAGGAACCTCTCAACAGTGAGCAAGGTGAGTTTTGTGAGGGTATTAGAGCTGTAAGATGCAATTTTTCAACACCAACGCTGGAAGCGATATGTCAATGTCCACGATATGATTAAGATCATTTATCTCTCTAAGGGCACGACAAATTAGAGTATGCATAGAGTACAGTGACTTCGAATAAGGCAAATAAAAAAGGTCAGAACGTCGTAAATTTCGCCTCGGAATATATCTGCAGAATAAATTTAACTTAATGAGCTGACAGCGTGCGGGGTATGAAGGTAACGGCTCAGTAAAATTGAGGGATCGTAACGCAAACCTAATAAAAGTCTTTTGCACACGCTCAATTCTTTTGATAAGACCAAAGTAAGAAGGTCGCCAGATATTGGCCGCATATTCAAGGTGTGACTTCACAAAAGCTCTGTATAGGGTTTTTAGTGTATATAGATCTGAAAAGTCTAAGCTATTTCGACGAAGAAAAGCTAACATCGAATAGGTGTTAGATACAAAGTAGTCTAAAAGGCTTTTAAAGATCAACTTCGAGTCAAAATAAATGCCCAGATCCTTGACCTAAACTACAGATTTAAGAGTATTACCGAGAATAGTAAATGTGGTATTGATTATATTTTGCTTATATTTGAGATTATCAGCGTACAGAAGAAATTTCGAGAACAAAAAACTGGAACTTATGTCATTTATAAAAACAATGAACAGAAGGTGGCCGAGGATACTACCTTGGGGGACACCAGAGCGAACATGAAAAGAACGGGAAACTTTATTTTCTGGTTCAACCGCACAATACCTATCGCAGAGATAGGAGCTTATCCAAGCAAGGAACTTTGACTGAAAACCAACAAATGCTAACTTAGCGATCAGAATTTGATGTGATACCTTTTCGAAGGCCTTAGAGAAGTCGGTATATACTGTATTGACTTGAAAGCCTGATTCATAACTCGCAAGGCAGTCTTCGGAGAAAATAGTCAGATATTCTGTACAGCATGTGACATTTTTTCCTTAATAATGCATTCAAAGAGTTTGGCAACCGAAGTTAATTTTGCAATAGGTCTATAATTAGATAAATCATTTTTGTTTCCACTTTTAAAAATCGGAGTAATAAAAGCTATTTTAATTTTTAATAGTTATTTTCTAGTCTTTAATAAAAGTTCCCTGGGATAGGGATGAGTTAAAAATAAGCGTTAATGGTTTAATAAGAGCCATAAATTTTTTGAAAAAGATAGGAGATAACCCATCGGCATCTGTTTGCGCTGACGCCTTAAGATTTAAGATGCCCTTTAAAACATCTTCTGCGGTTAGTGATAGACAACCAAAGGACTGACAATTTTCTGTAACATCTCTGATAACAGCATCAAGTGTCAGTATCAGATATAAAAAAGATTAGAGGAATCTTGGACCGAATAAGCAGTTTTATTTTTATAAAACATAGTGGAAGGATTTAATGTAAGACCAGAAGGCCTTAGGATTGGACTTAATATTGCTCTCGAAACCACCAATGTCTAAAATTCTATTAAGCTTGTAATAATAATAATTTACTTGGTGAAGATCTAAACTTGCAAAAGAGTCAACAAAATATTGCTCGAAAGATCTTCATAATTGATGATATCTAATTCTTGAATGAAGTGATATAACGTTATCAACATGGGATTTATATAGAGCTTCATTACTGTTTGGAGGTATTTATGAGACACAAATGAAGAGATCAGACCACGTACTGCGAAAGCGTACGCAGAGCGTACTAAGATCGTAGATCAAGCCGAACGTGTTTTACAGAGTGATAACAGAGTCGAGCTCATCAATGCGAAATATTGGCCCGTAGTCACAGTCAAGTTAAAGTCGGCAAACATTCGGTTTGGCAAACTAATCGCTTTTATCTTCATGAAGTATATGTTCGAGGTTTGAATCTCAGCCAGCGCCAGTAAAATCTTTATCATAGAAAAGGTTTTTTCTAATAGTGGTCACCCCTCAGCAGGCAATAGCAAACCTCCGATGACATTTTTGCCATGAAAAAGCTTCTCATAAAATACATCTGCCGTTCGGAGACGGCAAAATTGTAGTTCCTTCCATTTGTAGTAAAATATAAAGACGCACACTGAAGCCGGCTACATCCATTGCAGATGCGCAAAGGAAGCTTTTGTGAGAGCGGTAATAGATCGCAGTTCCCCTGATGGAGCGATTACTCCGCAGAACTGGGAGTTAGTTAACAGTAAACTCTGGACGGTGTAAAGAGACATTCGAAAGAAAACCCTGGACCACCTCCTAACTGCAAGGTGCGCCGATCAAAGGTCCGTGGATCTATATACGCTGGCAATAAGTCGTGTAGGCGAACTCTGGGAAGGAGCGCGCCTCGATGTAGTTCGTCGGGAGGACATTCTGAGCAGACCCAGGTCAAGAGCTTGGATTCCGGAGTTCTACAGTGACCCAAAGGAAGTGCTGGAGCTAATCCAACTGCGAAATCCAGAGCTACCCACCCACGAATGGAAGGTAGCCAAGGTCGGTGAAGAGGACGGTTAGCGCAGGTTAGCGGAAATAGTCCTCAATGAGGAATCAATAGCACCGCTTGCGAACCAGAGGTGAAAGGTCAACTATGGCTTTCAGGCGCTGAATCTTCACATCTATCGTCAAGATGTGTCAATGAAGGCGAACCTAGCTAAGAACTCAGAGACGGCGAAAAACCTTCTAGAGGACAACGCAGCATCCAACTTTGGTATGGTGGGCGAACTCTTCAGAAGAGTTAGTTTGGAGGAAGGGCTAGGAGACTTCTCTGACCTCTCCGACACTGCAATGGAGGAGGATACAAAGGACCTCCCTCCCATGTCCGATGAGGAGGACGCCAACCAAACCGTAGTCGGGTGGTGATAAGCACTTAACACTGCCGATGGTGGGGATAATACAAATTAATCTTCATCACAGCAAGGCGGCCTTGGGCGCACTACTCCTCCGTCTCGCTGAAAGAGAAGAGGATGTCGCGCTCATCCAAGAACCTTGGGTCGTGAATGATCGGGTATGCGGACTGAGCAGTAAGGGATACAAGTTGATCTATGTAACAGCCAAAGGTAAACCTAGCTGGTACATATTGATAAGAAAGTGTATTAATGTGTTTCTTTTAATACAGTTTAGTGATGCGAACAATTTTGTCGTGGCAGTGGTGTCTTGCGGTAGGACAAATTGGCTGGCGTCCTCGTATATGGCACATGACGCGGAAACACCACCTCCACCACAGCCAATAAGAGATGCGGTAACGGGAGCTTTTAAGCGCGGCACTCCGCTAATCATTGGAGCTGATGCAAATGCACATCATCATATCTGGGGTAGCTCAGACACAAATGAACGGGGTGAGTAATATGTGTAATAACTTACAGGTTAGCAATGTAGGAGATACTTCCACTTTCGTTACTTCAAATAGGAGGGAAGTCCTTGACATTACATGAGTCAATGGGGAGGGGGCAGAACTTCTGCATGACTAGAAAGTCTCAAAAAAGACCTCACTCTCGGATCATTTGTATGTGAACTATAATTTATATATGTATACTGGTAAACAAGCGAAAACCGTTCCTTCACCGAACAAAAACCAAGTGGGAAAAGTTTAAAGCATCTTTTTCCAAAAATATTAATGATTTCTCCATGATCACTATAACCGTAGGGATAATAAAACGAGCCTTTGGCAGTTTCCAGCCCTTTAATTCCCCGGGACTAGACGGGATCATTCCTGCCGACCTTCGGAACACTTCGGAGCTGATTGCGCCTGTACTCGTACAAGTCTACGAGGCGGTGTTACGGTATAGCCGTATACCCTGGAGATGGGAAGAGGTAAAAGTAGTCTTCATTTCTGAAGGAGGAAGAACGATCCATACGATACCGAAAGACTTTAGACCAATTAGTCTATCGTCCTTTTTACTCAAATCGTTTGAGCGGCTACTAGACGAGCATATTAGAGATAATATTAACAGTGGACTTACCACCGCGCAGCGTGCCTACAGCAAAGGAAGATCAGTGGAAACAGCGCTGCACTCCCGAGTCAGTACGATTAAGAGATCACTGCATTACAGCTGCTTTCCCAGACATCGAGGGTGCTTTTAATAACATTTCTCCAGTGGCGATCACCTCATCACTGGTCCACCTTGGGGTGAATAACTCACTGGCCTCGCTCATTGGACGTATGCTTGTTAGAATAGAATTGAGTGTTAAGCTAGGTGGATCTTTCCCTCTGGAATATAGCCGTAAACGGGCTCCTCCAAAACCTCAAAGAGACGGGTGGCAAAATAATTGTATAAGCTGATGATATCGTCATAGCAATCTCAGGCAAACACCTCTCCACAATGACGGACCTGCTTCAAAGATCGTTAAATAGCTTAACTCTGTGATGCAGTAGCCGAGGTCTTGGAGTAAATGCATTAAAGACGGCCCTGGTGCTCTTTTCTAAGAAGCACAAGACACCAGATCTGGTACAAATAACTCTAGGGGAAAACACCCTCGTAGTAAAGGAACTGACTAAGTATCTGGGCTTCATTTTGGACAGGAAGCTTAACTGGAAGTCGGACATCCGAGACAGAGTGCGTTAAGCGACAATAGCTCTTTACTCCTGCAACAGGACAATTGGGAAAAGGTGGAGAATGCAACCCAGAATTATATACTAGATATACACAGCGGTGGTCAGGCCGATCCTATGTTACGGCATACATAGTAGTATGGAGGCACTCCCTCCAGAAAGATGTAAACTTTAAAATGATGGATAAAGTTCAGAGACTGGCGTCCATTCTCATAACTGGTGCGATGAAAACAACGGCTTCGAAGTCACTATGTACCGTACTAAATCTACTTCCGATAGACCTGCATGCCAAACAGCGATACGCTTGAACACCCTAAAGAAATGGTAAAACAGTCCCTACGGTCACGACAAGATACTAGCGGAATTCTCGGAGCTTCCTGGTCGGGTGGATTACGCGCTTCCGCCCGCTTCCTTCACCACGGCATTTACGGCCCTCCTACGTTCAAAGGAAGAGTGAAAACGAAATGCAGTTGGAAATAGCGAGTCCATACATGTATACACAGATGGATGAAAGCTTGAGTGAAAGGTAGGTGAAGGTCTATATTCCCGGCATCTGGGGATCTTCTATATCTTTCAGACCACTGTAGCGTCTTTCAGGCGGAACTGATGGCGATATATAAGGCCAATCAACTGGTAAAGTGTAATACGTTACCCGAGATTTTGGAGACAGGTTTACAAATTATCGAACGATTGATGGCGGCAGGAAACAACCTGCAAAATATCGAAGCAACTGTGGCCGGCTCTCAGCGCAAAACGCACAGGACAATTACTAAACATGAACAAACACGACTTGATAAGTATCGGTCATAACAGGACACTGTCTTATAGGCAAACACGCTTTCCGATTAGGGCTGAGACTGTACGACTTCTGCCACTCTGGGCAGACAGTTCTTCAACGACCGGGGAGAGCTTAGAGAGATTGAAATACGAGATCTCCTTAAGTTCCTTCGAAGCACTATTTGGTTTTAGGGGGTTGTTCCTTCGTGGGGAGTTACAATCCCCAACTGCGGCATCACAATGTGCCATGAGCCCAAGTGTGCATGTAATGGCAACCGTAGTTAGTGCGGCACATTAAACAGGTAGCAGCATTAAAGAAAATGCAACCCTGGGGTATATTTTTTGATTTGTTGTTGTCCATCACCCTTCAAAATAGATGTACCAAATTTGACGAGTTTGATAATTCTAAATGTAAAGCAAATGTACGTGATTCTACATTTTGCTTGAAAAATACATTTGTTTTCAACGCAAACAGTGCAAGACGCATCATACTACAACGGACCCTCAGGAAACATTGCCCCTAGTCTCAAAATATAGGCAAAAAAATGCTCGGAACGCAACCAATCGTTTGTCATTTGGCAGTACTTTCTGTATCACATAGGGACCTATGAACTTAGGAACGAGTTTTTTGTTTGTACCAACTGTTGTATCAACGTTTTTAATAACGACAAAATCACCTAAACTGAATGAACTAACTTTAACGTTTCATAGTTCGCTACGATGCAGATTATACTGCTGTATTTTGTCAATGTTTCATTTTGCAGTGACCCGAATTGATTCAAACCATCCCCCCCCCCCCCCTTTTGAACTGAACTCCTCCAGTTTGTCCACCGTTGGCCCCCTCTGACTGACTCCAAAAAGCACTTTACTTGGTGACATACCGATGCTTCTATTTATTGTGTTATTTAGGCAAATTCAATTTTTCCGAGTTGATTCACCCAATCCGCGTGTTGCAAAGACTCGCTTAAGTTCGCATGCATTCCGACCAGGGTCCGATTGACCCTCTCGACCTGGCCGTTTGCCTGCGGAGTGTGAACTGCTACTTTCACGTGCTTTAAATTTTTCTCGCTCATGTAATTTGAAAAATCGTTGGAAGTAAAACAACTGCCCCTATCGGTTATGCACCTTACTGGACGGCTGTAATAATCGAAATACTTATTTAATGCTGCTGTGACTTCCTTTGTGCTAGTGGTCAGGACCGGGTACAGTTTTACATATTTCGTGAACGCGTCGATGATTACTAAAATATGCTTTCGCTTGGATTGTAATGTTGGTACAGGTCCTAAATGATCTAAGTGGATCGTATGGAAAGGGACTGGCTCTTTCGGGATGTTATGCAAAAGCCTTTCATTAGCTCTATTTGGAGCTGAGTACATAATACAACGAATGCAATTTTTCTTGTAAGTATCTACCTTGCTTTTCATATCTGGAAACCAATAACTGCCTTTTAATTTATCGTAACACTTATCCACGCCTAGATGACCAATTTGTTCGTTAGTGGTTCGTATAACCTCTTGTTCTAATTCCTGAGGAACATATACCCGAAGCTCGTCGCCATTTTTTTTATATACTACACTGTCAACCATTGAAAAATGTTTATTATCTTCTCTTTCTAATTTGTTTTTTAGGTCTGAAATTTTCTCATCACGGACTTGCGCAGCTAGTAGCTGAAAATCGATTTCCTCACTATCCACAACCGCGACTAAACTTTCGCTATTCTCTTCTTTTCTGCTAAGTGCATCGGCATGAGTGATTTTCGTTCCTGTGCGATGGTGAACAGAATAATCACAATTTTCCAATTCTAATGCCTACCTAGCAATGCGGCTGTTAAGCAATTTTTTATTTAGTGTAAGGGTCAATGAGTTACAATCCGTAATGATTTTGAATTTGATGCCTTCTAAAAAGGCCCGAAATCGTCTCAGGGCGTAAATTATTGCCAATGTTTCTAACTCAAAGCTATGGTAACGTGCTTCAGCGTCTGTCGTTCTTTTAGAGAAATAAGATATTGGGTGGAACTCGCGATCGTCCTGTTTTTGGAGTAAGATCGCTCCGAATCCTACAGCGCTTGCATCACAGTGAAGTTCGGTATCCCTTTCTGGATTGTAAATGGACAAAATCGGACACGAAGCCAATTTTTCCTTGAGCGTTTCAAAAGCTTTAATATGCTTCTGGTTAAACTTGACCTTTTTAGAATATCGTAAAGTGGACGTGCAATCAGCGAATATTTGTCCACAAATTTTCTGAAATAAGAACATAGTCCAATAAATTATTGAACTTTTTTTTGAGTATTAGGAATTGGATAATTCAAAATTGCTTCGACATGGGAGTTTGACGGTCTAACCCCTAAATTCGACACCCTATATCCTAAGTATTCAAAGTATCATTGGCGAATTTACACTTTTTTATTTTTAACTGAAGTCCATGTTGTGAGAGGCGTCTTAATACTCGTTCGACAAGAAGGTAATGTTGGCTAAGTCACTTGTTCGCAATTACTATATCATCCATGTACGCCACGACTTCATTTTTTTCAATGAAATCTCTCAAAATTAGCGTTATAACACGTTGGAAAATCGCCGGACCGTTTTTAAGGCCGAAAGGCAATCTTAAAAATTCATATTGCCCGTTAGGAACAACAAATGACGTATACTTAATCGAGTTGTTATCCATTGGTATCTGGTAAAAGCCTGATTTCAAATCTAACGCTGTGAAAAATGATTTCCCTTTCAAATACTCCAAACAGTCATCTATTAAAGGCAATGGATAATTTAATTATCCCTAGCTATAATTTTATTTAAATTTCTGTAATCAAAGCACATCCTAGTTTCCCCCGATTTTTTCTGCGCCAATACGAGAAGCATATTATGAATTGCTATGTCGAATTATTTTTTTCTCGTGTAACTCTTTTATAATTCGCTCAACTTGAGTTTTTTCCAAAAAGGAAAGGCGTCTCGGTAAACAAAATGTCGAAATTATTTTTGCTTTGTAATCCGTTTCCGGTGGAGTTTCGTTTTTCGATTCCATATAGGTATTTTTTGTCATCGTTTCAAAGTATTTTACTGAAGCCGAAGAAAGCATCGGATTAATGTCTACAAAATTCTCCGCGATTTCTATATTACAAATCTCTTTAAACCCCATCTCAACCAAGGAATTATCAACCGTGGGTTCTTCTACGTATTCAATGTTTTGTTTATTTTTCAATTCAGGTATTTGTTTATCGAACATAAAAAGTGAAATATTAAATTTAATCAAAAAGTCTCTGCCGAACAATAAAGGAAACGGTAACGAACTATCTGGTAGCACTACCAAGTTAATAGTTTTTAAATTACTACGATATTTTATTAAGGCATTTATACTGCCAATGCTTAATCTTTATATTTCCGATAGATGTATAATTGGAATTTTTCTTTCGTGTAACATCGCTTGTGGATTTTCCGAAGCAACCAAGGAACGTTGCACAAAGCTAATAGGGCTGCCCGTGTCAAAAACGCATGGAAAAATAACAAATTGTGGGCATTTTGCATTAAAAGTATTCAAAGCGACACTTACCAACTTTCTCAGTCATATCAAAATCTTCATAGGCAGCAGCAACCGTTCTTTGAGGGCAACTCGCGTATTGATGATCCAGCTTTCCGCATTTAAAGCACAATCCCTTGATACGTGACTTTTCTTTGCAACGCTTTCTGCTCGCCACTGCGTTGTTGGCCATATTTCTCGCTTGAGTTCTGAACGATTTTTTCGTACCTCGGCAATAATCCCTTTAGCTCCTTCCTTGACGTCACGTTGTAAAACATTGCGACACTTGGTGACTTGTCCTGCAGGCCGTCGATTACGAATTCAACCAAATCTGCTTCGCTAACAAGAGCCTTGCATTCAATTTCCTGCATTGCCAACACGTAATGGTGCAGGCTTTCGCTATTTCGCCGCCATCGTCGCATCTCCAACTTCTTAAAAATATCTCTGATGTTAACGGTCTTGTGAAATTCTTCCTTAAAAAGTGGCTTAAACTCCTCCCAAGAACGGGACGACGTCATTTGTAGAAACAGCTGGCCACTACCCGCCAACACAAATTTCAACTGGTCTGTACACTTATACAATTCTGTTGTGTGTTCGAAATCGGCGATCCATTTTTGCACTTCACGGTCACCATCGCCACCAAATTTTTCCAATGCGGCTTCGATATCTCGGATCTGACAAGGAGGTGCACGAGGTGCACTTTGCAATTCCAGATCGTTAATTTGTTTCTGAAGAGTCATGATGCGCAAGCGTAGTTCCAGTTGGCTTTCTTGTTATTGCAACTTCGCCACGTCTTGCATGTGATGAAGCGTTTTCTGTGCAACATGGCCGGCATCGTCAAAATTTTCTTCACTAACAAAATGGCTGCCATCGTGTGCATCGTTGTTGTTGTTCACTGTTGGGCACTGGGTATGGTTTTCGCTATCGCAAGCGTGCTGACCCGCGGAATGGTCTTCCTCCGCTCCTACTACTTTGCCGAGAAGTGCTTTAAGTTGGCCAAAAGTTGCCGAAGCAGGAAATTCTATATCCATGTCACGTAAGGCACGTGCTACTTGGTCTCTGGTAGCGAATGCGTCCATCTTGCCGATTTCAGTTATATTCTGAAGTTGCTGAAGTTACTAAAGTTACTTATTTTTCCGATTGGCGATTTAAATTAAACAATTTTCACAATTAATAGCGTTTTGGTTTCGGCCACACCTGAGTTTGTAGCACTTAAACACCGTTCATTTCCAAGGTACGCCAAAAAGTGGAAGTTTTTATTACAGCTATGTCTTTTGATTGTACAATTATATCGATAACCTTACAATACTCGAAAGCCTCAGGGCAGACATATCTACTACCAAATTAGAAATTATAAATTTACAAAATTTAAACAAATATTGTTTTGTTTTTTTTTTTGTAAGAAAAAAGTTTGTTGTAAACAAAGTTTGACTTGTTATGGACCACTTATAAGAAAAAACTCCAATCAGCTGCTAACGTTATATTACCTGTTTATTGTACCATGGCACTAACCTAACCTAACCATTGATGTTACACTGCTCATCGATTTCTTTACTTGAAAACACGGAAATTACACTCTCAGGTGGTGGGCGAATATATTTTCGCCGAGCAATAGCACACTATTTGCAGAGAAAATCCTTATCAGAATTCGGTAGGAATTCAACATCCGACGGCAAAATGTTAACACATTTTAAATGAGAAAGGTCATTGCACCTTGCGTACGGAATTTTGGGATGCGATCGCTCCACTTTATTACTACCCAAACAAGCCATTTTAGCATCACAATTAGCGTGAAAAATTAGAGTCACCGTCTCAACTATTTTGCCCAAAAAAATCTATTTAAACTTATGAGTTAAGTTAAACCCACTGAGCACATATGATATACATTCCTACCAGGGTACTGCCTTATAGGTAACCACGAGGTGCGTGTCGCAGTACCTTTCGACAGATGGTGCAGAAGCTGCAAAAATTATGAAGAGCAGGAAACGGTTCTACTCCTTCTATGCATTCGTCCAGAGCTAGAGAGAAGCAGGCTACGCATTCTAGGGCGCCTCTTTTTGGGGAACTCGGTGAATTATGTGATATATGCACAAGATGCTTGACGAGAATCGTCAAGAATTCTAGATGGTTCAGCAAGGAAGAGTTGGTGGTATAACAACGGGCCACTAACTAATGGCCTAAGTGTCTCGCTGAACTTCAGTGAATACACAACTATTAATAAGCCAGGGACTTTGCCCTTAACTGCCATCTATTAATAGACTACTGTTTTGAGCATGCTGAGTCATTCATTTTATGCTTGACACCCATTGAAAGCAGATAACTTCTTGACTTGACTTTTAACAAAAAGTAAATTTTTTATGCTGATGAAGCATTATTTTTTGCATAAAAAACCATAACCGAAACCAAGGAAAGGCATACATTTTCTTGGTTAAGAAGTGGTTTATTTACTTAAGTTAAGGTCGTATCAGCACAAATAACGCCTTTGTTGTGTATTGAAGTAGAGCTATCAGTAACTTGAGCTATTTTGAAAGGGATCGTTACACTAGAAAACGGCGATAAAATCCATGGAATGATATTGGATGACCGGAGAATGAAAAAGTGTGGGGTAGCTGAGGCTGTAGGCATCTCATCTGAGCTGGGTACATCACATTTTACACAAATATTTGGATTTGAAAATTCTTTCTCCTCATTTAGCCCCATGCGACTCTTTTATAATTCAAAACCTGAAGAAATGGTTGGGTGGTAATTTATGAAAATTCAGTTGCCTGCCCTTTTGAGCCAGATAAGTAAATTTTGATATGTGCATTTTTCGGTTAAGCCCTAAGCCTAAGTTCCTGTTGCAAACAAGATTGGGCAGCTATGCAAAGAAGACTGAAACATTGCCATCCATATTTACATACATTTGTATGCATGACTTAAGTAAGCTTATGTTAAAATTTTTTTAAGGAAGCCTTATTTTAAATAAAAACAAGTAAAACTAAGGCTGTATTCGGCTATGGCGAAGGCCTTTAACGAATGCTATCGGTTGTATGGGAGCAATATTTCTCCGATCTTAATGGTTTTCACTGATAAAACAGTTCTAATAAAAACTATTATTTGGCATAATTTTAAGCCTTACTCACTTACTTTATTGGCGCGTCAACCGCCCAAGCGATTTTTGCGGAGGTCAACAAAGCACGCCAGCTGTCCCTATCTATTGCTAACTGCCCAGCAAACATCAAAAAAATATTTCTCAAACCATGGAGAAATTCATAGTTCTCAAGTTGATATCCACCGTATTTCTCCAAATTTCTCAAACCTTGGAGAAATTCATAGTTCTCAAGTTGATATCCAACGTATTTCTCCAAATTTCTCAAACCTTGGAGAAATTCATAGTTCTCATGTTGACATCCAACGTATTTCTCCAATTTTCTCAAACCTTGGAGAAATTCATAGTTCTCAAGTTGATATCCAATGTATTTCTCCAACTCTTCTAATTTTTTTGGTATTTTCATATGACTATCAAAAGCAATAAAGTACGAGTATAATGAATTTACATACATTTATTCACGGTGTTTTAAACTCAAAAGGAAGAAAATATATTTTCGATTTTTATTTCGATACTGCTACTAAACGTTTGAGACCAATTGGAGAATCACTTTTGAGATCAAGTTGAGAACTAACTTTTTCTCAACTTGAGAATCATAATTATTGCCATACCAAAAAAATGCCATTTTTGTTAAGAACGCTATGATTCTCAACTTGAGATGCACTTGAGAAACAACGTTGGAGGTTTGAGAAGTACCTTAGTTCTCAACTTAACCTCAAGTTGAGCTCAAGCCTAAATGTTTAATGGGTGGCGGCAATTGAAAATCCCAAATATAGCCAAGTACTTTTATACCCGCGCACTTGTGCCCAAGGGTATTATAACTTTGTTCGCATAACGGTTGCTTGTAACAGCATAACGGAATCAAGATAGATATAGACATATATCTACCAAAATGCTCAGAATGAAAAGAGAAGTCGATTTAGAGATGTCTGTCTGTATGTCCGTCCGTCCGTGCAGACGATAAATTGAGTAAAAATTAAATATCTCAATGAAACTCGGTAGGTAGATTGTCCTTGACCCGGATCAGGTTGGTATTGAAAATGGGCAAAATCGGACAATAACAACGCCCACCTCCTATATAACGGCAATTGTCAAGAATGCATAAATTGCTTTATTTCAGTAGCTATGGAAGCTAATTTGTTGAAATTTGGTATGTAGTGTTGTATTCGAGCAGGAAATCCGACTGTATAAAAAATTTTTACAGGGGGCGTGGCACCGCCCACTTATGAGTTCATAGGTATAGCTCTGGAAACACAAACCTCCCCCCACGATTTTGGTATACGTATTACACTATGCCTATTTAAGCGATATTTGGAAAATTATCAAAATCTGAACATAACCACGCCCACCTACCATATAACGCTAATTTTCGAAACACTAAAAATCGGACATTTCAATAAATGGTGAAGGGAAATATCTTGAGTTTAGTATGTTGTGTTGTATTGCAGTCAATCCGACTTTTTGAAAATTTTGGAAAAGGGGCGTGACACCGCCCATTTTTGAGATTATGTGTATATGTCTGCAGCTACTTTATCGATTTCGTCTAAACTTGGCACACATGTTAGTTTGTACCTAGTTAGGTGAGTTTATGAAAATGCTTGAAATCGGACGAAAACTTCGCCCGTCTCCCATATAACTGCAATTTTCCAAAACTATGAAAATTTGATACTTTAGTAACTATTGGAATTAAGTCAACAAATCTATTTAAACGAACATTTTGGAAAAGGTACGTGGTACCGCCCACTTTAGAGTTCATGTGTACATATATCTCTGGAAATCCTTTATCGATTTTGCCCAAATTTAGTACAGATATTTAAGCAGTATTTTTAAAATCACTAAAATTGGACCACACCCAGAAAGTTTTTGAAACCCGTAAAAATCGGATACTTAGTAACTAGTGAAGCTAATTTGCTCAAATTTGGTATGTGGTTTTGTATTAAATAAAGAAATCCGATTATATGAAAATTATGAAAACAGAGGCTTACATCAAGTTCGGTTTTGCCCGAACTTAGTCTCTGCTTTATTAATTTAAAAATTTAGCTGAAAGCGAGCGCCGGGTACATAAAGTTCGATCGAACTTAGCCACTTCTTTACTTGTTCCACTTTGTTCTTTCCAACGCAAGTAGGTATTCCTTTCCTCTGCCACCACCAGCACAATCCCCTGCACTATGTCTACGTCCATGTACAGCTCGTACAGCTCATCGTTCCATCGTACGCGTCATTATCTGTCGCAAAGACGGAAAGGTCCATAAATCTGTCGGATAATCTTTCTCTCAAACACTCCAAGAGCCCTCTTATCTGATGTTGTCATCGTCCATGATCTGCGCCATACAATAGGACGGCCATGATTAGAGACTTATAGAGTGTGGTTTTTGTCCATCGAGAGAGGACTTTACTATGCAATTGCCTACTCAATCCGAAGGAACACGTTTTGCCGGGATACCAAATTCAGACATTGCAGCAAATAGGCAACTTCTTCTCGTGCTGTCGAAAGCGGCTTTGAAGATAACAAAAAGATAGTGTGTGTCGATTATTTTTTCTCCGGTCGTTTCCAAGATCTGGCGTACTGTTAATATCTGGTCGAAGGTAGATTTACCAGGGCGAAAGCCACACTCATAAGGTCCAATCAGTTCATTAACGGTGGGCTTAAGTCTTTCACACAACACGCTCGACAGAACCTTATATAAATATAGTAGATTTAGCAGGTCTAAAGCCACACTGATAAGGTCCACACGATTAACGGTGGGCTTAAGTCTTTCACACAACAGACTCGACAGAACCTTATATGCGATATTACGAAGACTAATCCCGCGATAACTGGTGCAAACTTAAGTCTTTAACACAACACGCCAGAACCTTATATGCGATATTACGAAGAGCACACTCAAATTCCAATCAGCAGGCATGTGTTCTTCCGATCATATTCTAGAAATGAGCTCGTGCATGTACGAGCTTTTCTCCCCCGTACTTGAATAACTCAGCTGGCAACCCATCGGCCCCGGCCGCTTTGTTGTTCTTCACCCGTGCTATAGCTTTCCGAATTTCGTCATAGTCGGGTGATGGTACATCAAGACCATCCATCATCATCTTCTTAAAAGTTGTTGCAGCTGCTTCCATTAAGCAGTGTGGATAAGTGTTCCCTCCATAATTTAAGTATGCTGTGGACATCAGTCACCAGGTCGCCGTTGTCATTCTTACCGGAATTCGCCCCGGTCTTGAAACATTATGTTAACCGTCGTACTTTCTTTTTTAAAAAAAATTCGAGCGCTTTTCCTGTCTGCCAAGCTCTTCGCACTTACGTATTTTGGCCTCTCTCTTTTTCTCACGAACAATGTGTCTTGCTTCCATATTCCAACTGACGATAACGCTCTCGCACAGCTTGTGTTGCGCCCGATCACATTGTGGCCCTGTAGGCAGCGTCTTTACGTTCCGTAGCAGCACGACAATCTTCGTGATAATGATCCAAGTCGATGTTGGCTCGTCGGATCGTAGGCACATTTAGCATACTGGAAGCATGCCTTTCATCTATCACAACAGGGTCGATTTGGTTTCGTGTTTTA
Source organism: Philophylla caesio (assembly GCA_963971545.1). Lineage (NCBI taxonomy): Eukaryota > Metazoa > Arthropoda > Insecta > Diptera > Tephritidae > Philophylla > Philophylla caesio. Next base: position 75,124,007 of record OZ020607.1, read on the forward strand.
CCATCTGGAGACAGCCACGTAGCATGATGTATATTCTTATGCTTGAACCTGGTACTACAGACTACCATTTTTCGCGCCCCGACAAAGTCGATCAGCCTCAGTCCATTATATGCCCACCTTGGTATTGAAATCGTCAAGCACGATTTTTATATCGTGGCGGGGGCACCGTTTATACATGCAGCCAGGGAGATCGTAAAAGCGATCTTTGGTCCCATCGTCCTTCTCTTCCGTCGGGATGTGGATTGTGGCGATACGTTCATCCACCGGAGTAAACGACAGCTGGCGATGTCGAACTCAAAATATTCAATATATACATAGCCTCGGTCTCCTGCTGTCCAGCTAAATGTCACCCTGAAATATGTGCACTCCTCAGAGGTGAAAACCGATTGGTAGTAGGAGACTTTAGCGCGCACCACGTTCTTTGGTTATCAAGCCCACCAAATGATCGTAGGGAAAACTTATTGGCAGAGCAGATTGACGATTCGACATTCAGCACAATGAACGAAGATGCCCCACCAGGATAGTGGGCAGCTGCTATAGCTCGCCAGATATAGCACTAGCTGACACGGGTCTGATTAATAGCATAGCGTGCGCAAGGTCATCGCATCTGCCTCGGCCCGTTTCATCCCGGCAGGGAGGATTCCCGATGTCCGCCCAAATTTTCCGGCTGAGGTGGCCGTCCTGGCGGACGAGCGAGATCATCTTCGACAGGTAGACCCGGATAGCTCCCGCAGCAGAAAACTGAATGCGGAGATCCGGCGCCTGGTTGACAAGCATAAGCGGAACAAGTGTGAGGAGCATTTGAAGCCCTGTAACCTTGGGGCTGGAGTGGGCAAACTATGGTCGACCGTGAGGTCACTGTCCAACCCGACGAAGCGCAACGACCAAGTGGAGATTTCATTCGGACATAGCGCGTAATCGGAACCGAAGAGATGCGCGAGCTACTTTGGCCAGCTGTTTAAACTGCTTCCTTCGGCAGACAGAGCCAAACGTGCTGTGACCAGAAGGCTGCGTAATAAAAAACCAGACGCACCAATTGTCTTTTCCAGCAACGAAGTGAAGGAGGCCATCGGAAAAGAGAAAGACTCCGAAGTCAATGGCCCGGATGGGGTTAGCATGCTGGTGCTGAAAAAATTGGGTCCTATGTGAGAAGACTACTTGACTAAGGAACTCACCTTGTCTACGGTCGCCCTTATCATGCCAGAAATCTTTAAGATGGCTAGGGTGATCCCACTTCTGAAACCGGTGAAACCGGCTGATAAAGGCGACTGTTATCGGCCGGTTTCCCAGCTTTTACCAGTGGCCAAGACACTTGAGCCCTCGATATTCCCATACCTCCGTCGCCACCTTGGCCTGGCGGAGCACAAACACGGCTTCCGTAAAGTGCATAGCACCACGACCGCATGTAACGCCATAAACACCCAGGTGAATCGTGGTATTGGATTCCTGCCCTATGAATGCCGTCCTAGGAGTCCAACCACCACCGGCAGCGGTTGAAGAGCTCCGTCTGCCTCGTGAGTCACGTGTCACTCTGGCCCAATTAAGATCTAGACATTGTCGCAGGTTAAACTCCTACTTATCTAGGATCAACGCCGGCCCAGCATGTGGAGGCCCGCTCGACACCAAACACCTACTCACATGCTCGGCTAAACCAACTAGGCTAACACCCCCCCTATGGTCGAAACCGCATGTTTCCTGGACCTACCGTTAGTTGAGCTCGATGATAACGATTAGTGGCTCGATTGCCCCGTACAGGGTTTTGGTTAACGCTACAACAACAAGAGTACTTTACGGCGAAGTCTCTTTCCCAACACAAATCCGACACCGAATTTGCGCTCCTTTACATGGCAGCTGTAGTATACATCGCATGAGCCTATCGATTTTTTCCATTGCCCCGTCCATCGCATTTCATGGATGGCGGTGATGTCAGCCTTTGCTCTGCTGATTACATCAACCAGCCGGGCAGATACACCTTCCCAATTAAGGGTCCGGACATTCCAGGTGCATGCCGTCAAATCATATTACTTTATATGATTGAAGTGTTCGTCATTAAAATAGGGGGTTTCATCCGAGGCTTTTATTCTTAGCATCTTCAGGGGAGCACTTTTAGTATGACAATTATATCACACGACGATGGTATCATACGTGTTTATATGTGAGTTTAATTTTTTTAGAATTTGTGGCTGTTAATTATTTGTTTACACAATATGATTAGTGTGTGTACATTTTTTTTGTTACTCTTTTATTGTTCATATAAATAAACTGTAATACTGTTATCCACACAATATGAATAATGTGTGTACATTTTTTTTGTTACTCTTTTATTGTTGATATAAATCAACTGTAATATTGTTATCCAACTCGTACTTTCCAACATCGGACCAAACTTTATATATCATTTCTATGAAAGGTATACTTTAATTTGTGCTAAAGAAGTTTGTATAATTGTATTTCGATTTTCATTTAATCATCCTGAACAACGTCGGTTACTCTACAATAAGTATATTCCTAGCGTAATGTATGCAGCATGAAATACGAACACTTTTCAAAAGTCTGTAAAAAAACCATCACTAAATGGGAGAAAACGAACGAAATCGAACGTATCAAATTAATATGTAAATATTTGCTTGACAATCCAAACAAACCAAAAAATTTGGGTTTTCATCACTTTTTTGCGATGGCGTTCAAGAAAACTTTTAGGGAATCTACAGAGCAGCAAAGAAAGAGCCAAAATGAATATTGAAATCGCAGGTCGAACGGCCAAATCGCATCGTAGGCTAGCACAAAAATATAAAGTAAGCGATAAAGGAGTAAAAAAATATATGTATAAAGGACATTTGAATAATGAAGTTTGAAAAAAAAAAACGTGACTGAGGTCTCAGAAATCATTCACAATCCGAAGAAAGTTGTGTTGTAACTGACAATAAGGAAACGTTGCGTCAGCTTTATGCTATAGTTGCGAATGTTTATGTAGAGAAATGCCTTCCACAACTTAAAAGATTTATTGACAAGTATCATAAGAATGACTAGAAAATGTATTTTGCTGGATTTGGCGTCTGCTTACGATGCCAAAGCAACTGCTTATGAATATTTTGTTATTTATGTTGCACCCAGGCACCAGAATCCTCCAAATGAACCTAAAGCTAATCAAAACATTTTGAGCCAATTTAAAAAGAAAGTGTATGGAAATTTACTTAAGCCCAAAATCATTGATTATTTATTTTCATTTCAGACATATTTCACTAATTTATTTTCAATTGCACATTTGGCACACCTCATTGTCAAAATATAAGGCGTTGCCACTGTTTCACAAAACTTTATAACTTTTACTCTTAAATACCAAATACAATTTTGGGTATCATAATGATAATAATTTAGATCTTTCAGTTTATATGTAGCTCAGTCATAAACTAAAAATAGTTACTCCACCATCGAAAAAGCACTTCTAGCAATCGTTTTAGCCACCAAAGCCGAATTAAAATGAATAATACAGCCTGGAATAAATCTTGAACGACGATATTCCGCTATAGGAGAAACCATTAAACAAGTCCAACCTTTAATTAATTCTTGAAGTAAATGACAAAGGTGCATCAATGGAATTCAAAAATAGACAAAGAAGAACCAATAGAAGTAATGTGTTAAACGAGAAAAAAAGTAAATATTCAAAGAATTATTCAGTTTCTTTCACTTCAGCTAGAAACATATTCCGCATCAAATGCTGCAAAAGAAATATAAATTATGTACTTGGAAAGAGAAATCCAACTCCCCAATGTGAAAAACTAAATAGCAAAAACTATTCACAACTGCCATAAATGCGAAATTCATAAATATGACAGAAATCCTCCAATAAACAATACAAATTACCAGAAATTCCGCATAAACCATCAGAAATCATTCACATTGACATGAATATAATAAATTGTATTGAAATTGTAACTCTTATTGATACGTTTTCCATTTTTTTACACCTTTCACATTAAATTCCAAAACTAGTACAGCAATTCTTTTAACACTTAAAGCTACATATAGAGACTTATTAAAGCCAAGACCAAAGAAAGATGGTGTGTGACCAAGGACTCGAATTCACAGCAAACATATTTCAGGACTTTTGTTAGAAAATCGAAAACGATCTTCACATCACATCGTTAAAACAAACGTCCAGTAATGCACCAGTAGAAAGACTTCAAGAACGAAAAATGACACTGAAGATGGCACAACGCCGAAACCGGTTTGTCTTAAAACCAAACTTGACAAGAGATGACGAAAATTCGTTCCAAAACCAATAATTTCACACCCTGTCGGAAGCAACAACAAAAGATCAGAATAACTTAATTTTACCTTAACTGAGATACATAGAATAACGCTTGCAATACGTAAAGAACACAAATAAATCAGCGATGTACCTTCAGTTCACGGCGATTGGCCAGACGCAAAAAGGCTACAGTTCCGTTCTCGCCTTATTTAGTTAGTTGGTTAAGTTATAGGGAAAAGTGGGAGCAAGGGACACCGCGACCTAAAAGATCTTTTGTATCCCTACAATTAGTTCCTAGCCGTGACGACCCAAGACAATATCTGCTTCTCTAATAAATGTTAATAATGCCTTGGTAGACGTTCCTAATGTTGAGAGACTCGACTATTGATGAGTTGAAATAACGGTTCCGGCCCCATAAAGACAGACGCAGAGGATTTTCTGGCCAGTTCATCAGCGGCCTCGTTGCCCTCAATCCCGCAGTGTCCTGGTACCCAGAACCTTTTTTTTCGCTGCCAGGAGTTGAAGAGTGTCATAGCACTCTTTGACGAGCCTGCAATTGATAACCCTACTAGATAGGACTTTTATAGCCGCCTTGCTGTCTGTAAAATACAATTAAAAAAGCGCCTTTCAAACCCTTTTCAAGGTTTAATCTGGCGCATGCAGCGATTGCTAGAACCTCAGCCTGAAACACGGTAGGCCATGTGCCCATAGCAATCAAAAGTTTAGTGCCGGGACCATAGACACCTGCACCTGTACTTCCCTCCATTCTGGACCCGTCGGTATACCAGTGTATATATCTTGACCAGTCCTCTCGATCCGGAATTTTGACCTGGAAGATTCGACCAAAACATATTTCTTTTTGCAAGGAGTCGGAAAGCATGCTTGATCCTAAACCTGGGATTTTATCCAGAATGCAACTATGTTGTGAGCTCATATAGTGAAATTCATTAGTTATTTGCATTTGCAGGATCCTCGAGTCTTCTGCAGGCCCACATGGCTCGGTTTGCTTTCCTTAGAGTGTTGTTTATGTGGGAATTCCAACTTAGTCTCTTATCGAGGACTACTCTTAGGTATTTAACTTCGTCGGAATATTCAAGCACAGTATCTCCAAGGGTTACCGAACTCAGATTCGGTTTATACCTTTTTGTAAACGGTACGAGAACAGTTTTTAGCGGGTTCACATTAAGGCTCTGAAAGGCACACCTGCTTGTTACCACGCGCAAAACTGAACTCATAACGTCTGACACCCGTGACAATGATAACTAGATCATCGGCGTATCCGATAGCATCAAACCCGTTCTCTTGTAGTTTAATTAAGAGGTCGTCCACTACTAGTGACCAAATTAAGGGGGAAAGAACAACCCCTTGTGCGCATCCTTTATTAGGTTTAACTTTTAAAACACTTTTGCCTAGGGATGAGGTTATATCACGCTTACTCAATATAGCGTCAATCCACCCAACAGTTGATAGATCCACACCTCTTCGGACCAAAGCCCTCGAGATGGATCCATAGGCAGTATTATCAAAAGCCCTCTCGACATTCAGAAAAGCGCACAGAGCAATCTCCCTGAATTCACAGGCCCTTTCGATTTCACCGACCAGACACTGTAGAGCGGAATCCGTCGATTTTCCTTTGACGTAGGCAAACTGAGTATTGTGAGAACCTCAGATTGTCTTATGTGTAGATCTAGCAGTCTTTCGACTGTCTTAAGAATGAAGGAAGTCAAACTGATAGGTCTGTACGATTTAGGTGCGTCAGACGGCCCATTGCCTGTCTTGGATATAAACAATACGGATACCTTCCTCCAAGTATACAGTATGTTTTCCCAAGAATAACTCGCCCTAAATAGACAGATCAGCGGGTCGATGATAGAATCAATACATCTCTGAACCAGAGCCGGATAGACACCATCATCCACCGCCGCTTTAAAGGGTTCGAAGGATTCTATTGCCCAGAGTACCTTGTCCCTGTCAAAGATGGAGCCAGACCTGGAAACGCCTGGGCGAGTTGGAAACGGCAATGTTTGGCGAGCTACGTTTTGACAACAGAGTTAAGTAATATTCGGATATCTGTTGATATATGTATAAATTGTGCTAGTCACAAGCTTATAAACTTGCTCATATGATGTCAAATGAGAGTCGGAAGGGGACCCAGCTCTTGCAGGGGATGCGTGTCGGGGAGCAGCTCGATGCCAATGACCCTCAAATGACGGAGAGTGTCCTCTTTCAAAAACCCTGAGAGAAGGGGATGATGATGGCGAAACGCGGGCAGTGGAAACCATCTTGGGTGGTCAGTCAAACTCCTGTTGCTACATCTAGCAACCGGCCTAGGTCTATGTCGGTTACTTGAGAAGCTAGTGGGACATTGGTGGATGCAGCGACATCCAAATCCGCTGGCGGACGCTGCAAGAAAAGGAAAACTGCGGCGACACCCACCAAATCTAGCCCCAATGTCTGTTCGAGGCATAGTGCGGCGTTGCCCAATTCTGATCTTGTGGCGAACAATAAAAACAACGGAGGTAGTGCCGCAGGAGTTGGTCAAGGCAAAACCACCCCCGCCATGCAATTGCAGAAGGAAAACCTCCCAAATACGTCAGAAGGACTGGGGGCTCGGTCGAGTTATTCTGAGACCGTGAAAGGCCCTCCGCTGGTTGCCGTAATTGGAAGGGCGGGTTCGACACGGCCGATGACTACTGCAGAAGTAAAGCACTGCAAGAGCCATCTGATCCGAGCCGTCATTGCCTCCGGCCCTGCAGCCAATGCCCTTGGGTATAAGGAGAGGGATGGAACAATTATGGTGAAATGCCTCTCCCAAGAAAACTGGGGTTGGCTCAAGGCTGTGGTGCAAAGAATCCCTACTCTGTCTCTTCTTCGCGACCGTCTCATTTATAGTTGATTCCAGTGACGGCAACTCAGATTAATTTGCAGCACTCTAAAGCCGCTACTTCTCTTATAAGAAGATGGTTAACCATGCTGCACACGAAATGCCATATAACAGCTATTCAGGGGCCCTGGGTTTTTAAACAAAAACCCTGTGGACTAAGTGTATTACGTCCTATATAACGAAATCTCGGTCAGACCGAGGGCTTGTCTTATAGTGTCTTCTCACTTTGCTGTAACTAAGCTTTTATAGCTGTCAGGACTTGGTGGCAGCGAGGTAGAGCTCCAAGAGCAAAAATGGGTGGAAACATTTTATTATTGCCTATTTTCCATACGACTCTCTGCTGCCGCCACCTCCGGGGAAGGCGGCCAGTCTTGTGGAGTATTGCGAAAACCAAAACGTCTGATTGATCCTCTGTTGCGATGCTAACGCCCAGAATCAGGGGCAGCAGAAAATGCAAAGCGAGGGGAGATCGGCTTATCGAGTATATACTGTCAAGTGGGCAGAGCATCTTGAATGTGGGCTCTAAGCCATCATTTTTCACGCCCAGGAGACAGGAAGTGATTGATCTTACTCTTTCTAACTCTCGGTTAGGTAGTCAGTCCTCAACTGGAGAGTCCTGAGTGAAGAGTCGCTTTCGGACCACAGATATATCTAGTTTCAATTTGGTGAGGATGCTATGTGCTCTGCGCCAGTACGCAACTTGAAAAAAACGGACTGGTCGTATTCAAGGGAGCTTGGGAATCAGATATCGGCGCCACGTAGAATACGATTCATTCATGTCATTGATGAGTCAGTGGGTATTTTAACGACTGCTCTACGTGATAGTGTTAATAAGGCCTGTCCGGCTTGAACAGTTCTTAGCCATGGTGAAACAAGCAGCTGCAGAGGATGAGAGGTGAATCGATAAAATATCTTAACCGGGCCCTCAAAACTAATATTGAGATGGACTGGGAACAATATCGCTGCACGCAAAGAGAGTATATGTAAGAGGTTAATTCGCTCTGCGAAAAGGGACTCTTTTAAATAATACTGCAAATGGATTGAAACATTGGGTGAAACAGCTAGACTGGTAAAAGTTCAGAAAGAGAACCAATCCGTAAAGCTGGGTTCACTCAAGAGGACTGATGGCTCTTTCACAGATACCAGGACTTAGACTTACTCTTTTCTTCTAGAGACTCATTTTCCTGGAAATCTGGTGATGGTTACGCACTTGCTTATATACCTCAATCTTGGAGGCTGGTAAATGTCGCCTTTATACGAAAGGTTGGCAAGGATGACTTCGCCAGCCCCAGAAGCTACAGACCTATTAGCATGACATCATTCATGCTTAAATGTCTGGAAAGATTAGTAGAGCTACGCATTCGTAGAATGGCGCTGTCTTCACATCCTCTGTCTTTGCATCAACATGCCTGTTTTCTGCACGCGTAGTTTCGTGCCTGATTCCCACAAAAAGAAAAATTTAATAAAATAAAGCAGATTTCTCGTTCCCGCTTGATAAATCAGCTTCTTAACTCATAAAAAATGTTGCATATTCTTCAGTTTCCAGATGTAAAAGTAGTATATTGTAAACTTCTTCATACTATAAAAAACGTTGGTATCACTGACTCGTTTGTCAAATAATTAATTACGTGAATTTGAATAAGTTTTGCAAAAAATGTGTGCTAATTCATAATAATATATAACAATTTCTTCTGATACATCTAGCATATATGTCTTCCTGCCGCAGATCAGTAGCAATTTTTTAAGGCACATACACTTACGTGTGTTAGATGTTATACTAGCAACTGCAACTATTAGGAGGAATTATTTTAATTGATTCTTTGTAATTACAGGTTCCTTTGACCGTTTAGTGTATATCCTGCAGTAGACACGACCTATCTTATGAGAGCGCCTGTTATTGAAAAGAAATCACCGCAGAATTTTCGTGGTGACGTAAAATTTACGAAGTAAATTCGAGTATGCTTGATACATATGTCCCGCTATAAGCGGAGAAATTCTAATAATTTAAACACTTTGTTCCAGGTTCCTTCAAACACGATACCAAATTATTTAAAATCTGATTTTTGTCGATCATGAGTAAATAAAACTGTGTTTTATCGTTACAGTGTTTACTATAATCATTTGGTTTGATTTTAAATTTCATTAAAAAAATTTACAATTTTAATTAATAATAATGATTTTGTCGACCTTCCCATTTTAAATTTGGGTTTTTTTTTCTGGCTTGAGGTTCGACCTTTAATTTTAATTATTTGCCAATTAAAATAGAGTTAAATCTCTACATATTTTATTTGTATAAAATAGAGGGGCAAATTGCCGCGGATATAAGCTAGTTAATACAAAAATTAAATAATTACTTTAAAAAATACTTTTTTAATACGTATTTTACTTAGTAATTTTTTAATAGATACTTTTTCGCAAAAAGGGGTTTTCCCCTTTTCTGCGTACTTTCAAAATACAACTAAAGATTAAGAAGTGTCAGTAAGGACAGAAACTTTTTATTTTAATCATGGCATAATAATTTTCTTTATCTCAATGTAGTTATCCTTTTTTTTTTGTATAACTTACGAAGACAATAAAAGGTAAACAAAGTTTCAGGGATCAGAAACAAAAATCGACTCAGTTGCAAGAACAAATATCAACAACGCAAACGAGTAGAAATCCTTGCACAAAAAAAATACTTTACGATTCAGGTGATCCCAGCTGTGAGCCCTTTTTGACAACCAGCTGATGTTTATCTATAGCTTCATCCCTACCAATAATATATTATTAAAAATTTTTTTATTTTGGAATGCTTTAAAGACGACAATAAAGGCAAGTGAAAAAATTATATAAAAAGGATACAAAGGATCGAAAGCCCTAACCCTTCTACAAATGGTACATTTTTTTCATGTTTAACTCCAAAAACAACCATATCTTTTCAATATACAATTTCACAAAAAGTGTGTAATGCAACCATCGTTTGTTGTTCCCTTTTTGTACAAAATTCGTACATCGCGTTGAAAGTATGTATTAGGGTGACAGTTAATTTCGAAAGTGATATTTTCTTTGGTCTCAGTATTTTTTTGTGTGTAGTTTTATTTAAAAAAAATTCTAGTAAAATTTCAAGGTCGTAGGAAGAGGATTAGGGGGCGCGTCGGCCCCCCAAAGTTACACAAAATACGTCTTTTCACGCAAATTCTTACTTTGACTGCTTGTAACTTTCTCTGTGTTTTTTTTTTTTAAACATTACTGGCGAAAGATGTTCATTAATATGTCTACAATAACATCTGTCAATAACATTTTTGTCTAATGTTAATATTTAATGAAAAAAACTTAAATATAGGAGAAAAAGTACGCCTCAATGTCGATTTATTATACTTAAATAAAATTACTTATATGATTCAAATTTTGGATTTTGTTCAGATTTATTTAATTAAAGATTCATATAGAAAATTCCTTATGATTTACGTAAGAGTAGCTTCAACAATTATATACAGTAAGACCTCGCTAGTCCGAACTTCAGACTTTTTTTGTTTACTTTTGTTTTCAAGTGTAAGAATTGTCTTTAAAAGTTTGCTTCAAATTTTTTTTGCCTGTATGCTGAAGCGATCTATAATATTGACAATTGTGACCGAGAATATTCCCGTTACAACCTCAACAATATTATTCTCAATGCTTGCGTAAGCTACCGACAAAAAATCAGCACCAATGTTTCTCGGAAAATAGATTCTTATTTTACAGTTATATGCAGCAGCCGCAAACATTTTTTAATAGCATTAAATTTGCAAAAAAATCATTCGAAGTGAATATTTGAATGTGAAAAGTCGAAAATGTCTGCTAGAAATTTACGTGAACGCATATATTTAATTGGTTATTGTACCAACTCATTAACCGGAAGTAAACTACCCTCCAATATAGAAGTGTTGAAAGTTTTGTTTTTCAATTTACGTGTAGTAAAAAAAAATTTATGGAAAAGTTCAGATTTAGTTGTAAAAGAACTATTCGTGTTCTGGGAAAAAGCCCGCATTCCGGTCAAGGATAAACAACACTGCATTACAAATGTAGAGAAATTGTATAAAGAATGGCAAAGCTTTCAAAAAGATTCAAAGAAGACTTCTAATTTCCATAAGAGCAAAGTAAACACGTGGAAAGAAAAATTGGATATGCTTTTTGACGTGGCGCATGCAAGTGCATTAAAAATAATGTCGAATCAAGAAGATATTGATTTCTTGATAAGTCAACGAAAAACGGGGCGCCCAGGCTTTATGTATGGTATCGATTACGAAGAAGTACGCCGAGAGTGCCGACTTGAAGAACGCAACAACAATTTATTACAACAAGTGGAGCGGAATAATCGTGAAATTGCATTAATTGGTTCGTTGTATGTTATTGTTTATTTTTTATTTTCTTTAAATTAAGTCGTTTTTATTAGATGAAACTGCAGAGTTGCTGTCATCTGAATCTTCAGAGAATGATAACAGTTTTCCAGATATGGAATGTGACCCACGTTGTAGTCAACCTCCAGCCAAAAAATGTAGGGGAACAAATAAAATACTAACACCAAAACTGGCGGCCGCACTCGATGTCTGTAAAATCAGTGACAGACATGCGGTTCATCTAATAAGCGCAGTCGTTGAAGCTCTGGGTAATAATGTTGAAGATTATATTTTAAACCGAACGTCTGTACACCAGGAAAGGGAACAAATCCGTGAAGAAAGAATTTCAGCATTAAAAAATAAATTAAAATTAAATGAGCTCGACGCTATCTGCCTTCATTGGGATGGTAAACTTTTGCCGGCGCTGACGAGAAATGATAAAGTTGATAGGTTGCCTATAATAATATCGAGCGGTAAAGTTGAACAGCTTCTTGAAATACCTGCACTTGATTCCGGTACTGGAAAAGAACAGGCATCCGCTGTATGCGATGCTATTTATGAATATGGTCTGCAAAATCACATCAAAGCTTTAGTGTTTGATACAACAGCGGTCAATTCTGGGCGTTTCAATGGTACCTGTACGTTAATTGAAAATAATTTACAAAGACAACTTTTATGGTTACCATGCCGTCATCATATATACGAGATTGTTTTAAGATGCGTTTTCGAAGAAAAAATAAGCTGTTATGGAAGTCCAAACGTTAAAATGTTTGAGAAATTTAAAAATGCTTGGGCTAAGATTGATGCTAAAAACTATGAGTATGGCATCAACGATCCAACTGTCAAGACGTACATGAAAGAGTCTGCTGTTGGCATTATCGGTGCAGTAAATAATATCTTGGAAGAAAAACAACCCAGGGAAGACTATAAAGAATTCTTGGAACTCACTTTGCTCTTCCTGGGTCAAAAACCAGAAAAGACACATCCAAACAGCCTAATGTTTCGATCGCCAGGAGCTGTTCACCATGCAAGGTGGATGGCAAAAGCGATTTACTGTCTAAAAATATTTTTATTCCGTAACGAGTTCCAGCTTTCAGCAACTGAATTAAATAGGCTTCGTCAAATTTGTGTTTTTATTGCTGAAGTCTATGTCGAAGCGTGGTTTTCTGCTCCTTTGGCCATTAAAGCGCCATATCAAGATTTTTTATTTTTACAAAAACTTGAAAACTTCAAAAAAATTTATGCTGCTATATCTTATGTTGCTCTTAAAAAGTTCAGGAACCACTTGTGGTATTTAAGCCCTGAGGCGGTTGGTCTTGCATTTTTTGACAGCAACGTATCCCTTTTTTCAAAACAAAAAATGGTGGCGGCTTTGGAAAATGATTTTGAACAAGAGCAAAACACAAAGCGAGCTACAATAAATGATAGAGAAATCGTTGAAATATTCCATGACGGAATTGAACAGTTCGTCTCTGCCGAAACAAAAGCATTATTTGAAAGATTTCAAATAAATACTGATTTTTTTAAATTAAACCCAGACAAATGGGAGCAGAACCAATCTTATTGTAAAGCGGCTGAACTGATGAAAAAATTAAATGTTACAAATGACACTGCCGAAAGGGGGGTTAAATTGATGGAAGAGTATAATAAACTATTTACCAAAAATGAACGCCAAAAACAATTTGTTTTAAAAATTGTTAGCGATTACCGCCATCGGTTTCCGGACTGTAATAAAAAGACATTGTCTCAAGTGCTTTAAACAATATTAATAAAAAGAGAAATCATATACATATGTAAGTAGTTTTATTTAAGTATAATAAATCGACATTGAGGCGTACTTTTTCTCCTATATTTAAGTTTTTTTCATTAAATATTAACATTAGACAAAAATGTTATTGACAGATGTTATTGTAGACATATTAATGAACAACTTTCGCCAGTAATGTTTAAAAAAAAAAAACACAGAGAAAGTTACAAGCAGTCAAAGTAAGAATTTGCGTGAAAAAACGTATTTTGTGTAACTTTGGGGGGCCGACGCGCCCCCTAATCCTCTTCCTACGACCTTGAAATTTTACTAGAATTTTTTTTAAATAAAACTACACACAAAAAAACACTGAGACCAAAACAATAAAGAAAAAAAAAATGCTCCATACATTTAATTGTCACCCTAGTATGTATATATTAATGTGCATTTTTTAAATTAATTTTTCTTTATATTGGTGATTACACAGCAAGACACTCAAAAATACCTAGGAAGTGACGTTATTTTTCTTGTAGGTCTTATCGAGTAGAACGAGAATACAATTTTGGAATTTGTCAAACACCCCCAAAATCTCGACTTAAACTTTAAAAACCGATTTTTCGTGCTTTTACGCACTTCTTAGCCCATATCTTAGCTAAAACCGATTTTCATTCTAAGAACGGTTTAAGAAAGAAGAAACTCAGACCTTTTGAAAGATATATAGACGTATTAATAAAGCTGAATAAATTTACCTGTTTTTGCACAACAAACTTAAATTTTGCTACCCTTTTTCTTCTTTTTTTGACTTTGGCGATATTTTCACACACTATTTTATAAAAACACAAAACGAGTTTTGATTAGATTCAGAGTACGTTTAATACCGAGTTCAACGAATGTTTCTTTTAAAAAATCGGCCAAAAAGTGACTGAGTTATTTTACTTTTTATAAGAACGAAATTTTTGCAAAAACTTACAACGAACTTAGTTTACTAATACTTAAATATTATTAAATTAAAATATATAGATCAAAAGTGCTTTTTTGACCGTTTGTTCCTTAGGTCAGCATCGTCAGTTTCGCGTTGTACTGACCAGCAATATTCTGCCATCATATTTATTTTGTTTTTTCCTTCGAAACGTTTTTCGATCGTAGCCATTTCTTGGTGGAAGTGTTCGCCTTGTTCATCACTGAACTGGCCCAGATTATGTGGGAAGAAGTCCAAATGCGAATTCAAGAAATGAATTTTTATCGACATGTTGCAACCCATTTCACCATATGCACTTAAAAATTCGTTTACAACCGTGATGTAGTTGTCGCTTCTGTTGTTCCCAAGGAAATTATAACATAGCGCTACAAAACTCTTCCATGCACGTTTCTCAACACTGCTTAACTTGTTCATAAAGGTAACGTCGCTCATAATTTTGCGAATTAGAGGTCCAATGAAAATACCTACATATATACACACATTATAAAAAAAAATAAAAAACAAGTAGGTATGAAAACAAATTAAAAAGTGTAGTGGTGGTAAGATAACATCCTCAGATTTTATCAATGGGAGGCTTAAAACGTTTCTCCTACCTATCTGATGTGACTCTCGAGATGGCCATGCTTTGCGATTATAGCAATTGGCAGCCCGACTATCCCATTCACAAAGCTAGCAAATGATATTTTGTGTAGCCACCTTGCATGCCAAATAAAATTGTCAACACTTTTAAGTCAGAGATCACTTTCCATTTAATCGTGGCATAGTCGATCAACCGTAAAATTGTTTCCATCATTTCATACGTTTCTTTCTTGTTAACCCCATACGCGATTGGAACTGATGGTAAGAGATTTTCATTGTGTAATAACACAGGGAACACGAATGTATTTTTTTTTTTAGGGTACATACTTTTACACGATCCATCAATGAAAAGTCGCCATTCATCTGCATTATAATTATAATTTAAAGCCGAAAATAATTTGGGTACATTTACACAATATACTAGATCACAGTCATTGCCACCAATTTTAAAACTTTCTCTAAGTATCTAAGCGCGGTCGCTTTTTCTACCCGATGTTATTTGAAAATATTTTTCCACTAAATTCCACTGCTTTAGTCGTGAACCGAGGATTTCAGATTCTCGTTTCGATAAATGCAAATCACGCACGAGATCGGCGAAATCAGAATTTGAAACCAAATGCCTTTCCGTTGATTTTGATTTACAAGGAAGGAATTCTTCCTCTACTAAATATGTTTCACCAGCATCAATGGACTCACTTTTTGTAGGCACTTCGGCATTTAAGTATTTTGGTTTTGTAACCGTAACAACATTCGCATACTTGACGTTTTTCCGCGATTTAAAATTGTGACCTGAAACGTTTGTTTTGCAAAAATAGCAATCGTCTTGTTTATGTTATGCCTGATGATGCCAAGTCATAGGCACAGAAAAGGGCAAAGTAATTGATTGTTGAACTTTAAATTTTTTTAATGTTGTGCAGCAATATTCACAAATAAATTCTGGCTCGTACCTGCGACTTGCACTATAAAATCTTTCGAAAATCTTGTTATATATTTTTACAACACCAATATTATTTTTAAAATCACGCCGATTACTTGTATCCGTAAATAAGCCACAAAACTTATTACGCTTGTCGCACATTTTAGTTTTACTTTACCACGATTTTTATCCAATTTAACAGCCAACAAAACAAAAGATAAACAACACGTGCACTTCAGTATAACGGAAATTTATAAAGACTTAAAAATTGAGTAACAACTCAAAAAATAAGTGATAATTTCCTTGGGAACAACAGAAGCAAATTTTTGCAAAAATTTCGTTCTTATAAAAAGCAAAATAACTCAGTCACTTTTTGGCCGATTTTTTAAAAGAAACATTCGTTGAACTCGGTATTAAACGTACTCTTTGAATCTAATCAAAACTCATTTTGTGTTTTTATAAAAAAAGTGTGTGAAAATATCGCCAAAGTCAAAAAAAAGAAGTAAAAGGGTAGCAAAATTTAAGTTTGTTGTGCAAAAACAAGTAAATTTCTTCAGCTTTATTAAGACGTCTGAGTTTCTTCTTTCTTAAACCGTCCTTAGAATAAAATCGGTTGTTAATTAGCTAAGATATGGGCTAAGAAGTGCGCAAAAGCACGAAAAATTGGTTTTTTAAGGGTAAGTCGAGATTTTGGGGGTGTTTGACAAATTCCAAAATTGGATTCTCGTTCTACTCGATAAGACCTAACAGAAAAATAACATCACTTCCCAGGTTTTTCGACTTTATTCTTTTTTGTAGCACTGTGTTAGTAAACATATTTTTTCTTCAGCTTTGTTATAATGTTACAACACATTAATAATTGTCATAGTGCCTCTTTGCGTGATCATAAGATCCAATCTAAGAATGTTAATATAGAGTCAAATCACGTTAACTCGATCAATAATTTTTCATCATTTTGAGAAAACTAACGACAATTCTGAAATTCGATAGTTTATATCAATATGAAAAAAAAACTTTGAATTCTTTTTCGAAATTTTTCACCGTTTTTATTATATTTAATTTTCACTAATTTAGTAATATATTAAGAAAAAATGCATATCTCAGGATGCGTTTGCTATAAACGAATGAAGTTTTGTTGTATATCGCAAACTGCATCTTCTTTATTCTAAAATAGGTACCTAAACGTGAAATATTCCAAATTCAAGCAGTTTTTTTTTTAACAATTGCTTAAACAATTAAAATTTTGTATGCTTTCTAGGCCTTCAAATGCAGTGAAAATTTCACTCCTAAAGTCAAAATACAATTTTCTCTTTTGGGTGCATGAGGATGAATGTTTAAAGTATGTTTCTTGAAATTTTCTCTGGAGTGTTAGGTCTTCGGCAGAACATATACTAAAATTGGAACGATACAGAGAAGATTAGCAAGGCCCCTGCGCAAGGATGACACGCAAAATCGTGAAGCGTTCGACATATATAAAAAGGGGGATGTAAGGCAGGTCGCCTCCTCGCGGTGCATCCTAGGTAATGCTAAATGACCTGCGGCCTCACCTGAACGGTAACGACCCCTGGATCTCTTTTTGAACAGTGATTCTGATCTTAAACGTTGCGGATCTGGCGATCTTGGGCTGGTGGTTGCGGCATTCTGCCACCTGAGTAGGCTGAGGTGACACTCAGCAGAAATGGCTGGTGGGCTAATGTCGCGACTGTCCCCTTCCCGTTAAAACCCTGGCAGGCCTCAAAGTAGGTTCCGCCCCCGTCACCGTTAAGTTGGTGGTGTAGGTCTTGGTTGAGCTACGCTCCCACTTTATGCTGGTCGGCTCTGAACGCATGACCCCATAAGGGCATGCGTCAACCCTCGCCATGGCCTCCTCGGGGATTACCATGGGACCATTTCAAAGGCGACTACACATCGGGGTCTTGGATAGCGGCTCTGAGTGGGGACCCAGAAAAACATGAATACAACAAAAACAACAACGACATCAATTTTAATTTCGGGCGGCGGAGGTGAGTCAAAATTGAACACCAAAGCTGGCTTATATGAGCAGGCAGTATCTATCGCCGAGGAGACGAAACCGTCTCAAGCTGCTGGCCCCATTTCCAGTGGGGTTAGCACGCCCAGCACTAGTGTCAGGGAAAACCCTGGCCCTCCTCCAAAGTGTGAAAGTGCCGGGTGGCACCATGGTATCCACAAGGGGATAATCTGCGCTGATGAAAGATCAGCGAACGTCTACAAGGCTGCAGTGGCTCTGGTGAGGGAGGTCTGTAAGGGCACCAAACTGGAAGCTGTGAACGAGAAGGATCTGCCTTCGCGTTCGCGCGCCCGGGTCTGGCTTCCTGCAGGGCCTTCCACGCCGGAGGGAATGGAGGAGCTTTTCCGGTACTGCAACCCGTACCTACCGACGCACAACTGGAGGGTGGTCAAGGTGGAGCGGTCCGAGGACCCGATGGCAGTTATACTGCTGAATGCGGAGTCGCTCGTCCCCCTCTCCGAGTGCCAGGGGGTTGTAAACTACGGCTTCGAAAAGGTAGTCCTAAAGGTCTACCAATCCGATGCAGGAGATAATGACCCCGCACCTCCAGAAGTGCACAGGGCCGAGAAACCTTCGACTGTCGACTCCATGATCATGGACGTCAAATCAGTGGTTTCCGAGCGGAAAGTGCTAGTGACTTTCCCTCTTCGGCGGGTTCTCTCTTGAACATTGGCCGCTTTTTTGACAGAGCGGAAGAAGAGAATCTTCTCACCGCGGTGGACGAAGACGCCGAACTGGCGTGGATGGAGGACATCTTGGATGAAGATCCTACAGATAAACCTCCAACACTCTAAAGCGGCGTCCGCAAACCTTATTATCCACCTTGAGCAAGTTGGAGCTGACGTAGTCCTGATACAGAAGCCGTGGCTGAGAAGTAACGGAATCTCTTGTATCAGGACGCCAAACTATAAGCTGATGGCGCAGATGCAAGCAGGTAAACCTAGATCTTGCATGCTCATCAGTAAAGAACTGAAAGCATTTATTTTGCCCAAATTCAGCAATGAAGACATCGTCACCGTATGCCTGGAAGGTGGCGCGGGTAAGCTCTGGCTTATCTCTGCATATATGGAGCATGACGATGCGGTGGAACCACCACCGACTCTGCTACGGGAAGCCATAGCCGAAGCAAACCGGCGGAACGTCGCTGTCACCATAGGATCTCATGCGAACTCATGGCACACATGCTGGGGAAGCTCGGATATAAACACAAGAGGTGAGTAACTTTTTGATTTAATTGTTAGCGAGAACTTAGCTGTATGCAATAGAGGAAATGAACCTACCTTCTTAACTGCGGCCAGGCGTAAGGTGCTAGACGTTACCCTGGTTTCTTCTTCCCTTATACCCCGCATATCTGCCTGGAGAGTGCTGGAGACTCACTCCTACTCAGACCATAGATATATTCAGGTTATTTTAGACGAAAATCGCTCAATTAGGAAACCATTTAGGAACCTCAGAAGAACACGGTGGGATATTTACTGTCCGAATTAAGGGCGTCGAGCTGACGGAGAAATTTCAGTGAATCCGTGGAAGGTTGTCATGAAGCCTCGCGCTTCAGACGCATTATCTCGAATAATCCTTTTCCTTTAGGATATCTGAGGGCAGAGTCGGGAGAATGGGCGACAAGTAGCGAGGAATCCCTCAAGCTGCTTTTCTGTGCTCATTTCCCCGAAGTATAGCCACTGACACGTGTCTCGGCTGTGGATTGGTTTCCTCCAGTGACCTACTGGAGGGGCTTCGCCGGGACCGGACGGTATAATACCCGCGCGACTGCAGAGCGCGGAAGACGTTTCCTTACGGTGACTCGCCCCCATCTACGCGAACTGCGTGGACAGGGGTATGACCCGAGGGCCTGGTGACAGGTGAGGGTCACATTCATCCCCAAGGCGGGGAAAAACTCCCACGTCTCGCCAAAGGATTTCAGTCCAATCAGCCGCTCGTCCTTCCTTCCGAAAAGAGGCTGATCGACCTATATATTAGAAATATAATTCCACGTGAGACTTAGTCTCTCTCACCATGCTTACACGAAGGGCAGATCCGTAGAATCTGCTCTGCATACCGCGGTTAAAATCATCGAAGAGTCTTTCGAGCACAAAGAGTACGCAGTGGATGTTTTCATCGACATTGAGAGGCATTCAACAATGTTCTTCCAAATGCGGTTATATTGGCCCTTGGCCGGCTTGAAACCAACTTGATCAGGTTTATCTCAAATAGACAGACAGGGGAAGTGCATCGGCTCAGCAAAAGGTGAGCAGGGGCACCTCACAAGGAGGTGTTCTTTCACCCTTCCTCTGGAACATTGTCTTAAATTAGGCTCTAGAGAAACTGGAGGGGAGGGGTTGCCAGGTGGTCGCCTATGCGGACGATGTGGCACTCATAGTCAGGGGAAAGTTCCTAAACTCGCTTTACGATCTCATGCAAGGTCATCGAAATTTGGTTACAAATTGGTCCGCTGGTGGAGCACCCTGAATAAACCTACTATAGCAAAGAAACTGGAACGGGTGCAGAGAAGCGCCTTGATTGGAATCAGCGGAGCACTTTGCACCACTTCCATGTTTGCTCTAAATGTGATGCTTGGCATCACTGACTACCGGATTTCTGCAGCGTTTTTCAAGCTGAAATAGCTGCCATCAAGAACGCAGTAGACCACTTGTGTCGCAGCACTACTAATACACAGAAGGTGGTAAGCATCTACTCGGACAGACAAGCCGCAATCAGAGCCCTGGGATCGCTGACTCCGTGTGGTCTGCTTCTGGAAAAATGGGCCTTAAGTCGGCTCAGCAAACGCTGGGCGAAAACCCCGACGTGCAAAGTTGCAAGGTCCTTTTGGCCGGTTGTGGAGCGCAGACGGTCTGGGAATTATTATACGCTGTTAGGCTCGGCTTCATTTCTGATCCAAGATGTGGGTGCTGTATGGAGGATGATGAGGTGGAGTCATTTCAACATTACCTTCTTAGCTGCCCTGCTTTCGCTAGGCTTAGATGCAGACATCTTGGCTCATACTTTTTCGATACACCCGAGGGGCTCTCCGGTGTATCCATCGAAAGGCTACGCTCCTTCATAAAGAACACTCTTAACGCTCTAACGTCGCGTTTCAGTTCAGGGAAGGAAAAACTGCATAGTGGTGTCACAATGGACTATAAATTAAAGCAGGGCTGCTCAACAAACGAAACGATACCATTTTGTTTTGTTAACGAGTAAATTAACAAAAGCCCCAGTCGGCCAAAAAGAGCTATTTAAAAGTATATTAAAGTTTTCGGAAGTTACATCGATTTTAAATGAAGAAATGTTTCTCTTGTAATTAAAGTTAAATTTCCTGATAGTTATGTCATCAGTTTTAACCTTAGATGAAATGTGAAACTTGATATCCTCAACTGTGGTATCACTGGAAAATCTTGATATAAAAATAGATTTCCTCTGAGGAACCACAACCAGCCCCCTAGCAAGCGCCACAGAAACCCAAGCAGAATTTTGGCCTTCGCTGCTTTCCTTTTGAACTGATCTTTGAGCAACAGCTTTTGATGTTGAAGGTTCAACAGCCTGAGGACAAGGTGAGGAGAAACTAATCAACTCCCCTGAGGGAGAAGAAATAATTGTCGTCGGAATAGGATTTGGCTCTGCTTCGTCAGACGGACTCTCAATACGTTTCCGTTTACTATTACGGCTATTAGGAATACTCGTATCCTCTAAGCATTTAAAATAATTAAATACGTTTTCGTAGTGTTTGAATTTTTCGGTAAGAACATTTAGCTCCTTACTAATCTCAGAGAAACCGTTCCTACACTGCCTAAAAAACTTAAAAAGTTCAACTTCAGTTGACCTACATTTCAGACAAGACCAGCGGACACCCTTACCATCATCAATCAAATCTAACACTCTACCTGTCAATCCAGCACACTTCATGTGGGCAAGCCCATCGCAAAGCCAGCAAGACACAAAGCGTTCAGACCCACTCTTAACCTGGCAGTTAGGATAATTACAAGACATGGTATATTATTGAGGAGAAAATTAATTAGAATTAAAATTACAATTTATAGGACTAGCAGAAGAAAGGATCTAACAGTGGTACGCAGTTTAGCAAAAAAAGCAGTATAGAAGTCGGTAAGGCAGTTAGAACAGTTTGGGATACACAGTTTTATTGACACTTAACAAATCACGCAAACAGCTGTGAAAGCTAAAAGGAGTAACAAAGAAGAGTGCTCGCACAAACAGCAACAGCCGCAAATGCAAAAACAAACAATTGGCAACAACAACTGTACTACAAGAAAAATGATGACTCGGCACCCAACACAAGAAAGATTAAAATGAGATTGTTTATAAGTCAAATATTATTAAATGAATATTGCACCAAATCACTTTATACTTAGCTTGAAGTGCACAAAATTGATTTAATCACAATTTAATGAAATTTCTTTTAATTAACCCGACATTTAAACCGCTTTATAACAATATTTGTAAGGGAGCAAAGTAAACACAACCACACAGCTTGACGTTTGCGCCAGTATTGACCTCACTAACGTTGTGAAAAGAGCCTTCGTAATGTAAGGGTCATTTGATTCTTTTGACCAAAAAATGGTTGTTTTTATAATAATATAATAAAGTGCCTTTTTAACAAATGTTATAGAAACTGCAAGAATTACAAGTATGAGAAGATAGTTTTTCATCCTCTGCAGTATCGTGAAGCTATGCTTTTTTCGAAAATTTTCTATAAAATATTTCGACAAAAATCACAAAAGAAATATGAACAATATGGCTAACGCTATGGAAATGGTTTGAGCTCTACGGCGCACGCAGAAAAATTCCGTTAAAAATGTAGTTTATTGGTATCTAATAAAATATCAAAAATAGTAACCGAACACAAAATTTTCAGAATCTGGCACGTTTTTCTAACAGTGTTTTGAAGTTTTGTGCGTATCCAAATGCGTTAAACGAATAATGAAGTTCTCAAAGAAAATTTAGTAAGTGTACTATCAATGTAAACTCTCAATTTCCCCTGCTTTAATGGATATTGCGTACTCGAACACCAAATGCTAATAATTTAAGTTCTCGAAAACTTTAAGTTTATGTATATACTGTATTTATTGAACATAAAAAGTTTAAATAAACCAACTATCGATTCTTGTTATTTTCTTTAATAAAATATATTTAGTTATTATTCAAAAAAAAAATAGTTACAAAATAAAAATAAATTTTCAAACCAAGCAGACACAAGTACGTACATATGATGATTTCTTGCAATATTGGAAGGTTTTATCTGGAAAGCTTTTTGCATTATTTTTATTAATAATTTGGCGATGACACTAAGTTCAGTGTTTGACCGAGCTTCATCTACAATTGGTGCGTCTTTATGTTATACTAAACACGGAGGGACCTACAGTTTTATTCCAACCCCGAACGACAGTTGTACTTACATATTTTATGAGAAGCTTTATCATGGCAGAAATTCCCTAGTAGGTTTATTTTGTCTGCCGAGGGGTGGCCGTTATTAGAAAAAAAAACTTTTCATAAACGCGAAAACCTCTCTTTTAGCACCAGTTTGGTAGCACTGTATGAGGTATTTTTGCCCATTGTTATATATTCAGCGCTTTTGCTGTAGCTGTCAACAAAAAGGCAAAATCTGTCAATATGGGCTGGAGACCAAGGCTATTCTAGCCAGCCCAACGGAACAATTTCTACCTCGATGGCTTTGGAAAGGCTAGCAATTCTTTGCTATACTTTCTAAAGATTTATCTTTGACAATGACTTAAAATTATGATTGGAATTATGATTCTGAATCCGCAGAAAAATAATTCAACGTCATGAAAATATAATAGGGCGAAGTCCTGTGGCCAATTGTCTTTTTTTCTTTTTTTCGCCTACTTATTGTATACCTTGCAGAATATTATGTACGATAAAATTTCGACTTGATATGAACGATGTCATAATACTAACCAGACATCTAAGTTTTTCACCCCCAAACACGATGTAAGCCCATTTTTCTTTGGCGTTGCGTTCGATATGGCAGTCTAGCTATAACTATAACGTAGACTTTCTCAGGACTGCTTTGTAGCTTCTTTCTATCTATTACATGCCTAAAGTAATTTATTATCATAACAAAAATTACACTTATAAAGCGACAGCTTTAATCATGCATTCTGTATAATCCGGTGCGGTTATCTTGATATCATAAAAAAAAACCCCCAACATTTATCTTTAGATCATAATCATAAATCCCATGGATAATAGCCTGTGCTGATGTGAAGCCAACCGGGTATATTGGACATTGTAGTTAATTTCCTCGATGTGTCATCTAGCGGAATCGAAAATTTCGCGAAGCTACTGGCGCTGTACAGAAATAAACCGGCTCCAACAAATCAAAATCTACCAGCTTTTGAACTTCTTCAAAAAATTTTTTAGCCAACAGCACTGAGGGTAATTTTTACAATTCTGGCACTATATTTTCTTATTCAAGTTAAAAAGTAGTACTGTTACAAATAGTGGATAATTTTTTAAGGTACTTCATACATTCATCTTAATAGTATATGACTTCGTTTGGTAAAAATTACCCAACTAAATTACTTGAAATTCACGTTTAATAGGATCATGGTTACGACCTCGCTTTCTTTTTTTCACTTAGATTTAATAACAGTTAGGAGCACGAATTTACCTCAGACTGCAAAGAACATGTAGAGGGTTTTACGCCATATAATGCTATGCAACCCCCGATAATCGGGTACGATTTTACTTTATTTGTTTTAAGTGAGCTAAAGGTCAATTTTTATTGAAAAATTTGTAGAGAACATACAATAACGTCCAAAGCGGTAGAAGTTATAGTACTATTTCGGAGATCATCACATCTCCTCATCAGACTTCTTTCGTCACGGCTTCCGCATGAGTCGAACCCGCGCCACCACGTAACGCTTAACTAAGCAAGCATCTAAACAGGCTCACTAAGCTTACGCTATGTGAGCTGTTGTTATTTTCTTATTTTCCTTTACAACTCATTACAATCAAGTGCGGCTGTTCCGCCGGTGTTTCAACTTGATTGTGTAGTTGTTGTTTGTACAAATTTAATGTATATTTTTATATTTTTGTTTGTTAGGCAATCTCAATTTTATTATTGATTTTTGTTCTTATTTGACTTGTTTTGTCTCATTTTCCATTACATCTCACTACAATCAAGTGCGGCTGTTCCTTAACCTGTTTAAATTTGATCAACATACAAAGTAATTTATTCTTCAAGTACAAAAATGCGAGTCATATTTGGTGCAACAGCAAATGCATATACAGTAAAATTATTTTTAATCACTGTTTGAAATCAATATTAACAACCCGTTTCTTCTTGATAAATCATCATTTATTTACACATATTCAAAATTGAAAATTTACCAAGATTTATGTATTCTAAATAATAAAAAATAAAACGGTTTTTTCTTTGCTACACTGTACAACAGCCAAAAATTCCACTGGGTTTCTCAACGGTTGCTTAAGCTTGATAAACTAAGAAGAACACAAAATCGGAGAGTAAATATAAAATAAAAATCAAGTAAAAATTAAATGCATCTCGCATTTGATTTTGAGCGAGGCAGAATTATTTCTTCTTTTGATCAAAATGCGACCTTAAAGAAATTAAAGCATGAAGTGTGTTATCCTCATTATATGTAATAATAATGTGTTATCCTCATTCCTAAACTTAAATTTGTTGCATATAAAACATGTATTGCCCCCATTAAAATTATTTCTTTTACCAAACCTACTAATACATTTTATGCCATTATATTGTTAGACACTCGCTCGTTAAAGTTTATGAAATTTATCTTTGAGACTTACTGCCTTATCCACCTCAACCACCTCCTCGTTAGAGTTTTTAACATCGCTTTCATAGTAAGGCTATTCGCCAGCTCCTTTATAATTGCAGTAAAATGAGAAGCTGCAGAAAGTTATATTTAATATTAATCATATAATTATATATATTATTTGGATTAAGTGTACACATCTGACAGGATTGTTTCGCCCATAAAAGAAGATACTTATGATCAAAATTTTATAAATTTAAATTTCTATTAAATTAATTGGTTTCAACATCCCGTGATTTGAATAGACTAATCCCGGGATATTCGGGAGTTTAAAAAGAGCGAGATTCCGGGATTCTCATTCCTAATGTATACACATGTTTATATATTTACAATAATGTAGCTGCGCGCCTGATAAAAAGGGTACGATTCAACAATTCTTAACAATTAAAATGAGTTCACACCGGCGATAACACATTTTGTTCCAAATCCTTCCTAAATTTTTAAATATTTACAATTTTTTTTGCATTTTTTCCAAAATCGAACCATGCAGGCTTATGCATAGCAAAAACCATTAATAAGAAATGATATTGTTGTTCTATACAACTTAGCATTTTTTTCAATTCTTCTTAAAATATCTTTTAATGATGTATATCCATTTGTTTTAGACCCCAAGCTGCAGTCGTAACACCACAAAAGCTGAACAATTTCGGCAACGAAAATAAAGATTTATTAGGAGGTCCTAAGAACAGATTCCAGTTTTTGAATCAAAATCTAAATTTGGAAGAAGCTCAAAATAGTTTGAGTGGAAGTGCTCAAATCGGCGATGATTTCAGTTATTCATCAGATAGTGATGGTTACAATTATGGTACACCAGTGTAAGTTTGTCTTTATTTTACTTTTACAAAATATATTTAAAAGCATTTATTTATATATATATTTTAGACAAAAATTTGAAACGCCATTACGTCAATATTTACCGGTGAAGTAACGGTTAAAGAGCAAGCGATAACAAATTAGCATGGGCTTACTTAATACAATTAAATAAAACTATAAAAATGTTATACATATAATATTTTATTGAAGCATATTAAAACAATGGTAATAGAAATAAATACTGTATTTTATTTTAAAAGGTACTTATGGTGATTATATGGCATGGTAAACATTCGGGTGTACGTTTAAGCTCGCGGAATCGGAGAGTAAGTTTATTAATAATTTGAGAATAATTATAATTTTTAAATTCTTTCGAATTATCAACCAAGAGAAATCTACAAACAATATTTTTAATTCCATTTACGAGGACTATTTGCCAGTCATGGTTGACAATTTACACAGTTGTTCAAAGAAGTTTGCACGAAGTAGCGGTCTCTTTTGCTGTTTCTCCTTCACACAATGTTACTGCTGTCCGCACCATGCCTACTATTTCTGTTGTTAAACCGGCTGGAGTTGCTATTAAAAATTCTGTTTACAAGAACAATGCTCTGACGACCAGTCCAACTTTGCCTCCCCTCCCGAAATGTTGACAGAACAACAGGAATTTTTCCACTTTATTGGTAGAATTGCCAACTGTTTAGCCCATTTTATTTCATACCATGTTAACATTGCTTTGGTGTTGTTAAAACAGATGCATCCTTTATTAAAATTTAGTCGATCAGTTGGTCAGTTATTTTGCCCCGCAGTTTGTGGTTTCGATTTCACGTGTAATAGTCGTAACTACTGATTACACAGTGTGACACTCAAAAATACCTGGGAAGTGATGTTATTTTTCTTGTATGTCTTATCGAGTAGAACGAGCATCCAATTTTGGAATTTGTCAAACACCCCCAAAATCTCGACTTAACCTTAAAAACCCGATTATTTGTACTTTTGCGCACTTCTTAGCCCATATCTTAGCTAAAACCGATTTTCATTCTAAGAACGGTTTAAGAAAGAAGAAACTCAGACCTTTTGAAAGATATATAGACGTATTAATAAAGCTGAATAAATTTACCTGTTTTTGCACAACAAACTTAAATTTTGCTACCCTTTTTCTTCTTTTTTTGACTTTGGCGATATTTTCACACACTATTTTATAAAAACACAAAACGAGTTTTGATTAGATTCAGAGTACGTTTAATACCGAGTTCAACGAATGTTTCTTTTAAAAAATCGGCCAAAAAGTGACTGAGTTATTTTACTTTTTATAAGAACGAAATTTTTGCAAAAATTTACAACGAACTTAATTTACTAATAAATATTATTAAATGAAAATATATAGATCAAAAGTGCTTTTTTGACCGTTTTTTCCTTAGGTCAGCATCGCCAGTTTCGCGTTGTACTGACCAGCAATATTCTGCCATCATATTTATTTTGTTTTTTCCTTCGAAACGTTTTTCGATCGTAGCCATTTCTTGGTGGAAGTGTTCGCCTTGTTCATCACTGAACTGGCCCAGATTATGTGGGAAGAAGGCCAAATGCGAATGCAAGAAATGCATTTTTATCGACAAATTGTTTCATGTATCCCAGCTTTAAGTGTAGTGGTGGTAAGATAACATCCTCAGATTTTACCAATCGGAGGCTTAAAACGTTTTTCCTACCTATCTGATGTGACTCTCGAGATGGTCATGCTTTGCGATCATAGCGATTGATGGCCGACTATCCCATTCACAAAGGTAGCAAGGATATTTTGTGTAGCCACCTTGCATGCCAAATAAAATTGTCAACACTTTTAAGTCAGCGATGACTTTCCATTTATGCGAGGCTTAGTCGATCAACCGTAAAATTTTTTCCATCATTTCATACGTTTCTTTCTTGTTAACCCCATACGCGATTGGAACTGATGGTAAGAGATTTTCATTGTGTAATAACACTGCTTTTAAACCCAAGGGTGACATTACAGACTCCATTAAGGGAACACGAATGTACTAGATCACAGTCATTGCCATCAGTTTCAAAACTTTCTCTAAGTATCAAAGTGCGGTCGCTTTTTCTACCCGATGTTATTTGAAATTATTTTTCTACTAAATTCCACTGCTTTAGTCGTGATCCGAGGACTTCAGATTCTCGTTTCGATAAATGCAAATCACGCACGAGATCGGCGAAATCAGAATATGAAACCAAATGCCTTTCGTTGATTTTGATTTACAAGGAAGGAATTCTTCCTCTACTAAATATGTTTCACCAGCATCAATTGACTCACTTTTTGTAGGCACTTCGGCATTTAAGTATTTTGGATTTGTAACCGTAACAACATTCGCATACTTTACGTTTTTCCGCGATTTAAAATTGTGACCTGAACCGTTTGTTTTGCAAAAATAGCAATCGTCTTGTTTATGATATGCCTGATGATGCCAAGTCATAGGCACAGAAAAGGGCAAAGTAATTGATTGTTGAACTTTAAATTTTTTTAATGTTGTGCAGCAATATTCACAAATAAATTCTGGCTCGTACCTACGACTCGCACTATAAAACCTTTCGAAAAGCTTGTTATATATTTTTACAACACCAATATTATTTTTAAAATCCCGCCGATGACTTGTATCCGTAAATAAGCCATTGTCGCACATTTTAGTTTTACTTTACCACGATTTTTATCAAATTTAACAGCCAACAAAACAAAAGATAAACAACACGTGCACTTCAGTATAACGGAAATTTATAAAGACTTAAAAATTGAGTAACAACTCAAAAAATAAGTGATAATTTCCTTGGGAACAACAGAAGCAAATTTTTGCAAAAATTTCGTTCTTATAAAAAGCAAAATAACTCAGTCACTTTTTGGCCGATTTTTTAAAAGAAACATTCGTTGAACTCGGTATTAAACGTACTCTTTGAATCTAATCAAAACTCATTTTGTGTTTTTATAAAAAAGTGTGTGAAAATATCGCCAAAGTCAAAAAAAAGAAGAAAAAGGGTAGCAAAATTTAAATTTGTTGTGCAAAAACAAGTAAATTTCTTCAGCTTTATTAAGACGTCTGAGTTTCTTCTTTCTTAAACCGTCCTTAGAATGAAAATCGGTTGTTAATTAGCTAAGATATGGGCTAAGAAGTGCGCAAAAGCACGAAAAATTGGTTTTTTAAGGGTAAGTCGAGATTTTGGGGGTGTTTGACAAACTCCGAAATTGGATTCTCGTTCTACTCGATAAGACCTAACAGAAAAATAACATCACTTCCCAGGTTTTTCGACTTTATTCTTTTTTGTAGCACTGTGTTAGTAAACATATTTTTTCTTCAGCTTTGTTATAATGTTACAACACATTAATAATTGTCATAGTGCCTCTTTGCGTGATCATAAGATCCAATCTAAGAATGTTAATATAGAGTCAAACCACGTTAACTCGATCAATAATTTTTCATCATTTTGAGAAAACTAACGACAATTCTGAAATTCGATAGTTTATATCAATATGAAAAAAAAGCTTTGAATGGTTTTTCGAAATTTTGCGCCGTTTTTATTATATTTAATTTTCACTAATTTAGTAATATTTTAAGAAAAAATGCATATCTCAGGATGCGTTTGCTATAAACGAATGAAGTTTTGTTGTATATCGCAAACTGCATCTTCTTTATTCTAAAATAGGTACCTAAACGTGAAATATTGCAAATTCAAGTAGTTTTTTTTATTAACAATTGCTTAAACAATTAAAATTTTGTATGCTTTCTAGGCCTACAAATGCAGTGAAAATTTCACTCCTAAAGTCAAAATACAATTTTCTCTTTTGGGTGCATGAGGATGAATGTTTAAAGTATGTTTCTTGAAATTTTCTCTGGAGTGTTAGGTCTTCGGCAGAACATATACTAAAATTGGAACGATACAGAGAAGATTAGCATGGCCCCTGCGCAAGGATGACACGCAAAATCGTGAAGCGTTCCACATATAAAAAAAGGGGGATGTAAGGCAGGTCGCCTCCTCGCGGTGCATCCTAGGTAACGCTAAATGACCTGCGGCCTCACCTGAACGGTAACGACCTCTGGATCTCTTTTTGAACAGTGATTCTGATCTTAAACGTTTCGGATCTGGCGATCTTGGGCTGGTGGTTGCGGCATTCTGCCACCTGAGTAGGCTGAGGTGACACTCAGCAGAAGTGGCTGGTGGGCTAATGTCGCGACCGTCCCCTTCCCGTTAAAACCCTGGCAGGCCTCAAAGTAGGTTCCGCCCCCGTCATCGTTAAGTTGGTGGTGTAGGTCTTGGTTGAGCTACGCTCCCACTTTATGCTGGTCGGCTCTGAACGCATGACCCCATAAGGGCATGCGTCAACCCTCGCCATGGCCTCCTCGGGGATTACCATGGGACCATTTCAAAGGCGACTACACATCGGGGTCTTGGATAGCGGCTCTGAGTGGGGACCCAGAAAAACATGAATACAACAAAAACAACAACGACATCAATTTTAATTTCGGGCGGCGGAGGTGAGTCAAAATTGAACACCAAAGCTGGCTTATATGAGCAGGCAGTATCTATCGCCGAGGAGACGAAACCGTCTCAAGCTGCTGGCCCCATTTCCAGTGGGGTTAGCACGCCCAGCACTAGTGTCAGGGAATACCCTGGCCCTCCTCCAAAGTGTGAAAGTGCCGGGTGGCACCATGGTATCCACAAGGGGATAATCTGCGCTGATGAAAGGTCAGCGAACGTCTACAAGGCTGCAGTGGCTCTGGTGAGGGAGGTCTGGAAGGGCACCAAACTGGAAGCTGTGAACGAGAAGGATCTGCCTTCGCGTTCGCGCGCCCGGGTCTGGCTTCCTGCAGGGCCTTCCACGCCGGAGGGAATGGAGGAGCTTTTCCGGTACTGCAACCCGTACCTACCGACGCACAACTGGAGGGTGGTCAAGGTGGAGCGGTCCGAGGACCCGATGGCAGTTATACTGCTGAATGCGGAGTCGCTCGTCCCCCTCTCCGAGTGCCAGGGGGTTGTAAACTACGGCTTCGAAAAGGTAGTCCTAAAGGTCTACCAATCCGATGCAGGAGATAATGACCCCGCACCTCCAGAAGTGCACAGGGCCGAGAAACATTCGACTGTCGACTCCATGATCATGGACGTCAAATCAGTGGTTTCCGAGCGGAAAGTGCTAGTGACTTTCCCTCTTCGGCGGGTTCTCTCTTGAACATTGGCCGCTTTTTTGACAGAGCGGAAGAAGAGAATCTTCTCACCGCGGTGGACGAAGACGCCGAACTGGCGTGGATGGAGGACATCTTGGATGAAGATCCTACAGATAAACCTCCAACACTCTAAAGCGGCGTCCGCAAACCTTATTATCCACCTTGAGCAAGTTGGAGCTGACGTAGTCCTGATACAGAAGCCGTGGCTGAGAAGTAACGGAATCTCTTGTATCAGGACGCCAAACTATAAGCTGATGGCGCAGATGCAAGCAGGTAAACCTAGATCTTGCATGCTCATCAGTAAAGAACTGAAAGCAATTATTTTGCCCAAACTCAGCAATGAAGACATCGTCACCGTATGCCTGGAAGGTGGCGCGGGTAAGCTCTGGCTTATCTCTGCATATATGGAGCATGACGATGCGGTGGAACCACCACCGACTCTGCTACGGGAAGCCATAGCCGAAGCAAACCGGCGGAACATCGCTGTCACCATAGGATCTCATGCGAACTCATGGCACACATGCTGGGGAAGCTCGGATATAAACACAAGAGGTGAGTCACTTTTTGATTTAATTGTTAGCGAGAACTTAGCTGTATGCAATAGAGGAAATGAACCTACCTTCTTAACTGCGGCAAGGCGTAAGGTGCTAGACGTTACCCTGGTTTCTTCTTCCCTTATACCCCGCATATTTGCCTGGAGAGTGCTGGAGACTCACTCCTACTCAGACCATAGATATATTCAGGTTATTTTAGACGAAAATCGCTCAATTAGGAAACCATTTAGGAACCTCAGAAGAACACGGTGGGATATTTACTGTCCGAATTAAGGGCGTCGAGCTGACGGAGAAATTTCAGTGAATCCGTGGAAGGTTGTCATGAAGCCTCGCGCTTCAGACGCATTATCTCGAATAATCCTTTTCCTTTAGGATATCTGAGGGCAGAGTCGGGAGAATGGGCGACAAGTAGCGAGGAATCCCTCAAGCTGCTTTTGTGTGCTCATTTCCCCGAAGTATAGCCACTGACACGTGTCTCGGCTGTGGATTGGTTTCCTCCAGTGACCTACTGGAGGGGCTTCGCCGGGACCGGACGGTATAATACCCGCGCGACTGCAGAGCGCGAAAGACGTTTCCTTACGGTGACTCGCCCCCATCTACGCGAACTGCGTGGACAGGGGTATGACCCGAGGGCCTGGTGACAGGTGAGGGTCACATTCATCCCCAAGGCGGGGAAAAACTCCCACGTCTCGCCAAAGGATTTCAGTCCAATCACCCGCTCGTCCTTCCTTCCGAAAAGAGGCTGATCGACCTATATATTAGAAATATAATTCCACGTGAGAGACTTAGTCTCTCTCACCATGCTTACACGAAGGGCAGATCCGTAGAATCTGCTCTGCATATCGCGGTTAAAATCATCGAAGAGTCTTTCGAGCACAAAGAGTACGCAGTGGGTGTTTTCATCGACATTGAGAGGCATTCAACAATGTTCTTCCAAATGCGAAAAATTTCGAAAAAGAATTCAAAGTTTTTTTTTCATATTGATATAAACTATCGAATTTCAGAATTGTCGTTAGTTTTCTCAAAATGATGAAAAATTATTGATCGAGTTAACGTGATTTGACTCTATATTAACATTCTTAGATTGGATCTTATGATCACGCAAAGAGGCACTATGACAATTATTAATGTGTTGTAACATTATAACAAAGCTGAAGAAAAAATATGTTTACTAACACAGTGCTACAAAAAAGAATAAAGTCGAAAAACCTGGGAAGTGATGTTATTTTTCTGTTAGGTCTTATCGAGTAGAACGAGAATCCAATTTTGGAATTTGTCAAACACCCCCAAAATCTCGACTTACCCCTAAAAAAAATATTTTTCGTGCTTTTGCGCACTTCTTAGCCCATATCTTAGCTAATTAACAACCGATTTTCATTCTAAGGACGGTTTAAGAAAGAAGAAACTCAGACGTCTTAATAAAGCTGAAGAAATTTACTTGTTTTTGCACAACAAACTTAAATTTTGCTACCCTTTTTCTTCTTTTTTTTGACTTTGGCGATATTTTCACACACTTTTTTTATAAAAACACAAAATGAGTTTTGATTAGATTCAAAGAGTACGTTTAATACCGAGTTCAACGAATGTTTCTTTTAAAAAATCGGCCAAAAAGTGACTGAGTTATTTTGCTTTTTATAAGAACGAAATTTTTGCAAAAATTTGCTTCTGTTGTTCCCAAGGAAATTATCACTTATTTTTTGAGTTGTTACTCAATTTTTAAGTCTTTATAAATTTCCGTTATACTGAAGTGCACGTGTTGTTTATCTTTTGTTTTGTTGGCTGTTAAATTGGATAAAAATCGTGGTAAAGTAAAACTAAAATGTGCGACAAGCGTAATAAGTTTTGTGGCTTATTTACGGATACAAGTAAACGGCGTGATTTTAAAAATAATATTGGTGTTGTAAAAATATATAACAAGATTTTCGAAAGATTTTATAGTGCGAGTCGCAGGTACGAGCCAGAATTTATTTGTGAATATTGCTGCACAACATTAAAAAAATTTAAAGTTCAACAATCAATTACTTTGCCCTTTTCTGTACCTATGACTTGGCATCATCAGGCATAACATAAACAAGACGATTGCTATTTTTGCAAAACACAATTTTAAATCGCGGAAAAACGTCAAGTATGCGAATGTTGTTACGGTTACAAAACCAAAATACTTAAATGCCGAAGTGCCTACAAAAAGTGAGTCCATTGATGCTGGTGAAACATATTTAGTAGAGGAAGAATTCCTTCCTTGTAAATCAAAATCAACGGAAAGGCATTTGGTTTCAAATTCTGATTTCGCCGATCTCGTGCGTGATTTGCATTTATCGAAACGAGAATCTGAAATCCTCGGTTCACGACTAAAGCAGTGGAATTTAGTGGAAAAATATTTTCAAATAACATCGGGTAGAAAAAGCGACCGCGCTTTGATACTTAGAGAAAGTTTTAAAATTGGTGGCAATGACTGTGATCTAGTATATTGTGTAAATGTACCCAAATTATTTTCGGCTTTAAATTATAATTATAATGCAGATGAATGGCGACTTTTCATTGATGGATCGTGTAAAAGTATGTACCCTAAAAAAAAAAAATACATTCGTGTTCCCTGTGTTATTACACAATGAAAATCTCTTACCATCAGTTCCAATCGCGTATGGGGTTAACAAGAAAGAAACGTATGAAATGATGGAAACAATTTTACGGTTGATCGACTATGCCACGATT
Source organism: Philophylla caesio (assembly GCA_963971545.1). Taxonomy (NCBI): domain Eukaryota; kingdom Metazoa; phylum Arthropoda; class Insecta; order Diptera; family Tephritidae; genus Philophylla; species Philophylla caesio. Next base: position 75,158,857 of record OZ020607.1, read on the forward strand.
AAATGGAAAGTGATATCTGACTTAAAAGTGTTGACAATTTTATTTGGCATGCAAGGTGGCTACACAAAATATCCTTTGCTAGCTTTGTGAATGGGATAGTCGGGCAGCCAATCGCTATAATCGCAAAGCATGGCCATCTCGAGAGTCACATCAGATAGGTAGGAAAAACGTTTTAAGCCTCCCATTGGTAAAATCTGAGGATGTTATCTTACCACCACTACACTTATTAATTTGTTTTCATACCTACTTGTTTTTTATTTTTTTTATAATGTGTGTATATATGTAGGTACTTTCATTGGACCTATAATTCGCAAAATTATGAGCGACGTTACCTTTATGAACAAGTTAAGCTGTGTTGAGAAACGTGCATGGAAGAGTTTTGTAGCGCTATGTTATAATTTCCTTGGGAACAACAGAAGCGACAACTACATCACGGTTGTAAACGAATTTTTAAGTGCATATGGTGAAATGGGTTGCAACATGTCGATAAAAATTCATTTCTTGCATTCGCATTTGGACTTCTTCCCACATAATCTGGGCCAGTTCAGTGATTAACAAGGCGAACACTTCCACCAAGAAATGGCTACGATCGAAAAACGTTTCGAAGGAAAAAACAAAATAAATATGATGGCAGAATATTGCTGGTCAGTACAACGCGAAACTGACGATGCTGACCTAAGGAACAAACGGTCAAAAAAGCACTTTTGATCTATATATTTTAATTTAATAATATTTATTAGTAAGTTAAGTTCGTTGTAAATTTTTGCAAAAATTTCGTTCTTATAAAAAGTAAAATAACTCAGTCACTTTTTGGCCGATTTTTTAAAAGAAACATTCGTTGAACTCGGTACTATAAAATAGTGTGTGAAAATATCGCCAAAATCAAAAAAAGAAGAAAAAGGGTAGCAAAATTTAAGTTTGTTGTTCAAAAACAAGTAAATTTATTCAGATTTATTAATACGTCTATATATCTTTCAAAAGGTCTGAGTTTCTTCTTTCTTAAACCGTTCTTAGAGAAATCGGTTGTTAATTAGCTAAGATATGGGCTAAGAAGTGCGCAAAAGCACGAAAAATCGGTTAAGTTAAGTTAAGGTTAAGTCGAGATTTTGGGGGTGTTTGACAGATTCCAAAATTGGATTCTCGTTCTACTCGATAAGACCTCCAAGGAAAATAACATCACTTCCCAAGTATTTCGACTTCATTCTTTTTTGTAGCACTGTGTTATTAATCTACACTCGGGTATACTCGTATATATATGTATCTAAATAAATTAAAAGTTGTGTTCGATAACAAAATTACCAACCACTAGACATCAATACAAATCAAAAGCGTAATCAAAGAATGGAAATCATAACAGTAAAGAAAAATCGCTGCAAATACCAGCAAAAGACATATTAGCTGCTGAACGTTTATATGTTTCGGTTGTAAGTAATAATAAAAATGACAGTGCCAATATAAAATTAGTTAGGATGCTGTGTGTTCAATGTTCGGAAGGAACATTTCGGAGAGAAAATATTAATCAGCAATAATAAGAAACTTTATATAATCAAAGAATATACACTCAAAATTAGACATCTAATTTGTTCGTTTCCATAAAGTGCAATCATATACTCTCAAAGCATGTTTTTCAATGAAGGATAACTTCTGCTGACATAAATTTTTCCAGCACAAAATTAAAGACTCTCTTGCTTCGCACTCATTTTGTTCTCTAAACTTTTGAGAGATGGAAAACTTTTAACGTTATAGAACAGCCAAGATTGATATAGAAGAGATTGCGCCGAGAACTAACAAAAATAGTTTACGATATATAATTGAACACCACTAGTGTTGCAATTTTAAAGAAACTTTGATGATGTGACGTCATCACGAACACCAGATTCTCAATATCGTAAAGTAAAAAGTAACGGACCTGCGCAAGGCGCAATCTCTTACTCATCAATCTTGTAGAACAGCTCCTTCCCAAAAAACACGATTAATATTTTTAATAAAAAGCAAAATATTTAGAAAGGTATTTGAATTTAACCACTTACTTCCTGGCCGCTGTGGTCGAGTTGGTAGCGGTGCGTGCTATAACTTGATATGACGGTGAGTTCGAGGTTCGAATCTCAGTCAGGGCAAGCAAAATCTTAATAATAGAAAAAGTTTTTTCTAATAGCGGTCACCCCTCGGCAGACAATGGCAAACCTCCGAGGGTATTTCTGCCATGAAAAAGCTTCTCATTAAATACATCTGCCGTTCGCAGTCGGCACAAAACTGTAGGTCCCTCCATTTGTGATATAATAAGTATAAAGACGCACACCACAAATGGTAGGAGAAGCTCGGCTAAACACTGAGCTATATAGTGTACGCGCCAAAATTATATATATACTTACTTCCTGTTTTGTAAAACCATGTTAGTTAAACCATTTTGTTTAAGTATATGCATATTCATAAATGTAAACTTACTCTAGCAGGTGATGCATATTCATTTCCAGAGCATGTACCTTTGCCGCGGGATGCAAACCAAAATGCGCAGCCAATGGATTCATCTAAAATCGTATATAATGGATATATAAGATGTTTAATATGATTCTGTAATTTTTCATGAAGCTCCTCTCTTGTTATATTAACTTCAACATAATTCCACGTCCTGAAAAATAAATATTTATTTAAAAACTATTATAAATATACAAACTGATACTAAATTACCGTTGGGGATATAAGTTTTGTAAATCCCTGAGAGAACTTTTAGCTGACAATCTATCAGGCACGTCAAAGCTTACTTCTCCAAAGCTATTTGGTCTTTCAAAAGCCACATTTATCAGATCAATAGGATCATTTTCGTTAACATATTTGTTTGATAACGCTGCTAGAATTGAACAGTCAATACCTCCGGAAAAAAGAATAGCAATCTTTGCGTGATTACAATTTCTGCGCTCAGGTAGACAATTTGAACAATACGGAGTTGTTTGGGAAACACGGTTTTTTACAGAATTTTCCAACAAATATGAAAACTGCATAAGTTCAAGTTTTAAAACTTCATTTTCCAATAGCTCTTCAAATAAATTAAAAGAGGAGGTATCCAGCTGCTTAAACATTTCGTAGAAATTAAACGATTTCTGTTGAAAAACAATAAGCATGAGACTATAGAATTAATCATTTATTCTGCCAATAGTTCGTTAAACGTATGTAAATAATTTAAATTTGATTTTAACATGACTAGTACTAGAGTGCTGTTCAGTAAAGCCATTTCATAAAAGGTGATGTTAATTAATCAGCTGATTGGTGATTGGTTGTAAAAATTATTGTTTTGTTTCAAGTTAAACATCCTACCAAATAATTGCAAGAAAAAAAGTTCGACAATTATTTTTACGGCAATCCTGATAGTTTTAAATTTATTTTGCGCAAGTTACATACAAAGGACAAAAATTTCGGCAATAGCCCACCAAAATTCCATGCGTTGTTCGTCCTGGCATACTATTATAAAGGCTTTAAATTAATTATTTTTACTATACATAAATCTCAGTACGTCTTTTGCTATAACTTGTTTAAACATATATTGTCCGTTTTTTTTTAAATATTTTATGGATCAATAACACAAGTCTGAAAAAAAAAAAATTGATATTTTGGTTTTTTTGTGTAATTCTTATGAATCCAAAAATAACTTTAATTTTGTCATGGAACGTCACGTTTTCTGACAATGTAGGTGTCTATGTTAAACAAGTTATCATCTTAAAATAAAATATAAAAGATTAAATTTTTTTTTAAAATTTATAATTGCGTAACTAAACTAATTTATTTATGTAAAATACATTAATAAGTAAGCACTAAACACATTTCTTTTTCTCAGTGAGACACATTTTGGTACATTTTGGCTTGTGGGAAGCATCGGGAAGGTCTCTTTGAAGCGTCTAACAGTAGTCTTCTATCATTGAAACGCTCCATCTTCTCTGGTATTTATTTCTATCTCCTTAAATAATATCATGGTGAAATCATTCACCTTGCTCTTCAGCCACGTCTCCTAAATTTTCTGGAAAGTTGTCGAGGTGGGAATGAAGAAAATGTACTTTTAAACTTATCAAGCAACCTCAAGCTTGAAATGCTTTAAACATTCTTTTGACGATTTGTTTGTAGTTAGGATCTTTGTTATTGCCTAAAAATTTCTTTATGACCTCTTTAAAGGCAATCCACCCTTCTCTTTGAGGATCCGTCATGGTTGTGATGAATAGTGGATCAGCCATAAGCCGTCTAATATCTGGTTTAACACCTTCCTACAACTTTGCCTCCGAGAGACCTGGAAACTTTGATGTTAAGTATTTGAAGCAATTTCCATCTCTTGGAAGTGACTTTACAAATTGCTTCATCAATCCCAGCTTTATGTGAAACGGTGGTTGAAGAACTTTATGAGGAGGCACCAAAGTTTCATGCAGGACATTCTTTTCGCCAACTTTAAGCTCGGAGGCAAAGTTTTTTTTTGGTACAGTGATTTGTTCGGTCTCTACTATTCCATATACACAAAAAGCTAGGGAATTTGGTAAACCCAGATTGTTGTCCGAGCGCCATGCCCAAGATTTTGAAATCACCGCACACTTGCCAACCGTGGTCTTTATTATTTAATTTGCAAAGAATCAGTTCCAAGTTCTTGTAGGTTTCCTTGAGGTGTACGGAATGACAGGATTGGAAGTATAGAAACCGCCGTTGTGAAGCAGAACTGCATTAAGCCTTTTTTGAAGAATCTATGAAAATACTGAATATTGAATACTGAACCAAGTCCTACAAAACAATGACGAGTTAACACGTAATTGTACCGCGCCACTTTCTACACTATCGGAGCCCGCACGTTCAGGTTACAACATGTTTATGTTTGTTAATGCAGCTCCCACAGGGTGTTCCTTATGTAGAAATTAATGATAGTTATGGTAAACATTTAAAAACAGTAATCGAAATAAAATTATACCTATTATTAAAGGCCTACAAGTTAGCCCAAAAAAACCCTTTTTTATAATAAAATTTTGTGTTTTGTAAAATAATCAGAACACCTAAATACATAGAAATCAGTTGCAAATATCCAGACAGCATTTTTAAAGCCACTCCCGTGTGGAGAAAAACTAAGCACAAACGACGGAAGCAGCCTTGGCAGCATTGAAAGTAGAAAAGCTTCATCAAACAGTTGACAAAGTGGCCACACGGCAGAAAGCAATCGACTGCGGGCATGTTCACCTAGTTTAAAGCAAAGCAAGATAGAAGAGACTGCTGATAAAGACCAATGCTGATATCACCAACAGATTTGAAACAGCGCAAGGGATCCCTTCTCCGTTGTCAAAGTAGACAAAATAGTATCCTATTACGAAGCAACAATCGTAAAAGACTTAAAACATAAGCATAATAATTATCAACGTCTACCAATTTTTTATTAAAAATGCAGCTGAAACAAAACAATGACTAGAAGAATAAATTATGCATATTAGGAAAAACAATCAGACGGCTCTCGCGTGATCTTAAGATTCATGACAAGCATGCAAACAATATAAGGATTAATTGAAAAATGAAAACTCTTAGTTAATTTTATCTATTTCATAATTTGTTATTGAATTATAAGACGGCTAATATATATTTGAACAACAAAAAATCAATAATTAGACTCTCTGAGATTTTATTAAATTCAGTAAAAGCTCGAGTGGTCGAGTATTTAGGTGTGCGTGCTATAACTCGATATTCCGCTAAGTTCGGGGTTCGAATCTCAGTCAGGGCAAGAAACATCTTAATTATAGAAATAGTTTTTTCTCCGCAGGTAATGTCAATGTCAAATCTTAAGATGGACCCGATAGGGAGTGTATATACTCATCTGACCGAACCACTTTTCCTTTCGTCGTGCTATATCCTCGCACTACAGGGGTATGTTTGGAGGGGTCTCCTTGACCTAAAGTTAGCAACGTTATTTTTATGCTATGTCCAATTCAGTGATTTTGTGAGAACCGAAGTCTACGCGGGCTGGTAAACAAGAACAAAAGTTTATTTATATATATTTTGATTATCATTTTCACTTTTAAGTTTGGTTTAAATAATTCGGCAAAGAGCTCCACTATGTCATGAAGAGACTGAGAGTATTTCCCATTAAAACACATACAGGTCAAAATGTTAGAAGACCCTTCTCTTAAATCAAATTCTAGTCTTGTCATATAGCCAAATTGATCTCTTAGAACAAAATTGGGATCTACATAGCTTATGATACTAATTTCCTTTGTTCTTTAACTTTTTAACAGTTGTATTGTACCCTATGCTGACAACAAACTAGGCTCGCTCTAACATAATAATTCCTCATAGAGACTGGCGGTCCAATGGATCCGCTGGATCGGCGAAATTACTTCACTTCTACTCTGATGGCTCAAAGCTTGAAAACCGAGTCGGAGGAGGTGTTTTCTCAGCCCAATTAGGACTAGAAAAGTCTTTCCGCCTTCCTGACTACTGCAGTGACTTTTAGGTTGAGATCGCTGCAATACAGGAGGCTATGGACTACCTAAGGACAGAAGAAGTTGGATACAAAGAAATTTCCTACGGTCAACTGCAACACGGGTATAGGTGCCAGAACACAGTAACAAACCGGGAAATCTATTCCGCTATCATCACCGTTGGAAAAACGTGAGCACCTGTATCAAATCCAAGCTCATGTGGTCGGAGTGGGACGTCAAACGATCACAAGGTCTTCTCTTGCTGAGCAGGGGACACCTGTCCTTTGTTTTAAGAATAATAACAGGTTAATTACTGATCGGTAGACACGCAGAGAGACTAGGTGTCCAAGTGGCAATAGCGAACGGCATAGGATTTGAGTGTCGAGAAGTATTATTGAGGAAAAGTATTGTGTGTTTTGCAATATGCCGGAAGTAGGCCTTTACAACTTGAGAAGTCAAGAAAGGGATGGAAATGCGCAGGAAGTTGATGGTGCGCAACCAAATAATTTTTCAACAATAGTGGCCAGCTTGAATGCGCTTACCAATGCAGTCGCAAAATTGAAGACAGTTACAGAAGAGAGCCAGCGAGACAATTAATATTTTCGAAATAAAATAGAGTCAGATGTACATCAAAGCGTGGCGATCGAAGCAGTGTAGCAGGTGCAGCAAAGTGGTGAAAATCAACAGCACCACGGGAAGAGCGATACACACAAAACGCAAGAATCGAAGTCAGTGATGCCGTCACAAAGCGTTCAACTTTATTTCTCTTGCCTGCGTAAGAGATATAATATCCGCCTGCCGCGCTAAAAAATTGTGTGAAATTGATCTGTGTCGCCGATACCATCATCGCAACCTGCACGAGAGCATACGTTTAGCCACTCAAGCAGAAACAGAAGGTCGTAACCAGTTCTAAAATGCAGAGAATCCAGACCAACGGTGGTCACCTATTTAAAAATGTTCCTGTGTCACTCTTTGGGCCGAAAGGATAGACGAGGGATCAGCCATATCTTTGATAGAAGACAATGTTGCAAGCCACTCTTTTTATAATGGTACGGACAGAAGTGTACCACGGAAGAGTCGTCCAGAATAAGTCTAGACGTAAGAGGTAGCAGCAAGCCAGCAACATACAGCCTTCGCAACGTGTGCACCATCCGTAACCTAGATTTACCCGTGCAGTCGTTTAAGAAAGTAGACTACCAACATTTCCAATTTTCGCCTTTAGAAGATTACAACAAATTGAAGCCATCGTTGTTATCAGGCCTCGATAATACGTCGCTGAGCGTGCCATCTACAACAGTGCGGGCAGACAGTGATAGCCCAGTAGCTATTGAAACAAAATGGGTTGGATTCCCTACGGAACAACCAAATCAGCAGTCGAAGTGCCAGTAGTCATGCACCACCTAGTTACTGAATATTTCGCATCAGACAACTTTGGAGCTAGTGAGACTGCAAAACAGTTAAAGTCTGAAGATCATGAACGGGTCCGCCAGTTGATTAAGGCCAACAACGTCGGATCGAGAAGCGGTTCGAAACCGGATTACTCTGGGGCAGTGTGCCACCCGAACCACCATATATCTATCAGATGGCCTATAAATGTTTGTTTGAGATAGAGAAGAAGATAAGAGTTGATTCAGCACTCACCGTCAAATACAAAGATATTGCTAAATATATACGAAACGATTACGCCAAAAGAATTTCCGAAGAGGAAGTGGAAATTGATAGATGTTTTAAATATTATCTACCTCATTTCGCAGTACGCGTGATAGGAGTCATCTTCCCCATGTATAGCTAACTATATAAAAAATAGAAACGCAGAAAAATTTCGCCAGCTTGGAAAAGCTGCAGCGAGTGGGACAATATCCCATCGAATTTCCGCAATAAATGATTCGCTTGGTGGAGCGAGTTTAAACATGCTAATGAAGTGCAGTCTAGACGTTCGTACTCACTTCGACTACAAGCAGCTCCATTAGTCTTCTTAATATCGCATATAAGGTTCTGTCAAGGGGATTGTGTGAAATACTTAAGCGCACCATTAATAAACTGATTGGACCTTATCAGTGTGGCTTAAGACCAGGTAAATCTACCTTCGACCAGATACTCACAGTACGCCAGATCTTGGAAAAGACCCGAGAAAGAAGAACCGACACACGCCATCTTTTTATTTGATCCTGCTTTCAGCTTTAAAAGTATTAAACACTATTCTTTACTTTAATGTTTTAAGCACCGAATTTCTCTCACTTTGGTTTCACTTTTTAAATAAACGCACAAGTTAATAAATACTTTCAATATTCAAACAAAAGCCTACTGAGGTTTGAAAATTTTAACATAAGCTTACTTAAATCATGCATACAAATGTATGTAAATATGGATGGTAATGTTTTAAATACAATCTTCTTTTGATATTTATCCAATCTTGTTTGCACCAGGAACTTAGGTGCTTAACCGAAAAATGCACAAATCCAAATTTACTTAACTGGCTCTTACCACCCAGCTATTTCTTCAGGTAATGGTCGAGTGTGAGCAATCGTGCCACCCATCGCGCGGATAGCTTTTTCAAATCCAAATATTTGCTTAAAATGTGAGTACCCTCTCAGTTGAGATGCCTACACCCTCAGATACCTCACACTTTTTCATTCTCCGGTCATCCAATATCAATTCATGGATTTTATCGCCGATTTCTGGTGTAACGATCCCTTTCATAATAGCGCAACTTTAACACACAAGTTACTGATAGCTCAACTCCAACACACAACAACGGCGTTACTTGTATTGATATGACCTCAACGTAAGTTAATAAACCACTTCTTAACCAATGAAATTTTTCTCAAGCCTTTCTTTGGTTTCAGTGATGTTTTTTTATGCAAAAAATAATGCTCAATCAGTATACAAAATATTTTTTTTTCCATTTTTGGTAAAAGTCAAGAGCTTATCTGCTTTCAATGGCTGTCAAGCATAAAATAAATGACTCAGCTTGCTCAAAATTTGACAATAGTCTACTAATAGATGACAGTTAAGGACAAAGTCACTGGCTTATCAATAGTTGTGTAGTCAGTGAAGTTCAGCCCAGCACTTAGGCCATTAGTTAGTGGGTCGTTGTTATACCATCCACTAAACGCTCCCTCTCCCTTGCTGAACTATCTAGAGTTCTTGACGAATCTCGTCAAACATCTTGTGTCTATATCACCTAATTCCCCGAGGTCCCAAAAAAGAGGCGCCCCTAGAATGCGTAGCCTGCTTCTCTCTAGCTCTGGACAAATGCATAGAAAGTGTAAAACCGTTGCTTCCTCTTCATAATTTTTGCAGCTTCTGCAGCATCTGAAGGGTACTCCGAGACGCCCGGCGTGGTTGCATATGAGGCAGTAACCTGTATCATCCCGTTATAAGGTGTACATACTACGCGACCGTTCACGGTCCCATCTGGGCCAAATCTGTCTAGAAATCCTACAAGCGGTAGTTTGTGCCCAGCTGTCATTCGCACGAGCATAAGCAAATTTTTTTAAAAGCAGCTTGCAAGTTCCAAGAGCATACCAATGCGTTCTTTACCACGAGGAATCTGCTTTGTTGTCCCTTCCCCCGCAAGTTCATCCGCTAAACAGTTACCCTCGATGTCCTGGTGACCAGGAACACAAATGAGATTAAGTCCATTCTGCTTAGATCTCCTGTAGAAATCGGTGGCAATCCAGTGAAATCTTCGATTTTATCGTAGCTGAGCTTACAGTTTTAATTGCCGCTTGTCTTTCATTAAATAAAAATATGTCTTTGTCTTTTTGGCTGAAATTTCAGCTTGAAAAACGCTACAGTGATCCCACCACCGAAAATGCAGATCATACTGGCTCCCTGCACTCTACCAAGTAGATTGAGGATAACAGTTTTGCTACCATACGATGATTCCATTCTCTTTAACCACCGCTGTATAGATCCAGCGACATACGCTTGGATTTAGACTCCAAATCTTTCCAATGGCCCTTTTGCAAGGGTATAGGGCCACAGAAGCCTTCTGATGTCGCTTTACAATATTGTTCCTCCAGCTTAGTCTCAGGTATAGTGTCCCGCCAAGGAATTTGGCTTCCTTCTTTAAATTCACACGGATACCATTAAGCTCTGGCGAAATAAACTCCGGAATCTTACATTTTCTCGTGAAGAGTACCAGGTCCACTTTTTCGGAGTGGACGCTAAGACCACATCGCGTGGACCACTTCCCTACAGCGCGGAGTGTTCCTTGCATCAACTTAAACAAGGTCTGCGGAAACTTGCCCATGTATGCAATGGCGGTGTCATCTGCATAGGGCCACCCTGGCGGCACTCCATTCGGTCTCCCGCTTGTGAGAATTTACAGTCAAATTCCAGAGTAGGGGAGAAAGTACACCAACTTGCGGAGTTCCTCGAGACACCTGCTTCGAAAGACGGTTTGCACCGACTTCTGCTCTAATCTTTCTTCAGAAGAGTATTTGCTCTATGAATTCAACCAAGGAGCCTTCTACACCAAGTCTTCTTAAAGCTTGGGTTATGGCGTCTGGACTTATGTTGTTAAAAGATGTTAAGAAAAGATACAAGACAAAATTCCTTGTAACTGAAAGACCTTTCAATATAGCTGACTAGGGAATGTACGCAGTGTCCGTGGACCTTTCCTTTAGGAAAGCATGTTGGTTATTTGACAGAAGTCCTATGTCGATTGTAAAAGAGAGCCTGTTATTAATCAGCCTTTCTAGAGTTTTGAGAACAAAGGATGACATGCTTATAGGTCTGAGATCCTTTGGTTTCGTGTGTAATACTTTTCCAGATTTCGGAATAAAGCCCACGAAAACAGATCTCCGTGCCGTCTGTACGTAGTTCAGTTAGCAGCAGGCTCTAAACATGCTTAGTATCCAATTGACAGAAGTGTCAATCGTTGCAGCCAGGTGCGCAGGTATAATGCCATCCGACCAAGCTGCTTTATAGGGTTTAAAGCTTTTTATCGCCGAAATAATACTTTCACTTGAGATAGGGAGACTGACAATTGCACCAGAAGGGGAACAATCTACTTCTTAAGATTGTGAGTTTCCAGGAAAGTGCGTATCGAGAAGCAGCTCGACTGTTTCTTTTCCCGATGTCGTCCTGAAGCCATCCTGTCTCTGTAAGGACCCAATCGGGTTTGTTGTGCCCGACAACATTCTTTTTTAGTTCTCCGCAGTGTCGTTTACGCCCTCAATACCAGTGCAAAATTCTTCCATGAGGACCGCAGGAGCTGTTTATAGCTCTGCCATTCAGACTCCTGATTTAGCCTTTATGCTCTGTTAAACTGCCTTCTGCAATCTTTGCACAGCGAGTCTAAATCGCGGGACAACCAGTGTGGTCTACGCTTTGCCCACGATTTGAATCCAGGACAGGCTCTGACCAGCGCCTACGAGCAGTTCCTAGTAAAAGAGTCCACCATGTCTTCCAATTTACCAATTATATATATTTGACTCTACCGGTGCTAGATATGGTAGGTTACTTTCCAAAATTTCTCTCTAAAGAAGCCAGTCAGTGTTTTTAAGGTTCTTACGAATCTTATTAGCACTGTTGGACAGATTCAAAGTTGTATCAATATATCTATGGTCTGAAAAAAAGTGATTATCAAGAACCTTCCAATTGGTTACCATACCATATAGGTTTTCATTACACAAAGTGAGGTCTATAACCTCCTGACGATTTTTAACGATAAAAGTGGGCTTTGTACCCCTATTGGATATTATTAAGCTAGTAATTAAGAGGTAAATGTTTAGATCTTTCTTTGCCATTGCACAGGTTCTTATTTTACCTTTACCACGCTTAACAAGCAGCATATAATCCACAGCACCTAGAACATAGACCCCCGAGTTATTAACCCGGGGCCCCTGGATAAGTACGATGTCTATGTTGTCGCCAAGTAGGTTATTCAGGAGAGCAGCAGATGCTGCCCTAGACCGGGTGTATCTACAGAACACTCATTATTTGAGGTTCCCGCCACCTCCTCCACCGCAAAGACAGTAACGTCAGCGCTGTCTTACACTGCTCTAAAAACCATCTCCTCCACAGCATGCATTCCTTGCATCGCCAATGCCAGGTTTGACTGCATGGAGGCCCCGCTCTACGCATCGTACGTACAGCGCCGCCGACCTCGCGTCATCACATGCCACGACTTTTACGTGGCCCTGGTTGTTTCCGGCATCTCTGCACGCGGGCGCCTTAGGCAGGTTCTCTAGCAGATCGTCCATAATGACGTTTGCCAAAGCCGTCTTCACCCACCTCCAATGGTTCCTTGGCAGTGCTCGCTGTGCGGCGAAGCTGTGCCTAAGGCGGATGTGCCGTCACTGCCTAGTTTGTTGTAAAATTTGCTTGGATTTGGGGTAAGTTGCTTTTATTTTTAGTTTTTTTAATTAAAATATTGATATTTTGCACATTTATTTTAGTAGAATAAACGCCCAATGGATATTTCAAAGGTATGCATAGAAATTTTGACACATATACATATTTTAACAAATTTTGTTCAAGTTTACAGGTATTGCTTACCCAAGCCGGCATCAAATTCTCTGGAGATGATGACTGCAAAGGAACCATTGGAAAAAGTGAGTAAAGTTAATTACTTTTAAATGCAAGTGAAGTGTAGTGAAAATATTTGTTGAATGGAAACCTAGAAAGATCAGTGTCCAAGTTTCAAACCATAGATGCAACATGCGCAATCTAATTGAAATTTAACAATTTTTTTTGGAAAAGATAATATATAGGACTTGTTTCATTTAGCCATCTATACGGCATTTCACATAGTTGTAAGAAAAGTGTAAATTTTTCAAAAATGTTCAATAATTTCAATTATAAATGGATGTTATAAGAAAGATCAATGAATTATGAGCGCCTTCAGCACCGCCCCGCTATTATGCGCCACGGACCGAGCTCACTCCAGCCGCTGCACCTCGACGCGACACCCCGACGGATGTAGCCGCAGTGGCTGCAGCACCCATCGCAACAGCAACAACAACGGCGAGATTGCCCGGCATCCGATGTCCCCTCTGCTGACGCCCTCATCCGCTACGCCTGTGTGCTATTTTTAGGGGTATGCAGACCTCACAGCGACAGCAGGTAGCACAAGCACATGGGTTTTGCTTAAACTGCTTGGCCCAACAAATCGCGCACCACCACCGCAACAGGCGCCAACCAACGCCAAGCGTTCGCAATCACCGCCCAGCCGGGCTCAGTAGCGTCGTAGCGACGTTCCAACAGTAACAACGCTTGCTAGGTTGAAACTTCGCCTAGGGGGGCCGGGATGGCTAAATGAGCCGCTTGGCAACGCGGTTACTCGCTGACACAAAAATACTATTAAACTTATACATTTCACACTTACATTATATCAGACCCACACACAAATATACATGTAAACATATGACAACACAATTTTGCGAAACATCAAAGCGAACGGACGTGTCCCCCCGATCATAATTTTTAATTTAATAAAGCTTGTGAATTTAAATCCAAATTTCATTTTCTTTTATTTTAAATAAAAAGTGGAGACGCGGTACCCGCTGGTGGTAGCAGAGGAAACGGAAGACCTCCTCTGTGTTGGAAAGACCAAGTGGAAAAAGACTTGGGATTTCCAATTGGCGCCAGTTAGCATAAGATAGGGACAGCTGGCGTGCTTTGTTGACCTCGGCCAAAATCGCTTAGGCGGTTGATGCGCCAATTAAGTAAGTAAGTAAGTTACTTTTGAATTGTCAATGCAGAAAGTTGTGACGATGCGTTTGTGGCAGGTAAGACCAGAGGCGCACCGCAAAAGCTCTTGTCCGTGCCAAGGCTAGAGCTGCAGGCAGCCGTACTTGGTGAGCGACTCGCTAAACTCATCAGCCGCAGTCAAAGCATTCTGATCAACGACACAATATACTGGTCTGATTCACAAACGTTTCTACATTAGGTAAATTCCAGATAAAGAAAGTTTAAGACATTCGTCTATTAAGCCAGGTAATTCTTTGCGCGACAGTTTATAGGAAGAGATCTAGCCTTGTTTCGCTATACATTTATAGGTAAATGATTGTTTAATCAAGTTTAATCGTCTTTCCTCTCTCTTGAAGTTAAAACGGGTTATGGCTTGGATTCAACGAGCCGCCAGTAAGTCTTTGATACGTTTGCATGCGACCGTTAACGACGAAGGTAATCAGTCGAAGGCAACATTGACCACAAGCGAACTCAACAGAGTCGAAAAGCTTATAATCAGGACGGTACAAAATGAAATCTAGCCCTGAAGCGCGGAAAGTGACTCCACAAACAAAGCACTCTCCGTGCGCTTACGCCTTCCCTGGACAGCAAAGGCATTATGAGGATCGATGCAGCCAGCGTATAACCGATATTCAGGAGACCAATATTAATGCCGAATAAGCAAATCGTATCAGAGTTGATAATGCGCCAGTCCCACGAGCGAATGCATCACCAGAACTCCGCCATAATCTTAAGCGAAGCCCGCCTAAAATATTGGTTTCCGCACGCTAAAACCTTGCTTAAGGCAATAGATGTCAAACCATCCAGCTACACAGGCGTCGATGTGTTCGGCCCATTCAGTGGAGCAATAGGCCATCGAAGGTTCTTGAAAGATTTGCAATCATCGGATATAAAATCCGGTCGTGGCCTTGAGTAGTTTCCTTTCGTTTCTTGAAAGCCATTTTAAATTCAACACATGTCATTTTCTTTTCTATAAAATTTACTTCCACACAAATATGGAGCAATATTAGAACATTTTGTAGTCTACACAAATTTAGAGTCATTCATTGATGTTTTTGATGTACGGAAAGAATCTGAAAAATTTTCATTTGATGCGTCTTCTGACCAAACTCTGGCGAATTCCTGTGCAATGAGAAATTTGTCAGTTATATTTGGCTGTTGCGGGTTAATAGGTTTAATGCAATGAATGACTATAAATTTATGTAGACTACAAAATGTTCTAATATTGCTCCATATTTGTGTGGTTCAAGTATTCGGTTTTATTATCCTTTACTGATTGTGTCTTGACTAACCTCATTTCTCTTTTATACTGCGAATATGCTTTTTTGTAATTCAGTAAGTTGATTTCTGAAAAATTGGATTTCAGAAAATTTAATAATTTATTTCTTTCTTTTTTAAGCATATTCAAATTTTCGATCCACCAAGGAACTTAACGTTTAGAAATTATATTTGTTTGGGGAATTGCTTGATTAGCAGCTGTCAATATAATTCGATTTATATTAGCACATTCTTTATTAATAATGTTACTTAATTATATTTCTGAGCTAAGATTTTCAGTCAACATATTAAATTTTGACCTTTCTATCTGAATATGTTAGTCAAGATATGAATAGATCCATAAGTAAGTAATCGCTAAAGTAAGCTGATTGAGCTACTTTCCATGTTGAGTCCATAGCCAAACGGCTTGAACAAAATGTTGAGTCAATTTGACTAAAAGTACCATAACTGGAACTAAAGTACGAAGGAGAGTTGTCATTTAATAAAATAAAATTGTTGTCTCCTATAAATTTTGCAACATATTTACCCCTTTTGCTACTTTTATATGATCCCCAATTAAAATGCCAACCATTAAAATCACCTGTGACCAGACATGGAAGTCCCGTCTGGCCTATTGTATTTTGTAAGTATGTAGTATTAAATGATTTATTTGGTAATATATATAGAGAAAGTTCTAAATTTTTTATTGAAAAAACTATTGCTGATATACAGCGCAATCACTGATTCCGAACAAACTCCCGTCGTGTCAAAATCTCCCGTCACGAATTCGGTAAAAATGCAATCAGGAATTCCGACGTTTTCGTAGTTTGCGCTGCCAACTGTTACGCTAAGTTCGAATGAATGTTACCAACTCTTTACACGAAATTCAGCGGTTTTTTGTTTAATTTTTTGACAGCAGTTGAAGAAATTTCATATATTTTCACAGGCTAAGTTTACAATAGTTATTTAAATACAAAAAATAATTAAATGAGTTCCATTGTGGAAGCTGTTTTATAAAAAGAGCAAGTGCGAAACCCGAAATAGATGTTTCCAACATCAAAATTATTGAATGTATTTATGTGGTTGCTTTCTTTTCTCGTTGATATGGGTTCAATTTTGTTTAGATATGGCTTCCGTTGTACATTGCTTTTCTTGTACAACCAAACCTCTTAAATAAAGAGAAAAACATAAACAAGATATCGTTCTCCTTTTTATAATAATTCAGCAAATTAGCAAATTTTTTTGCCTATTTACTTTTTTTCCAGGTGGTCGGTGTTGAAATTTTATGTTATATTATAGTTGAATGTACATTAGCACTTCATACTTGTGTTAAATACGAAACATTCAATTTAAATAAACAGCACTTCCTTATGCATATATGTATCTATTCACTAAGATTTCGTAGTCATCTTCGTACCCTTAACTGGAGGGCCCAAGGTTTTTCATCTGCTCGGGGTATTTGGAAAACCTTGCGCAATGTCTGCCCGTTCCTCCATCATATTCACCAGTCTCATACTAACTCCGGTTAGTGGATGGTCTTGGCCTGTTGAAAAAAAGATTTCAATTTATGCACTACAGCCATTAATAAACACTACTTACATTTTCAATTACTTTGGTGAAAAATATTCTCTTCACTTGTATTTTTTTTTTTCATTTTATTTATTATTTTCACTTCTCCCGATAAAGGAAAGCACTCAAAGATTATTTTCACGAATTAATGTCACAATTGCTTTCATTCGGAATCCGTAATGGTAATCTTCCGAATTTCGAAAGTTCGTAAGAATTTCGTGATCACGTCGGAATTAATGATAACGTTGTCACGTCGGGAGCTCCGACGGAATTCATGATAGGCCTGATCATGTCATATTGCTAGCTGTCTCTGGAATGTATTCAATTGATTTGTGTATTAACAATGCAGCTCCACCAAAAGAGTTTGCACTGTTTGATATAAGTAAATCGTAATTTACAGGTGTAGGTACGTTTGCAGTACTATGTAAATGAGTTTCCTGTAAACTTAACATTTTCGGAGATCTTCCCTTAATCAATATTATCAATCCATTGTAATTGTTCAAATAGCCTCTAATATCCCACTTAATCAAATTAAACTTATTCATATTCGATATGAAATGAAGCAATATAAAATTAAATGTTAAAGGTTGATTGAGTTAATTAAAAATCATAATTACGTATGAAAAATAAATTTTAATTAGAGTCTGTTCCATTGAACTCTTTATTTTATTGTCTGCATTAATTAAATTGTTACTTGTTGTTGACGCGTTTACAGTCCATGGATTTGTGTTAAGAGTGTCATTCTCTGTTGCTCGTATCTCCACTGCAGGCGGGACGTCAGCATATGATACAGTAGTGCGTTGCTGCTGCGCTTGCATATATAGTCGCTTGGCTATGACGATTGTTGTAAATTTTCAGAGCAGTTTTTCGACCCACTTTTATATAGTACGTATTGCTTGAATTTCTCTTTCTTGCTTAAAGATCGTACAAGAGTTGCTTAAAACAAAGTCGTTACATTGTTGCTTTGTTTCCTTGCAATTTATACATATTGTTTCCAAAGTAAATTTTTCTAATGACTCTTTATCTATATGAGAAGATTTGCCACAGTTTATGCAAATTTGCTCTTTTTGGAAAAATTTGGTAATGTGACCAAATTCGCAGCATTTATCGCATCTCATTGGTCGAGGTATATATTGCCGTATTGTTGCTCTGTCAATGTCACGTAGGTCATTTAAGTAAATTACTCCATTGGTATTATTGAGTGTCGGGTGCATTAAGATTTCAATGCACAGCTTGTTTTTATTAATCTTGTACCGTTGTTCAATTTTGTGCACTCAGTAACTTCACTTCCACAGGTAGTGTCAAAGCATATTTTATTAAAAACGGAGAAACTTTGTCTTATGTACAACTGTTCTCATTTGTTTCTTCGTTGTTGCTTGAACTAAGCAAAACATTTTCATCTTTTGTATTAACTCTTCTCATAAATACAAATTTTTGTCCTGGTGTGGAATTTTTTTTTTTTTGTTTTGTCAAACTGCATTTGCAGTTTACAAGTGCCCTTGCGGGCACCAAAGGCATCCATATTTCTTTTTTAAACTCCAATCACTTAGTATATAGTTTAGCACTTGTAAATAGAAATATGTTAAAATCCAATTAAAGTATTTTATAGAAGTTTGTATGTATGTTCTTCTTTTTTAATAATTTAAAGGCACTATAACTTGAGCGAATTTCAATAACAAATTGCACTGTTAAACAATTAAGTACAAGAGAGCGTTGAAGAACTGGAGTAAACGACAGTACTTGGTGGCGAAGTCTCTCGTCCACTACCATTTCGATACCGCTTCTTTTAGATGTCAGCTGTGGTATTCGTTGCTTTCTATCATTGCCCCGTTCACCGTATTTCTTGGATGGCGATATGCCGGCTTTGTTCTGCCGAGGACATCTACCAGTCGGGCAAGCGCACCTTCCCAGTTTTGGGTTTGGACACTCCAGGTGCATGCCCTCAAAAAGGACGGTACTATCCAAGGCGTTGCTTTCCATTGGAACTTATGTTTACGTGGCGGGTCTCAGGCCCTGCGCATAACTATATTCTAGGGAATTTGAAATTTGCACATTTATATAGCTCCAAGAAAGACGCCTGCTCCCAGCCTCATCTACTGGTGTAGAGAGACTGCAGACCCTGATGAGCCTTTTAATATGTTGGAGTGGCCTTACTAGGTTCACTTTCTCGATGTTCGGGAGCTACCTAGAGGACACTCGAATGAAATCACCCGGTAAGTTGCTTGAACCACATACAAAAGAATCGCTCTGGTCACTTCCAGGTGAATGGCAATAATAAACTTTCCTTTCTCGTGGTTTTCTGCACACGGAACCATCCTTCCTGTCGATCAATAGTCTTGAAGTCGAATTCTTTCAATTTCAACCACCATCTAGCTATGCGTGGAAGAAGTGGTGTCGCTGCTTTCGTCGGAACTATAGCGTCGCAGTCATTTACTATGATGAAAGGTTTTTTCCGCAGATACATGCAGAAGCGTGTCAACGTTTTCACTATTGCTAGATCTTCAATCTCATGACTTGAAAATCTTGACTAGGCTATGAAAAAGACTGGCTGTAAACCCCCTGGTTCGTATTGAAACAGGATTCCGAAGAGTCCTAGATGGCCGGCGTTGGTGTGCACCACATGCTGCTTGAGACAACCGTTTAACGTCAACACGGGTCTGCTGGTTATGGCTTTCTTCAAGCTTCGGAACGCTTCTTGCTGTGAAGCCACTCGAACGGTCAGCGGAGTCGTAGTGTTTCTGTACCCTTCTAAAAAATTGCGAAAGAACCCAGTAAACCCTAGGAACTGTCTTTCCTGGGTCGTTGTCGATGGCTGAAGAAACTCCTCAATGCGTTAATCACCTCGTATACGTGGCTTATCTCCTTGTCCCTGTGCACTAAGTCTGATATCATACGGGCCATCGCTTCTTGGAATACGATCGGCGCGTTGACTAGTCCGAACGACATCGCATTAAAACAGAACTCCATAGAAGGCATTTGCGAGCTTATGCGACTTGCGTTGTCACGCCACAACGTGCGTAAAAAATCAGCAACTTCATAGTGTCCGCGTGCATGCGCTTGATAGTTGTAATATTAAAAGTTGATGTTGCATTTAGGAGGATTAATTTTCGTTTGTAAATATATATAAACTATGAACTAAATTACATATTGATGGTGATTGACAGTGTTATTGCAGTGTACCTAAAATATATTGGACTACCTAAAAAGTGAAGTGGGTTTGATTTATTAAAAACCGAGATACAGATTAATTTCGCTTAAAAAGCCGCAAAAATTTTATTTTCAAAAGTATTTATGTGAAATTTAAACAGCTTAAAGTTGGCCGGAAGCCCAAACAAATGCATGAAAGTAGAGAAAATTCAACTTTGTATGCATTCAAATGCGTATTCGAATTTATTTGCGCTTACGCACGTAGCTATGGAGTTCGTCCCTAAGAATCTGGGTATTCTACTTGGCTGTCAATCGCACGCATACGCATACGCATGCTATGGAGTTCCATGATTATGCTCATACAGACCCCCATTCGTGTATTGGGATCTGGTAATATTCGCTGGTCATACAGCGTGGTGAAGGAACTTTTCACCGCCCAGCTTGTGCAATTGGACCTCGACCACAGGCATGGAAAATGCTTTCTCACCGTTACTAAATTCAACGCTTTGTAAACTAAGCAAATTTTGCTTTATGGCTTTCGCCTCCAGAACTACATATGCGGCGTGTGGTGAAGTGCTGCGTCGAATAATTTCGTTGTTTAAGAGTTCCTTCAGTACTCTTGATAATTCGTGTTGCCTGGACCGTTTACCCACTACATATAGCGTTTCAGTTGTGACATCGATATTTATTGCTGTAGTATTGAATTTACCCAACTGAGAGATGCCCTCGGAAAAATTTTGCTCAAACTCAAAATAAATAGAATACAAGATTTCGGCCATCAGGGAGGATTTTTTAAAACGGTAAGGAAAAAATTTAAGCAATGCAAAAAAATGCGTTGATTCCAATTTTGTTCAAATTAATAAATATACAAAGTTTAATTAAATAGGAACAAGTAGCAATGATTTTAGACATGTAGCCCTTTACGTAAGTACGATTTTCAACACATGTTGAATGTTGGAAAAATTAATGTCTTTACAATGTTTGCATTTTAACTTGACCAAAAGGAGTGTAAGTAGCAGTGAATCTAAAATCGTCGCAAACCGTACATTTCAAAAAGACATACAGACTGCATATTTCTTTTTGTGGACGATAGGCAACCAACATCGCAAGCGTTAACATCTCCCAAAGTCACATAACTAATAATTTGAAAAGCAAACATATCTATACAAATTATAAAACAAAGTCTAAAATTTTAGAAAGAGCTAATCTCGGGCACTACTGAACGGATTGGGATGCAACTTTTTTTAAATTAAATTAAAAATTAGCCTATTCATTTCTGAAATATTTAAGTGTAAAGTTTTAAAAAAATTTACACTAAGTACAGCATTGCTACAACCGAATGTAAAATCAGTGTAGTAGTGGGAAGATGTGTAGTTGTGTGAGTAGTAAATCAACTGCTCTTCGTTACCACTTCGTTCGGCTATGCACAGAGAGCTGTGCTGTTGACTTATACATATACATAAACAGAAAGCGCGTGGTGAAGCCTCGCGCAACCGTTGCCCGCTAGTATTCTATATAGGTTAGGTTAGGTTAAGGTGGCTGCCACCGCACCGGAGCACGGTGGCACACTTAGGCTGTGAGAAGCCCATTGTGGTACCACAGGCATAAGCCATGCATTCCCTCCCTCCCTTCTTTCAAAAATTCAACCATCCAGTGCGCTTGATGTAGAGTAGAAAGTTGGAAATGTTTGCCGAGTTTAAGTCAGCTAAACAGTCCAAAAAGTAGCCATTAAAAACTTTACTGCGCGTCTTGGCCAATCCAGGGCAGTGGCAGAGATAGTGCTCAATAATCTCCACCTCCTCCTCGTTTCGGCAACTGCGGCAAAAATCATTTGTTGGGCAACCTAGCCTTTCTCCATGCGTGCCCATGAGACAGTGCCCGGTTATCACCCCAACTACTAATCTGAGAGAGGAGCGGCTAAGCATCGTGAGAGCTTTAGAGCGCTTCTGGCCAGATTTGTCTTGAAATGTCGCAGGTGGGCTCCGATGCCCACCTTAAATTTACCTTACCCATAAGCTCAGATCTTAGTCTGTGTTTATAGGATGCTAATGGTAAACCCGCCTCTTGAGCAGAGTTTATCTCAGTTAGTTCCGTCCCTTTCCTTGCTAGTTCATCAGCGAGGCAATTGCCAGTGATGGCCAGGGACCCAAACAACATGTACGGAGCAAATATCCGCCAGCTGGTTTAGAGCTGATCTGCATTCAAAGGCTAACTTGGAGGTTGTACCGTAGGAATTCAGAGATTTGATAGCAGCCTGGCTGTCAGAATAAATGGTAATGCCTCGTTCTAAGGAGGTGCACGTTGTAAGGCCACGAGCTGCTTCCATTATTGCATTTATTTCGGCCTGGAAAACACTACAGTGGTCCGGTAAACGAAGACTGAGGTTTAGATCGAGTTCACCAGAGTAAATCCCGCTGCCTACTCTTTCGTTTAACTTGGAACCATCTGTATATACAGCCGTCGATCCTGGATCAAGGTCCACGGTACCCATCCATTCGCTTCTCTCTGGGATTCTTGTGGAGAATCTATTTCCAGAGAATGGAGGGTTTAGAAAGTAATCCAACCTCATCGGGTTGTCGGGCAGAGTTTCCAGGACCTTTGCGTGCCCGGAGTTGAGATTTCTCCACGGAAGGATCGCATTTAGCCTAGCAGCACTGCAGGCCGCCAGAAATTTGCCGTAGAGATCCATTGGTGGGAGATTTAACATTATTTCCAGAGATTTGGTGGGTGTAGAGGGCAGTGCTCCCGTGATGAGCATTGCGGCTGCTCTCTGGACCCGTTCTAGTTTACTCTGGTAAGAGTCCTGCTCAATGCCGGCCACCATACGACGATCCCGTAGAAGAGAATGGGTCTTATCACAGCTGTGTACATCCAGTGTACAATGTGTGGCTTTATAACCCATTTCTTCCCCACGGCCGTCTTACAGGCATATAGAGCAACAATAGCTTTCTTGGAGCGGTCTTCAGTGTTCCGCCTCCAGTCTAGTTTTTTATCTAGTAAAATTCCGAGGTATTTGACCTCGGTTGAGAGACTGAGAACTACTCCGTTTACGGATGGTAGTTTGAAAGCGGGAATTTTGTATTTCCTTGTAAAGAGCACTGCTTCGGTCTTGGTGAGATTGACATTAAGTCCACATTCCACAGACCAGCGAGCTACGATATTTAGAGCGTTTTGCAATAAACCGCTTAGGACTTAAAGGTGTTTGCCCGTTGCTGTTATTGCCAAGTCATCAGCATATGCAACGACCTTGCAGCCGGTGCTCTTGAGGTTTAAGAGTAAGTCGTTTACAGTAAGGTTTCAGAGTAAAGGTGACAGAACACCTCCCTGGGGTGTACCTCTAGCCACATGTTTGGATTTAGAGCTGTCCCCTATTGTTGAGAAGATCGATCTTTTCCTGAGTAAGAGCCCCACAAAGTCCACCAGTCCCTGCCGTATCCCCACCATACGAAGTGATTCGGGATAGACATTGTTGAAAGCTCCCTCGATGTCTAAAAAGATCCCCAGCGTGAACTCTTTTATGGCCAATCCTTTCTCAATCGTTGAGACGATGTCATGGAGAGCAGTCTCTACGGATTTGCCCTTTGAGTATGCATGCTGGTTGAAGGAGAGTTTATCTTTCCTAATATTTCGCCGAAGATGATCATCTATTAGTCTCTCAAGGGTTTTGATTAGGAATGAGGTGAGGCTTATGGGCCTGAAGTCCTTGGGTTTTGCGTGACCGGCCCTGCCTCCCTTCGGACTTTCGCCTTCGTCCACTCATAAGGAATGTGGGTGAAGGTAAGGCATGCTGTAAAAATCTGTGTAAGCAGTGGACAAAGAAGGTCCTTCGCCGCTTGCAGTTGTGCGGGAAAAATTCCGTCTGGTCCTGGAGATTTGTACGGTTCGAAGGACATTACTGCCCATTCCACCTTGTCGTGGCTCACTATGTCCCCTGCGGTATTCCCTAAGAGTGAGTTGGCTTGGAGACCTGGCAAGATGTTGGAGTCATCAGAGCACCCGGGAAAGTGGGTGGTCATTAGTAGCTCCAGCATTTCGTCGGTTGTAGATGTCCATTCTCCGTTTGGTTTTTGAATAGAATTTATAGTTGGAGCACTTTTGGAGAGAACCTTCCTTAGCCTGTTGGCTTCGGAGTTTTCTTCTATGTTGTTACAGAAGTTTTGCCAAGATTTGCGTCGTGCTGTCTTAATGGCCGTCATGAAAGTTTTAAGAGCGTGTTTGTATGGTTGCCAAAGACCCGTCCTCTTGGCTTGGTTAAAGAGTCGCCTGCTCTCTTTCCTGAGTGCTGAAATCTCTAGATTCCACCACTGGGGTTTCTTTTTACCCTTTGGTAGGGTCTTAGGGCAGGAGATTCTGAAAGCAGAGTTGCAAGCGTTTGTTACAAGGTCTACTGCTTCATCTATTTTTGACGGTGAGTCCAGCTCATCGAGAGAAACGACCTTCGTGTTTGAGGGACTCGCTTCATCAGGTGTTTGCGATAGGCCTGGCCTATCGTGATAAACGTGTCTGGACAAAGAGGCTATATAAGTGAAACATAACTTAGGCTGAACTTTGAAATGCATTACAATTCACGCACGGTTGTAAATTAGGAACTTAACAGCGCGGTAAGATGCCGAATGAATTGACGGCTAGCGACTTTATCCGCTGGTACATTGCACCCTCGCACCAAAAGAATCAGTATATGTATGTCTTTACTTTCGAAACTTATTTTGTAATACATTATTTTCTTTTTAGTTAATTTTTAAGTTATACCAAAAAATTTGTTAGTCAATTCACGTTTAGATCTAAATTTAAGAAATTATCATTTTTATTATTATTATCAGTATAAGTAATATAGTCATTGTACAATATTTCATTGGTAAAGTACTATTAAAAGACCTAAGTCTTACTCTGTACTACGAAACGAAATAAACAAATCAATACGTAAATATGACGTACGTATGTATGTATGTTTGAAAACGACATTGCAATTGTTTCTCCTACAACGGATACGTGTGACCACGTTTCACTGGTAAAACTTGATGCGAAATATCTGGCCGAGCGCCAACACCCTTCTCTTTTGCTGCTAACATTCTTCCCTCTGTTAATCTATTCAATTCATTTCACTGAATTTGCTTAACTTAGCACTTATTCCCGAAGTTGACCCCACTGTTGTATTTCTTATACATCAACCTCGTCTGTACTCTGGACTTTCATTAGGGGATTTACAATTATTTTCACGCAACAAAATGTTCAATTGCGATACCATCAAACTAGATAATTTTACCATTGTTTACGTTACTTTCGTTTTTAAAAGTTTCTTTGCTAATGAGCGTATCTCGCCACAGTTAACTATGTTCAAAATTTTTCGCTTGGCAAATCTGGAACCTTCTGATTGTTTTTCCAAACTCCTCTTTCTATTCACCAAATTCGCTATTCGTTAATACTTTGAGCGTGTTAAAAATTCCCTTTAACAAGTGCTTTTCGTGCACTGCACCGCTCAATATTTTTGTACTTAATTGTCGTTTTTTGTTTTCTATTCGTATGAGAGCATGTATGTATGTGTGCGAAAGCGTGCACAGCCGTCGCTGAACGTTTAAGTACGCAAACCAAAGAACATCAATATACATTATTAGCAGCGAGTGAATCTGCAAGAGGCGTATATTTATGTATTTTGGCTTCGTACTCGCTGAATTTCCAATATGTTCTTTGTAATATTGGTCGATCCTATCTTCTGATTCTGTCGGAAAGGAACGCCGATGGAATCTTTGTTTAGTTATAATGTATAAATGTAGATAAGTAATGTAAAAAAGAAATTAAAGTATAAAAGTAATTACGAACGGTACGTTCTCATTCGTTGTATATGCACGACTGTAGGGGAAGACGGGGTACATTTGACACTTTCATTTAAAAGTCCTTTATTTTCTACCAAATATAATATAATTTTAAATGAGTTACAGCTTTAAAAGCACCAGGGTTTGGATACTTAGTAATGAAAGTAAAAAGTTGGAAAAACACTCAAAGCTATTTTTTATTTGAAATTAAAAAATAATACATAATTTGTCAAATGTCCCCCACTAAGGGGCACATTTGACTTATTCGGGGGCACATTTGACAAGCATATTTTCCGTGAAACTTTCTTTTTTTTTAATTTAATTTGGACTTCATTTAAATAAAACTCATCTTTTATAGTTTGTTTCTGAATGTTTTATTAAAATAACAGTAAATGTATTCATAAAATAATGCCACTATTTTTGGAAAAACATACACTGGCGGCAGATGGTTTCCACATGCATTCATTATGCCAACCATGGTCACCAAACTTCCGCGCTCTGCAGATACAACCTGTGCAACCGAACGTTGTCCTTTCGCAGCAAGGACCTATAATGAAAAAAGAAAATAAATCAGTGTAAATAAAACAAAGATTTATAGGTTTTTTGCCTTAGGAGTGTCCATGACAGTGGTTACGCCAGTTTCATCTAAATTGTATATGTCTTTAGGCTCAAAAGAATACTGTGCATATATCTGACTCAAGTATTGGAAAAATTCCTCCACCGCTGCTTTTGTAAAACCCCTGAGCCTAGCCAAGCTTGTTTTTTCAGGCTTTCGTAGTGTGAGGGATGGATTTCGCTTCAAAAAGCCGTAAAGCCAACTTTCTCCAGATGCCTTGTTAGTTTCCCAAGTAGATGGACATGGTATGTTATTAGCGGCAACAAATTCGTAAACAAATCTTTTGAATATATCATACGACAATCCATATGCAAAAAACGCACACTTCTTAGCATATTCGACTAATTGCTCCTCTTGAACTCTCGTTAGCGTTTGATGGCTTGTGTATTTAGAGTGATAAATTAAATTTTCATCACAGCTACTCTCATTTCCAGAATCTGAATCGTTCCTCAAACGATCTAGTTTCTTCAATCGCAGGATCAAAGTTGTTCTTTTCAATCCGTACTTTTCCGCTGCTGACGTAGCTGTTTCGCGTTGATGCTTTATGTCTGCAAGAGCTTTTTTGATATCATTCTCACTTATCTGACATCGGTTGGTCTTTTTCTTATAAATAGTTGCGCACCATTGCTAAAGTAATACTTAGCATTAGAAAACTCCTTAATTGTTTTAACATTACCAAATGTTAAATGGGGTACATTTGACATTTGTCAAATGTGCCCCTTCTACACAAGTCAAAGGTGCCCCATTCCACTCACCGTCTCGTTTTTTTATATTTTGCAAATTCTATTACACTTCAGATAAACACACTATTTATTTTCATAGCACACATAAACGGAGTAACCAATTTCGTAAGATGCTTTAAAAAATGTATTTTATTGTTTAAGAAAGACTTTACTTCCGATCTACCGAAAATTACAATTACGTTCCCGAAAATAGAAAAACACGTGTAACTCTATTACGCGTTGGAATATAATTGTGAAATTTTTTGACGCTTCGTTTAGTTCAATAATGGTGGTGGCCACGTTTTTACATTTTCAATAAAGCCCCAGTTAACGCCACAGAGACTGAAGTCAAATGTGCCCCAGTGTCAAATGTACCCCGTCTTACCCTACGTGCTTAACAGCTTAAATGTTCTTAATAAACTATAATATTTTATGGAACCTTAATTGTATCAGTTGTATAATATTGTACATAAGTCCTTCATGTCATACTTTACCTAAGGCTTGAGGTGGTACGAGGAATATCGCAGAGCAAAAGTATGTTCATTCAAATGCTTTTTAAATTTCATTAACATATATTTCTACTGTGTTTCGAAAAAGAAATTGATGAGATTGGTATATCATGGTGAATTGCTATTTTTTCGATGATTTTGGAAAACTACTGAGTCTTAAAATGGAATTAAAGAGTTTTATGCTGTTCCATACTATTTTTGGGCGGTTTATTAAGTAAACATTTTAAAAATTATATTAACATTTTAAATATGCCCGAATACCAGATTGGTTTTTGATAGACAAAATGCCAAAATTTTTCATATACTTTTTTTCAATCGAATTTGGAGAAACCTTCTTCATATCTATTGTATATTAAGGTTTTCTGCCTTTTTAAGTGCGTATCTTCATCTTTAAAATCTTTGAATGTCTAAATGCAGGCGATCGACACGATGTCGCGAACCAGAGATGGCACCTTCCGTGGTACCGCTACTTTTGTGTGACATTTCTAGCAAATTTGAAACAAACTAAAAGTCGATATTTAAACTAACACAACACATTTCTTTCTAGTTTTTTGGCTATTTTATAATTAAACTGAGGTCTACGACGCAAATTTTAACAATTTTTCTTCGTTTTCCTTCTCCTCATATTCTTGATCCAGAAATGTCAAATCCTGCGGGAATGCGTGATCTTGTAATCTATCGTTCTTGGGCGATCGAGGTGATTTTAGTCGTAAGTGCCGGTTTTTTGTGACAACCATTTATTTTTTTTTTTCATTTGTGGCCGGCCTTAAACGACTTATTATTTTATTTAGTTTAGCCACTGTCAAAATAGCTGATTGAAAGATTTAAGTCTATGTACGTCTCGTTCTTTAAAGAAAAAGATGAACCGGTAGTACATTTTAGCCTCCGGCTCTGAAATGACCCATTCGATTTATTCGATTTTAAAAAACTCATTTTTATATTGCTTAACACCGTTAACATTCCACATTTATTCCACACCAGAAATTCGATGACGAAGCAAGGAAAGAAAGCGATTGGCTCTTAAATTCGGTTTTGTTTTTGTGGTCACTCCGTGGTGAAAGAGAAGGACACACTCTAGAACTTTCTCGTTGCCGCATAATATGTGACACAAAAACAGGGACTATGAGAGTGTCCCAGACAAAGATTCTTCGAAAATTTAAGGACTTTACGTTTCTGCGCTGGCAAATACTGTGCCTGTTATGATTCACAACTCAACTATTTATTGGTATTGCCGTTCACAACTTTTTTCAGTTGAGTGTAGCCAATTAGGTTATTTGAAAAAAGTTGGCAATTCGATAAAAATTTTGACAGCTCTGAAGTATAGTAAACAAAATCGTTATTGCATTTTAATAATTCAAAGCAAAAAATGGAAATCAGTTACGATTTAGTTTTTACCGATGAGCCTGAGGATACGGGTGCCAATATTTCACGTATTAGAAGAAATATTCGGGATCATTCTAAGCCATTAGAACTACCGAGCAAGAAGTAAGTTATTAGAGAATGATTGGCAAAACCTTCTGAGAAATACCTTTTTCAGATTTCTGAGCTACTTTCGCTTAAATAAGGAGGCCTTTCTCTGTGTCTTAACAGACATTGAAATGTTTTTGAAAGCTCTAATCCGCACATCAGCAGTTCCACCAATTCTGAAACTTTCTGCCGTACTCAGATTTTTGGCTGAGGGTAGCTATCAAAAGTGCAGTGGAAACGATTTTAATGTTGGTTTGGCCCAGCCAACTATGTCAATAAATTTAAAGGAAGTTTTAGAAGTCATGGAGCAGAGATTGTGCGATAAGTGGATAAAAGCTCAGTTGACAGAGGATGAAAAAAATTCTTCAAAGAGGCACTTTTTTGAAAGCTCCCGTTTCCCTGAAGTGATTGGTTGTGAAGATGGAACGCATGTTCGCATGTTCGCATAAGGTGATGGATACCCCCTTGAGCAATATTTAATGAAGCCGTTTAGGATGGCTGAAGGCGGCTCTTCACAAGCTCAATACAACACTATCCATGTAAAATGTCGAAACATAGTAGAGTTCTTATAAACAAATTTCGATGCCTTTTTTCTATTCGGGGGCTACATTACAAAAGCCACGACAATTGTGAACGTGTGCTGCATATTGCATAACATAGCGCAACACTTCAAAGTGGAGTGGACAGAAATTGCACCCGCCTCTGTAATCATTGATGAAGACACTGGGGTCGGTGAATCAAATTCCTTAGATGTTGCCCGAGTTATAAAAAATAATAATAATAATACACTCTTTATAAATAATGGAAAGTTCTATTTGAGATATATTAAGGTACAAAAAATAAAAAAAATGAAATTCATGTAATAAAGAAATAAAATAAAAACATTAAAAATGCAGACTTCATTTTTTCTGATAGCTTTCAAGCTTTTTTTTCTTTAGCTTCATTTGTATCATATGATGAATTTCATATCAAATCCAATATGCGTTGAACCCGACCCCCTCAGAATTTGATGAAATTTTGCATATAGGTACATCTTACCTACCCAAACACAACCTTATTTTTAGAAAATGGATTTTCGAAAAATTGTGGGCGTGGCAAGGTATCGAAATATTCGAAAATATTCGAAAAATTACGATAATAGGTACTTTTAAAGTGTGATTACTACGGAATGGCTTTACCGATTTCAAAGATCTTCATACCATTAGAAAGGTATTGAAATAAGCTTTCAAAAAAAATACACTGTAAAAATTTTGTAGTACACTGAAAAAAAATTTTTTCCAAAATAAAATTTTAAACTGAAAAAACACTTCAAAGATCAAGCGATTTTGAAAAATAAAATTTTATTTTAGAAAGGTCTATTTAATATATGTATATATCAGATACAGATACTATGACTAAGTATTCTAATAGATTCGAACAAGAATCGTATTATCAAATTTCATCAGACCCGCACAATAAATTGACGTACACTTGATAAAGTTAATTTTTTATTTTTATTTATTTAGATTTAATATACAACTTTGCGCAGCTCATACTGCAGACTTTCGGAATATTTGCTTACTTTTAGTGATGTTTCTGTTGTATTTTTTGTAGAATTCATTTATTTGTTGTAAATTAATTCGATTATGTACATATGCATGTCTTAAACTATGATGACAGGAATTCCGTATACATATTGTAGTTGACAGGTAGTAAGTTGATCAAGAAGTAAAGTCTTCAGACAAGCTTACAATAAACAAGATGATATTAAAAAAACTGGTGAGTGAGAGTCGAGCTTTGAGCAGTGGCGAATCTCCTTTTCTCAGTTTCTCAGCTATTTCACTGTGCTCATTACACTGTGCTCTTTTACTTAAAGTAATGATGCCAGAGGTATCGAAATCTTAGTAATTGTACATTAATAATTATAACGTTGAAATATTCACATATTACAACACGCCTCCTTGAATTTTACATTACAGAACAATATTAATTTTTACACAATACGTTTTCAATTTACGTATACATTAATTTGCTTATTACATACTAGTTTACATTCAAATTTAGTTGTTCACCTTGTAATCGATATTTAAAATTTAAACAAATCAAACTAAGTTCAACGCATTCCTATTCTTTATAAATTTATATTTATCCAGGCTTTTCGTTAATGTATCAGCCAAATTAAATTGAGATTCAATTTTTATAATATCAATAACGCCGTTTTCGTAATTTTCATTAATATAATGATATTGCACTTCAATGTGCTTGGAATTTTTTGTGAAGTTGCCAAATTTCGCAATTGCTACCGCGCCAGAGTTATCTTCATATATGTTAATCGGTTTGTCTAATTCTAGATCAAATGACTTAGTTAACAGATTTCTTAAAAACAAAACTTCTGTTATTGCTTCAGACATAGCAGTATATTCGGCGAAGGTTGAGCATTTGGTTACTGTATTTTGTTTGCGCGTTTTCCAATAAACTACATTGCCATATAGTCTTATTATAAATCCAGTTGTCGATTTTCTATCAATATTATCTCCTGCATAGTCCGAATCAACCATTCAGTCTAAAAGCTTGTCCCTCAAACCTTTATCAGAATAAGTTAATTTTAAATCTTTCGTTTTGTACAAATATTTTAGAATTCTTAATGCATATTTAAAATGTGTTTCGTTATAGCAACTTTGGAATCTACTCAGGTAGTTAACGCTATAGGAAATATCTGGCCTCGTGCCAGTGCTAATGTACAATAATTCTCCAATTAAATTTCTATATTTTATTCTTTCATCTATTTCCCTTGCTTGTTCTAATTTTAAATTACTCTCCATTGGAGTATCATACAATTTTGCATTTTCCAAGTTGTACTTGACAGCCAAAGATTCAATATATGTTGTTTGAGTCAATGTCATTAGTTTTCTATCATCACTATAATTAATATCAATTCCTATATAATTATTGATTTTTCCTAAATCTTTCATTGCAAATCTCTGCATTAAACTAGTTTTCACTTCATTAATTTTGTTTTTGTCTTTACAGGAAATTAAAAGATCATCAACAAAAACTAAAATATATATTGGATCTTTGCTTGTATTGTTTACATATAAGCAATAGTCATAATTGCTTTTCACAAAATTTAATTTTTCTACATATTGGTTGAAACAATCATACCATGCTCTTGGACTTTCTCTGAGACCATACAAAGCTTTTTATAATTTGTAAACTTTATTTTTACCAGTTTCGTAACCTTTAGGTTGATTTATATAAACTTCCGATTTGACAGTACCGTTGAGAAAAGCAGTCTCAACATCCATTTGTTCAATAAACAATCTATTTGCACAACAGTAACTTAATAAAATTTTTAAAGTTTCCATTTTACCTACTTGCGAATAAACATTTTCTATATAATCTGTTTGTTGAAAACCTCTAACTACCAATCTCGCTTTAAACGTATTATCAATTTTCCTTTTATAAATCCATTTTACATCTATGACTTTCTTATCTTTCGGCTTATCAACAAAAGTCCAGGTTTTATTTTTCTTTAAACTTTCTATTTCAGAATTCATAGCCTTTTTCCAATCGCTAGATTCTCTGGAATTAATCGCCTCCTCAAATGTTTTCGGAACATTCGCATTTACATAATTTATATAAATGTGATGTGTTATAGGATTTCCAAACCTATTTACAGGATTTTTTTCTCTACTCGAAATTCTTCTTTCCATATAGTTGTCATTTTTGTTTGTAAGATCATTACATTCATTAATAATTTCTCTCTCATCATCATTATCTTCGTTAAAATCATTTTTTTCATACACATTATTTTTATTCAATTCGTAAGCAAAGTCATCATTGTTTTCATTAGTCTGATTGTCTAAATTTAAACTTATAAAATCATCATCATCAAAATTTTCGTTCTCATTATTTTTAATTTTTTGTAAACAAATTAATTCTGTACCCTCTTCGACTACTTGAACATGTCTAGCATTAATTATTTTATTATTTACAAGTACTCTGTAACTAGTGTCGTTATAACCTACCAATATGCCTAATTTTGCTTTATCATCCCATTTTTTTTTCCTCAACGCTTCAGGCGTTCTCACAAAAATTCTACTACCATAAATTTTTAAATGTTTAACATTAGGCTTTCTGCCAAAAAATATCTCATAAGGAGTTTTATTTTCCTTTGTATTGGCTATTGTTCGGTTCTTCAAATAAGCGACTGTTTTTATTATTTCAGGCCAAAATCTGTGACTAATTTTAGCTTCTCGTGCTAAACATCTACCCATATCCATTGCCGATCTATTGTATCTCTCCGCGACTCTATTCAATTCATGTACATAGGGAGGACATGGTAATAACTCAATTCCATTATTTTTAACAAATTCATATATTTCTCTATTCAGATATTCTTTACCATTATCGCATCTCAACTTCTTTATTGTTTTCCTAAATTTGTTTTGAACTAAATTAACAAAATCTATAAAACAATCTGCTTTTTCGTTTTTACTTTTAATACAATAAATTTTCGTGCATTTACTGTAATCGTCTATGAACGTCAAAAAATATTTTTCACCACGATAACCGATAGTATTATGAGGCCCATTTAAGTCTGTATGAATTAGTTCTAAGATTTCAGCTGACTGAGTCCTTTTGTTTTCAAAAGGCACATTAGCCATTTTGCTTTGAATGCAATTCGCACATTTCATAATATTATTTTCTAATTTTTCTGGCAAACCTTCTACTAATTTATCTTCAACCAATTTATTTAAATATTGAAAGTTTACGTGTCCTAACGCTCTATGCCATTTTTCTTTATCTGTCAATCTTATTGTATTAACATAAATATTATTGTTTTCATTATTGTACAGAAGGCTTTTTACTGTGTATAAACCATCTATCTTTTTTGCAACAGCTGTTAGTTTTCGATTTTTATTATAAATTTTTGCATTGTCATCTCTCGCTACAATCGTACTATTTTCTGTTATTTTCGAAAAGCTTAATAAATTCTTTTTAATACCTTCTACAAAATAAACATTGTTCAAATCTACTTGTATCTCATTATAAGTTTTAAAATAATTCTCACTGTACCCCTCTTTGTCGCTTCTAAATGCTTGCCATCTGGCAATTTCACATGAATAGGGGTTTTTAGTTCTATGTATTTACTAAAATAATCTTCATTATTTATAATATGGTCAGTGCAACCACTGTCTAATAACCACTCGATCTCGTTATTAACACACTTACTTTTTTCTGACTCATTTGCATTTACTTGTATCACGGTCGTTGTCCATGATTCGTGCGAAGACTCCTGGTGCTGCTCGCTCGTCGCTGATGACGCTTGATGACCTTGACCTCTACCTCGGATATATCCTCGTTGTGGCGCACCTCTGCTTTGGCCTCTCGATTAACTACGCTGACCTCTTGAATTACATTGGGCTCCTCTGCCTCGGCTGTTTTGCGATCCTCGTCCTTGACTGTTTTGCGGCCCGTGCCAGCAGTCCTTCTTGTAATGCCCCGTTTTTCCACACTGGAAACACTCGCCTTTTGATTTAATTGTGAACGTACTTACACTGGTCTTCTTTTCATTATCGCCTTTGCTTAAATTCTTTTCCTTTATTTTCGATTTCACATATTCGACAGTCCTCTGCTCATCAGGCACTAAGTCATTGAAATCTCCAATAAAACTATAGTTTGGCGGTAAGGCTTTGATCAGGTATCTCATTTTTTCTTCTTCTTTTAATGTGGCTCCGGCCGATTTCAACTCGTTGCAAGCCTTTTCAAATTCAATGAAAAACTCTTCTACATTGTGGTAATTTTTTAGTTTGACGTCTTCCAATTTTCCCCTATTTATAATTTGTAGGGATGTTGATTTCGCCGAGTACATCTTTTCCAGCTTCGACATTATCGCATAAGTCGTTGTGCATTCACTAATATATTCCAGTTGCTTATCAGACAACGCGCTTATTAAAATTGTCTTCGCTTTTAGATCATTTTTCTTCCAAATACCTTCGTTGTCTTCAGCACCTGTTTCTCTTGTAGCTGGTTCGTGACATTCCTTGTACTCCAAAATGTTCATCAGCCTAAATTTCCAGCTAGAAAAATTCATTCCCTCAAACACTGGGATGCTCACGTCGTCGATTTTTGCTAGCCTAGCCATTTCTTCTAATTCTTGAATTCTCAAATTATTCTCTACTTCAGTTTTTAATATCAATGTTCTCTTCAATATTTTAAGAAAACTTTTTCTCAGACAATTTTTAGTTTCTGTACGTAACTGGAAATCTTCCTTTTTTAGTTCTTCCAGTAGGTCGTCAGCGAATTTATCTTCTTCAGATCTCGAACTTTGTAACTTCGTTCCCAATTTTGCATACATGTGCTAAACCTTACCTTGCCTCGTGTACGATTTTTCCTTTTGTTTTTGGCAATTTTTACGTTTTTATCACCTGATTTTCAGCGTTTGCAACAACCTTGCTCTGCTACCATGTTGTATTTTTTGTAGAATTCATTTATTTGTTGTAAATTAATTCGATTATGTACATATGCATGTCTTAAACTATGATGACAGGAATTCCGTATACATATTGTATTTGACAGGTAGTAAGTTGATCAAGAAGTAAAGTCTTCAGACAAGCTTACAATGAACAAGATGATATTAAAAAAACTGGTGAGTGAGAGTCGAGCTTTGAGCAGTGGCGAATCTCCTTTTCTCAGTTTCTCAGCTATTTCACTGTGCTCATTACACTGTGCTCTTTTACTTAAAGTAATGATGCCAGAGGTATCGAAATCTTAGTAATTGTACATTAATAATTATAATGTTGAAATATTCACATATTACAACAGTTTCATCTAAAGGTACAAAAGAATGGAAGCTTAGAGTTCCTGTAATAGTTTTGGCATTTTTGTATCTTGAAAGTAGCTTTTCTTTTGTTTTGTTGTATTCATCAACGTCTGCGTAAGCAACTTCTATGGAGGTGTTATACGTTTGTGAAGCCCAATGATAAAGGTCTTTCGCCGTTTGAATTTGGTTTTTATTTGCCATGCTATAATTCCGAGCGCCTCTTTTTAATGTCCCACCTATACCATCACATTCAGGTTTTCCATGGCTGGTTGCGTAAAAGTGCCACTCAGCGAATATTTCGAAATCAATTTTATGATGAGATATATTAATTAAATTGTACTTGTTTTTGTACTGTGCTCTTGCACCATCTGACACGTAGATAATTACGAAAGCGTAATTGAATTGCTTATATTAGTCTTAACAAAATTAATCATTTTTGAAATATATAGATGAACTGCTATGCTATCATGGATATTACAATCGGATATTATGGCAAAGGTTCTATGAATTAAATTATCGTTATCTTTGTAATAAATAACGAACGGATGTATCGTGGCTTGATTATTATTCCAATGATATCCTTGAATGGCATCTTGTATAACAAACGCATAGTTTTCAGCGAAATCCATTTGAATTAGCAGTTCTCCTGGCAGCAGTGTCATTTTTCTTTCTCTTACGAAGCGGGACTGGCGCTTATTATCAGCAATCTTGATAGCATCCTTCAGTTTAAAGCGACAATTTTCGCAAATACGGCAACAATGAGTGTTGGAGACTGCTGGAAAATGCTCAGATATCACCGCTGCTTCGTTTAAGCTAATTTTTCGAAGTTTAGAGGAACATTTTGTTGATAGCTGCACACATCTGTATTTATTAGTTGATTCCATATCTATTTGTAATTTAAGGAGAAACTAAGCACGAAGTATAACAGCCGTTTAAACACAACTAAAATTTTTACTAGACGAAATTAACGTACGTTCGCTTTGAATTTGCAATGGCAACTGAAACGAATTCACAGAATATCGCTATGAAGCTAACAATCAGGTAGAAATAGTATATACTTAGTCATTAAAAGTTTATTGTACTATCTAACCGAAGGGTGTATGTTTATGTTGTCCAATAGATCCTAGGTACGTTTTGGCACTACTATGCATAGGATCTATTGTACAACATAAACATACACCCTTCGTTTAGATACTATTTCTACCTGACTGTTAGCTTCATAGCGATATTCTAGGAATCTGTTTCAGTTGTTGCGGTAAACAGCACAACAAACAGGTACAAAAAATTATTTTCGCTACTGATTTCATGTGGTGGAAGGTTGATCCGCTGTATCCTTTGATGAGCGGTTAAATTTTTGTGTTACCAAGGTCATTAATTTTATATTTTGGGGAATGCCTGAAAATTTGACAACAAAAATTCTTGTACGACTCTATTAGAATAAAAAAAAATCTGTATAACTTCCAAAGTATAGCTAGGTACCTTTTTTTGTCACACAATAATATCAAAATAAAAAAAGTTAACAAGAGATGCATTTACTTAAATAAATTTAAAAAAAAAAAAAAAAAACACCCCATTTTAGTTTTCAGATATGTATGTTATATATATTAAATAGACCATTCTAAAATAAAATTTTATTTTTCAAAATCGCTTGATCTTTGAAGTGATTTTCAGTTTAAAATTTTATTTTGGAAAAAATTTTTTTGAAAGCTTATTTCAATACCTTTCTAATGGTATGAACATCTTTGAAATGGGTATCATATGCAGCTCTGTTTCTTCGGCATGTCGTTTTTCTAACAGAACCAGTTTCTTCTTTTTTAACTCTAAAATTTTCTTATTTATTTCATAATTTTTATACGAACTCTCTTCGATGTTTTTAAAAACTTTTAAAATCTCAGTCAGGTTTTTTGTTTGTTCACTCAGGACTTCGAATTTTAAATCTTCAGTCGACTTCATTTTATTATTTTGTCGGATTGTCCTTGAGCATGATTTAGCTTCGGCCAAATCACGATGTACTTCGCGGATACTGGCATCGACATTCTCTTCATTTTCAACAGACGAGTTGTCGAGACTTGCTTCGAGGGTGACGCCAATGCATCTGCCAGGAGGATTGACGGATTCTTGCAACAGTGTAATACTGGCTACAGTCTCTTCCAATGGGCTCAAACTAACTTCCGTTGACATCTTTCTTTTTAGGTTTGCTTTGAAGTGAATCCAAACCCGAAAATTTACATAAATATTCTGCAATTATTAACTAATACATCTCACTCCTTGTCATTCTTGCGACGTCCTTGTTGGAGGTCTAAAACTATTTAAGTCCACTGAGATATTTTCCCATTTGTCTTGAAAGATCCAAAATTATGCTTGCCTCTAGCGATGTCTGGACTCTTTTCCATCCAACCAATTAACGTTTCCATTTGCTTTATATTTGTCACCTTAATTCTAGAAACACGTATAATACTTTTATAATTGTTTATCAACCAGGGAGTTGGTTTCCTTCGCTTTTAACATACATATACATATTATATTTTTCTTTTTCCTTGCCCAGTTCTTCCCATTTTTAATTTGTGTTATGAAGATTTATTTAAAAGCAAACTAACGAACTCAACTCAAAAATTCAGTTGTTAGATTTTGACAGGTAACACATACACAACTAAGTTCAATTGTCTTTCATAATACGCACATATATGTACATTGCGTTACCAACTTTTTTCAACTGACAGACACCTATGTTTTCAGAGTTGAGTTGAGTTGTGTTCCATAATACCAATTTACAACTTACAACTCAACTATCTGCAAAGTTGTGAATCATAATAGGGGCATACCACAGACGATGAAAAGATGTGCGTAAGAGCTGGCAAGGTCATGTTCTTCGGATAGATTAGAGCGCCTCAGCACTCAAGGAATTTACAGAGGAAAGGGAACGCTTGATCTTCGTTTAAACGCAATGCGGCGGCACTTTGTGTTCTAATTGGCGTTAACTAACAAGAGAAAGATTGGCTGCTATGCTGAGCTCGGCAAAAGTAACCTAAACGGTTATTTGTACAATAAAATATGGAAGTTATTCTTATGTACTTACATATATATACAAGTATGTATGTATATGTATCTCATTTTGAACCTTCATCACATGAACATAATATTTTAATATAATATTATCCCATCTGTAGGTTAATTTAATGATACGTATACCTGTAGAAATTAACATACTTAGATATAACTTGTAACGGACTTTCCGGTGTGCTGGGTGTAGCTCTCGGTTGTCCAGGGTACCTGCAAAGAAATTAACCCTATCTCTTCTATGAATCAATACACCTTCGCTTTGCTTCGCTATCTTTATTTATTATTCGTGATGCTACCTCGTAAGCGTAGAGCTATAGTAGGTTTTAAGCCCTACAGTTAGCACCCACCTCGAATATAAATAATTAGTCTCAGAAGTTTGATCCCACTTTAACTACTCGTATGACTCACGTTGCGACGCGTGTCATGTATGCCTAACGACTGACTATTTGATATTCATATTGCTCCTTTTATACTGTTTTGCCCGTAGGCAGACAGTTATCCTTATAATAACAATTTCATATATTGTGTGAAAAGTAATAACTATATTTGTATGTTGTATGTACAAAGTAATAATTCAAGTCAAGTGTATGTGTATGTACATGTGTAGATGCGTATTTGTGTATGTAGATAATTCAATTTACATGCTTATATGTGTGTGTGTTTAAACTAATATAATTCATGTTTGGTTTTTTATGTTATTGTGTATGTAATATATATACATATCTAAACTGTTGCGAGGGCTTAGGGTCATAGGATCCAGGGTCCCCAATTTCACTCTTGCAGTTACTGCCTCCCGCACGGTCATGGATCTGCCATCGCCCATTATAACTTGCGTCGTTATGCGTTTGAACATCCCTGACTCTAGCTTTCCCGACATGGCCTCGCTTAGAAAACTTCTGGTTGCTCCTGTATCCACTGAGGCTACTACATGGATCTCGCCCTTTCACTTGGTTTAAAACGTTATTTAGTCTGTGGGAGATTGATCCACTCGAGACCCCACCCCTCGCTGCGAATGAGGCCTCAGACCATTTCCCGATGTGTTACGGCAGCAATTTCGAGTTGGGATGTTGCATCGGCCACATGTCCAGCAAAACTCCCTCCGCGCTGCTCTACAGTCGCGTACAAAATGGCCGTCTTCCCCACAATGTCTACACGCCGTCCAGGGATTCACGTACTCCGCCTGGGGCGCCGGGGTGTTGTTGCGCGGTTCGGGTTGGCGTTGTGTGTTCGCTGTTTCGCTTCTCCTAGGCAGCTCGCGCATGTGTTGATACCTCTCCATGGTTCGTGCAATTGTTCGCACAGCGGCCCTGGGTGTGTCTTTTACCGGGGCGATATTTTCCAAATCCTTAGCCAGACTCACTAGCTCTTCCAGCGTGCTGAACTCGGAACGTTTGACGTACTATTGATACTCGCTTCGAGAGTTATTGTAGATTCGCGTTAGCTTCTCTCCGGAGGAGTAGTTTTCATGACGCATCAGACATTGGAGGACCAAGACGTAGTCCTTAAATTTCTCGTACGGCTGTTGAACACGATGCCTGATCTCGTCATCTAGTATATCGTGATAGCGAGAGTTTAGAAAGAACCTCAGGAAGTCCCTTTGGAAGTCTTTCCACTGTCGCCAGTTCTTATTGTTGCTGCGGAACCATGTCAGGGCCTTCTCTTTAAGTAGCTCCGGCATCGCTCGCGCCAATAAGTCCCGGTTCACTTCGTACGCTTCTGCCAACTCTTCCACGCGCTTAATGAAGCTGAGAGGATCTCCTCCGCCGTCGTATTTGAAACCCCACTTACGACCTCTAGTACCGCACCCTCGTTCATTGGTGCCTGCCTATCGCTGACTTTCTGGCTTCCACTCGCTGTGGTAACGGTCAGTGCGGGTTTTGTGTGCCTCTCCTCCAATTCTTCAAATCGTGTATGGTATTCTTCCTTGTCGCTCTCTTCCTGTAGGAACGTTGAAAATCGTTTTCCTCGACGGTACCGCTTTGTTCCAAGCCGAACTCTGCCAGATATGTCAGCAGTTCCTCTCGGTTGAGGAAATGCACCCACCTTCGCCTCACCATATTATTTATCACGCTATTTTCTTCGCTGGATTAGTTTCCCTTCCTTGTGTTTTTTTTTTCTTTATGTTGTGTTCTGTTACTTTCTTTTTAAGTCCCTGCTCGGGCGCCAATTGTAACGGGCTTTCCGGGGTGCTGGGTGTAGCTCTCGGTTGTCCAGGGTATCTGCAAAGAAATTAACCCTATCTCCTCTATGAATCAATACACCTTCGCTTTGCTTCGCTATCTTTATCTATTCTTCGTGATGCTACCTCGTAAGCGTAAAGCTATAGTAGGTTTTAAGCCCTACAGTTAGCACCCGTCTCAGTGGTTTAAGTTCACCTCGAATATAAATTAATAGTCTCAGAGGTTTGATCCCACTTTAACTACTCGTATGACTCACGTTGCGACGCGTGTCATGTATGCCTAACGACTGACTATTTGATATTCATATTGCTCCTTTTATACTGTTTTGCCCGTAGGCAGACAGTTATCCTTATAATAACAATTTCATATATTGTGTGAAAAGTAATGACTATATACTTATGTATGTTGTATGTACAAAGTAATAATTCATTTTACCCCTTCATAAGACCGGGAGTAGGTCCTCTATAGAAAATTATCGCGGTATAGCTAAGATTTCTGCTATTCCTAAACTATTTGAGGCAATCGTTGTTGACCATTTAACGCATTCATTATCCTCTACAATTTCTAGCACTCAACACGGGTTCTCTAAGGGTAAATCTACCGTTACAAACTTGCTCGAGTTCACAACTCATGTTTCAAATGGATTCAGAGAATTTATGCACACTGATGTTATATACACCGATTTTAGTAAAGCATTCGACAGAGTAAGTCACGCTTTACTGATTCATAAACTCGATCTCCTTGGTTTTCAACCTAATCTCCTTCATTGGATATCTTCTTACCTCATGGACAGAACACAACGAGTTCTTTTTAAAAATAGTTCCTCAAACATTATTCATGTATCTTCAGGGGTCCCGCAAGGAAGTCACCTTGGTCCGATTCTGTTTTTACTTTTTATAAATGACATACCTTCTGTAATTAACTATTCAAAAATTTTATTGTATGCTGATGATGTAAAACTTTTTAGATCGTATCATTCTGTTGAGGAAAGGTCCTTACTACAGGCGGATTTAAATAGCATGACTAACTGGTGTGAAGTAAATAACATGCCGCTAAACCTTAAAAAATGTAAGGTAATGTGCTTTTCTCGAAGGGCACTTCAACCGGCTTCTTATGACATATGTAACCATAACCTCGAACAAGTGTTTAACTTTGTTGATCTTGGAATTACAATGGATCCGAAACTTAATTTTAATCTTCACATTAATGTTACAGTTAACAAAGCCAAGGGTGTTTTTGCATTTGTAAAACGATGGTCAAAAGAATTCAATGACCCATACATTACGAAGGCTCTATTCACAACGTTAGTGAGGCCAATACTGGAATATGGATCTGTTGTTTGGCACCCGCGCTATCAAGTTCATTCCGACCGAATAGAGTCAATTCAAAAACAATTTCTGCTTTTTGCTTTAAGAAATTGGGATTCTCAGTACAACCTGCCACCATATATAAGT
This sequence comes from Philophylla caesio, assembly GCA_963971545.1. NCBI lineage: Eukaryota > Metazoa > Arthropoda > Insecta > Diptera > Tephritidae > Philophylla > Philophylla caesio. The sequence goes on from OZ020607.1 coordinate 75,201,585, forward strand.
CGTTTAAAACTCATTAATCTTCCTACACTTGCTAGTCGTAGAGAAATGCTAGGCGTAGTATTTTTAGTGAAGTTACTGACAGGCTTGATCTATAGCCCATCTCTTCTTGGTGAAATAAAACTAAACGTTCCCTCCCGAATTTCAAGACATTTCCGGCCTCTTTTTCTGAAGCCATGTAAAAGTAATTTTGAGTTAAATGAGCCACTGCGTAGTTTGTGTCAGGATTTTAACACTCACTCCGGTTCTTTTGATATTTCAGACTCACTTTTTTACATAAAGAAAACTATACTCAATGCTCTCAATAATTGATACAAACATACTTATATATTACTACTCGATCAGCTGGTGAGCATTTGTTCTGTAGCTGAACAGTTTTAGATCTCGACACTTAACAAACTTCTGCCTTTCATGACTCGGCGCAGCATATGTATATGAAAAAAAAAAATTTTTTTTTTTATATATCCGTGCGTCATACGGATGCGCCCCTCGCGTCGGTCGGGCGGGTATGGAGGGAAAAAAACCGTTGGGATTATTATAAAAAAAAAAAAAAAAAAAAAAAAAGTCAAGTGTATGTGTATGTACATGTGTAGATGCGTATGTGTGTATGTAGATAATTCAATTTAGATGCTTATTTGTGTGTGTGTTTAAACTAATAGAATTCATGTTTGGTTTTTTATGTTAATGTGTATGTAATATATATATCTAAACTGTTGTGAGGGCTCAGGGTCATAATATCCAGGGTCCTCACACTCCCTCCTTACTCCCGGCAGCGAAGCCTACACTTGTTGGTTGCTGCTGGTGTCTGCTCATCCTTGCGCGCACATTTTTCACTTGTGCCTGGGCGCCCGTGGCACATCCTTTTTATGCGAGCAGTAGTCATTGCGCGACCAACTGTATTTTCTTGAATTTTCGGCACTTTTCCAGCAAAATTTCTGTTATTTGCTGCCGTCTCACTTTTTATTTGTATTCTCAGCTGTAAACCAGTGATGCCCATCTACAGCAACATAATTCAGTAGTGCCAAATATTTTGCTACTACCGCTCCGGTGTTGCCAGCATTGACAATATGATAAAATCTTGAGATTAATATTAATTATTAAGGTAAGTACTACTTGTTTATAACATTATTAAGGTAAGTATTATTGTTTCCCTCTGAATACTCTCAAAAAAAATATATATGTTTTTTTCTTTCTTTTTTCTATTTTTTTTTCTATCTTCTCATTATTGTTAGGTTTTTACTCTTTTCGCTCTGGGTTTATATACCCTTCGGGTGTTATTTGCCGAATTTCTGCTCTCGTTGATTTCCAGACGCCCTCTTGTAACTTCTTTTTTTGTCACTTATCACCTTCCAGGTCTCTTCTGCCATGATATCCACTCTCCTGTTGGTGATTGTCGAGTTCACACACTTCAGTTACGTTGAGACTTATCTGTTCGTTGTTCGGCGGTAAGCTTCGGTAGCGTCACGAGGGAATTGTTAATAATCGCCTCGTAGTATGGTTTAAGATCGCTCACGTGCGCCCTTTCTTCTTTTTCCTTTGTAAATTTTGTCGAGCTCGACGAACTCTGGTGAAATAAAGTTCAACACGCGATGCGGCACTCCGTATTTCGGTGCCAGTTTAGCCGCAAAGTTGTCTACAGCCTTGGAGAGGTAGTGCTCTCTTACTAGAACCTTATCTCCCACGACCGGTTGCCACGATCTTTTCCGCAGATTGTAGTGCCTTGCTTGCTCTGCTGAAGCCTTCTGTTGATTGTGTCGTACAAATTCGAAGACCTCCTTCATTTTTGTTGCCTTAACGTGCGGTGTTGTTGGGGTCGGGCCGGTTCCCACTGTATGTTCGTCATACAATGCGTTCGGTAGCCTCGGTTCTCGACCCTGGATTACAAAGGCTGGGCTGTAATCGGTTGCTTCACACACGCTGGAATTGAGTGCCAGAGTCATCTCTGGTAGCAAGTCATCCCAGTATCTTTGGTTCTTAGTTGTGAACTGTGCCATAAGTCGTTTAATGTTGCGGTTAGCTCTCTCTGTCGGGTTTTGCTGAGGTCTGTACGGCGCGGTAAATTGGCGCCTTATCCCCATCTCCTCTAGGAATTGCTTAAATTTTGAGCTGATAAATTGCGCTCCATTATCCGTGATTAGGATCTTTGGGACGCCGAATTTGCCAATGATTCGCTCTCTAACTGCCCGAATTAGTCCTTCTGCCATTGCCCTCCGCATTGCTACAATCTCGACCCATCTCGAGAAACGATCCAATATTACCAACGCCATAGTATTTCCATGTTTAGACCGCGGAAGAGGTCCTACGAAGTCTGCGCACACCGTCGCCCAGGGTTCTTCGGCAAGCTGCGTCAACATCTTCCCGGCTGCTTGCTGTTGGCTGGGTTTGTATAGCTGGCATGTCTCACACTGTCGCACGTATTTCTTTATGTCGCGAAACATTCCGGGCCAATAGTATCGAGCTGTTGCCCGCGCGATCGTTTTACGGATTCCCATATGGCCTGCACTGGCGACGTCGTGTATCTCCTTTAAAACTCATTGTCTTTCCGTTGTGGGAACGCACAATTTCCATAGTAGCGCATCGTCGCCATCCATTTGACCAGATATTCGCCGGTACGGTTCACCATTTTCGATGATGAAATCAGGCAACTTTTCTGGACACCTCTCCACCTCTGCCATTTTCTCTTTGAGCCACTTACACCCGGCTGCGACACCTCTTGCCGTCATCGAACCTAGCTTCGTTTCCTGGGGTTGACGGGAAAGTGCGTCACCCACTACATTCAGTTTACCCTTGCGGTACTGCACGTCAAATGAGTACTGCTGCAGTTCTAGCGCCCACCTAACGATTCGACCAGACGGACTCTCGATCTTGCTAAGCCACTGAAGTGCTAGATGATCAGTGATGACAGTGAAGGTATATCCCTCCAGATACGGTCTCATTTTCCTGATCGCCCACACTATTGCCAAACACTCTTTCTCAGTAGGGGAATAGTTGAGTTCAGCTTTGTGGAGCCGGTGACTCGCATACGCTATTACTCGTTCGACGCCGTCGATTTCCTGAATCAGAACAGCTCCAAGCCCGAAATCGCTCGCGTCTGTTTGAAGAGTGAATTTCTTTGTGAAATCGGGACAAGCCAACACTGGCGCCTCGGTTAGCGCGTTCTTCAGTGCCTCAAATGCTGTTTGTTGTTCGCTGTTCCATTTCCACTTGTGGCCCTCCTTCATCATGGACGTCAACGCATGTGCCACTTTGGAGAAGTCGGGGACGAACCTACGGTACCAAGAAGCTATACCTAGAAATCGGCGCAACTCTCGTGTACCCGTCGGTGGCGTGAGATTTTTGATGGCCGCGACCTTCTCAGGGTCTGTGTGGATGCCTTCTTCGCTTACAACGTGACCCAGATACTTCAGCCGCTTCTTGAAAAATTCACACTTCTCTGGGTTGATCCTGTCCGTCTTAGTCGCTGGAAAACTACCGACAGGTGTTGGACGTGTTCCTGCAGTGTTGTACTGGTAATAATAATATCATCTCGGTAGGCAAATGCATGCGGCTCTAACTCTGGACACGCCATTGAAAAATGCCGCGTCCTGGTACTGTGAATGCCGTGTATTCCTTGCTCTTCCCTTCCATCGGGAATTGCCAATAGCCGTTTTTCAGATCTAGGCTGCTGATGTAACGCGCACTTTTTAGACGGTTGAGGATATGTTGGATCCTCGGTAGAGGGTACGCGTCAGGCAGTGAACGCTCGTTCAGCTGCCGATAATCTACACAGAGTGTCCACTTTCCGTTCTTCTTCTTTGCCAACACTAAGGGGGCGCTGTGTGGGCTGTGTAAAGGTTCAATGCACCCTTTCTCTATGAGGTCGTCGATCTCCGCGTTAATAATTTCCTGCATCTTCGGATTCTTTGGACAATACCTTTGTTTAATCGGTCGGTCATCCTTCATGACGATTCGGTGAGTGGCGATGTTAGCTACTCCCGACATCTTCTCAAATATGCACAACTCTTGTTTTAAGAATTCCTTAACTTAATCAGTAGTTGCGGCTTCAGTCGACGTAGGATTTGAGGATGGTTCGTCGTCTTTATCCGGTCTCTCGGTGTCTTCCTGCCGTATCGCCGTGAGTTTCTCGCTTCCTTTATCGTGACTCTCTTCCCGGAACGTGACGTTCTGGTCTCCACAACTCAATCGAACGCTTGCCTTTGACATATAATCCGTTCCAAGGACCACGTCGTCCATCAAACCTGGTAGTATCAAAAGGTCCATCTCGTGGGTCTGGTTCCCCAATTTCACTCTTGCAGTTACTGCCTCCCGCACGGTCATGGATCTGCCATCGCCCATTATAACTTGCGTCGTTATGCGTTTGAACATCCCTGACTCTAGCTTTCCCGACATGGCCTCGCTTAGAAAACTTCTGGTTGCTCCTGTATCCACTGAGGCTACTACATGGATCTCGTTTACTTTGATCGTAGCCATAATCCGCCCTTTCACTTGGTTTAAAACGTTATTTAGTCTGTGGGAGATTGATCCACTCGAGACCCCACCCCTCGCTGCGAATGAGGCCTCAGACCATTTCCCGATGTGTTACGGCAGCAATTTCGAGTTGGGATGTTGCATCGGCCACATGTCCAGCAAAACTCCCTCCGCGCTGCTCTACAGTCGCGTACAAAATGGCCGTTGTAATGGCACAGGGTATGAATACCCTTAACCAGCCCATAAATGCAACCCTATAAAATAATCTATTACAATTGTAAGTCTACAATAAGTAACCGCAGCTAGCTTTAAGAAAAAGGTGGACAAGGAGACGAAGATAGAAGCCGACCGGGCGGCCATTCCATTTTTCATTTTCAATCAATTCAACTTTGGCTCGTAACCGCAACGGACGCGCAAGTCCGCAGTATCGCGAATAAATTATTTAATAAAACTAAAAACTAGTTTAGCCAGTTTCATTTTTATTGTTTTTATTATTTTATTTATTGTTTACAACGGGAGTGAGCCGCAAGTGGCCACGTGCGTTAAAGACGCAGATCGAAGCAAGGACGGGTGCACGAGATGGCGAGCCGGTTGGTGCTCCGCCGGAGGAGCGTTACCTTGATGCAGCCTAAGGTAACGCCACACCGTCTTCCCCACAATGTCTACACGCCGTCCAGGGATTCACGTACTCCGCCTGGGGCGCCGGGGTGTTGTTGCGCGGTTCGGGTTGGCGTTGTGTGTTCGCTGTTTCGCTTCTCCTAGGCAGCTCGCACATGTGTTGGTACCTCTCCATGGTTCGTGCAATTGTTCGCACTGCGGCCCTGGGTGTGTCTTTTACCGGGGCGATATTTTCCAAATCCTTAGCCAGACTCACTAGCTCTTCCATCGTGCTGAACTCGAAACGTTTGACGTACCATTGATACTCGCTTCGAGAGTTCTTGTAGATTCGCGTTAGCTTCTCTCCGGAGGAGTAGTTTTCATGACGCATCAGACATTGGAGGACCAAGACGTAGTCCTTAAATTTCTCGTACGGCTGTTGAACACGATGCCTGATCTCGTCATCTAGTCTTTCGTGATAGCGAGAGTTTAGAAAGAACCTCAGGAAGTCCCTTTGGAAGTCTTTCCACTGTCGCCAGTTCTTATTGTTGCTGCGGAACCATGTCAGGGCCTTCTCTTTAAGTAGCTCCGGCATCGCTCGCGCCAATAAGTCCCGGTTCACTTCGTACGCTTCTGCCAACTTTTCCACGCGCTTAATGAAGCTGAGAGGATCTCCTCCGCCGTCGTATTTGAAACCCCACTTACGACCTCTAGTACCGCACCCTCGTTCATTGGTGCCTGCCTATCGCTGACTTTCTGGCTTCCACTCGCTGTGGTAACGGTCAGTGCGGGTTTTGTGTGCCTCTCCTCCAATTCTTCAAATCGTGTATGGTATTCTTCCTTGTCGCTCTCTTCCTGTAGGAACGTTGAAAATCGTTTTCCTCGACGGTACCGCTTTGTTCCAAGCCGAACTCTGCCAGATATGTCAGCAGTTCCTCTCGGTTGAGGAAATGCACCCACCTTCGCCTCACCATATTATTTATCACGCTATTTTCTTCGCTGGATTAGTTTCCCTTCCTTGTGTTTTTTTTTTCTTTATGTTGTGTTCTGTTACTTTCTTTTTAAGTCCCTGCTCGGGCGCCAATTGTAACGGGCTTTCCGGGGTGCTGGGTGTAGCTCTCGGTTGTCCAGGGTATCTGCAAAGAAATTAACCCTATCTCCTCTATGAATCAATACACCTTCGCTTTGCTTCGCTATCTTTATCTATTCTTCGTGATGCTACCTCGTAAGCGTAAAGCTATAGTAGGTTTTAAGCCCTACAGTTAGCACCCGTCTCAGTGGTTTAAGTTCTCCTCGAATATAAATTAATAGTCTCAGAGGTTTGATCCCACTTTAACTACTCGTATGACTCACGTTGCGACGCGTGTCATGTATGCCTAACGACTGACTATTTGATATTCATATTGCTCCTTTTATACTGTTTTGCCCGTAGGCATATATTGTGTGAAAAGTAATGACTATATATGTATGTATGTTGTATGTACAAAGTAATAATTCAAGTCAAGTGTATGTGTATGTACATGTGTAGATGCGTATGTGTGTATGTAGATAATTCAATTTAGATGCTTATTTGTGTGTGTGTTTAAACTAATAGAATTCATGTTTGGTTTTTTATGTTAATGTGTATGTAATATATATATCTAAACTGTTGTGAGGGCTCAGGGTCATAATATCCAGGGTCCTCACACTCCCTCCTTACTCCCGGCAGCGAAGCCTACACTTGTTGGTTGCTGCTGGTGTCTGCTCATCCTTGCGCGCACATTTTTCACTTGTGCCTGGGCGCCCGTGGCACATCCTTTTTATGCGAGCAGTAGTCATTGCGCGACCAACTGTATTTTCTTGAATTTTCGGCACTTTTCCAGCAAAATTTCTGTTATTTGCTGCCGTCTCACTTTTTATTTGTATTCTCAGCTGTAAACCAGTGATGCCCATCTACAGCAACATAATTCAGTAGTGCCAAATATTTTGCTACTACCGCTCCGGTGTTGCCAGCATTGACAATATGATAAAATCTTGAGATTAATATTAATTATTAAGGTAAGTACTACTTGTTTATAACATTATTAAGGTAAGTATTATTGTTTCCCTCTGAATACTCTCAAAAAAAATATATATGTTTTTTTCTTTCTTTTTTCTATTTTTTTTTCTATCTTCTCATTATTGTTAGGTTTTTACTCTTTTCGCTCTGGGTTTATATACCCTTCGGGTGTTATTTGCCGAATTTCTGCTCTCGTTGATTTCCAGACGCCCTCTTGTAACTTCTTTTTTTGTCACTTATCACCTTCCAGGTCTCTTCTGCCATGATATCCACTCTCCTGTTGGTGATTGTCGAGTTCACACACTTCAGTTACGTTGAGACTTATCTGTTCGTTGTTCGGCGGTAAGCTTCGGTAGCGTCACGAGGGAATTGTTAATAATCGCCTCGTAGTATGGTTTAAGATCGCTCACGTGCGCCCTTTCTTCTTTTTCCTTTGTAAATTTTGTCGAGCTCGACGAACTCTGGTGAAATAAAGTTCAACACGCGATGCGGCACTCCGTATTTCGGTGCCAGTTTAGCCGCAAAGTTGTCTACAGCCTTGGAGAGGTAGTGCTCTCTTACTAGAACCTTATCTCCCACGACCAGTTGCCACGATCTTTTCCGCAGATTGTAGTGCCTTGCTTGCTCTGCTGAAGCCTTCTGTTGATTGTGTCGTACAAATTCGAAGACCTCCTTCATTTTTGTTGCCTTAACGTGCGGTGTTGTTGGGGTCGGGCCGGTTCCCACTGTATGTTCGTCATACAATGCGTTCGGTAGCCTCGGTTCTCGACCCTGGATTACAAAGGCTGGGCTGTAATCGGTTGCTTCACACACGCTGGAATTGAGTGCCAGAGTCATCTCTGGTAGCAAGTCATCCCAGTATCTTTGGTTCTTAGTTGTGAACTGTGCCATAAGTCGTTTAATGTTGCGGTTAGCTCTCTCTGTCGGGTTTTGCTGAGGTCTGTACGGCGCGGTAAATTGGCGCCTTATCCCCATCTCCTCTAGGAATTGCTTAAATTTTGAGCTGATAAATTGCGCTCCATTATCCGTGATTAGGATCTTTGGGACGCCGAATTTGCCAATGATTCGCTCTCTAACTGCCCGAATTAGTCCTTCTGCCATTGCCCTCCGCATTGCTACAATCTCGACCCATCTCGAGAAACGATCCAATATTACCAACGCCATAGTATTTCCATGTTTAGACCGCGGAAGAGGTCCTACGAAGTCTGCGCACACCGTCGCCCAGGGTTCTTCGGCAAGCTGCGTCAACATCTTCCCGGCTGCTTGCTGTTGGCTGGGTTTGTATAGCTGGCATGTCTCACACTGTCGCACGTATTTCTTTATGTCGCGAAACATTCCGGGCCAATAGTATCGAGCTGTTGCCCGCGCGATCGTTTTACGGATTCCCATATGGCCTGCACTGGCGACGTCGTGTATCTCCTTTAAAACTCATTGTCTTTCCGTTGTGGGAACGCACAATTTCCATAGTAGCGCATCGTCGCCATCCATTTGACCAGATATTCGCCGGTACGGTTCACCATTTTCGATGATGAAATCAGGCAACTTTTCTGGACACCTCTCCACCTCTGCCATTTTCTCTTTGAGCCACTTACACCCGGCTGCGACACCTCTTGCCGTCATCGAACCTAGCTTCGTTTCCTGGGGTTGACGGGAAAGTGCGTCACCCACTACATTCAGTTTACCCTTGCGGTACTGCACGTCAAATGAGTACTGCTGCAGTTCTAGCGCCCACCTAACGATTCGACCAGACGGACTCTCGATCTTGCTAAGCCACTGAAGTGCTAGATGATCAGTGATGACAGTGAAGGTATATCCCTCCAGATACGGTCTCATTTTCCTGATCGCCCACACTATTGCCAAACACTCTTTCTCAGTAGGGGAATAGTTGAGTTCAGCTTTGTGGAGCCGGTGACTCGCATACGCTATTACTCGTTCGACGCCGTCGATTTCCTGAATCAGAACAGCTCCAAGCCCGAAATCGCTCGCGTCTGTTTGAAGAGTGAATTTCTTTGTGAAATCGGGACAAGCCAACACTGGCGCCTCGGTTAGCGCGTTCTTCAGTGCCTCAAATGCTGTTTGTTGTTCGCTGTTCCATTTCCACTTGTGGCCCTCCTTCATCATGGACGTCAACGCATGTGCCACTTTGGAGAAGTCGGGGACGAACCTACGGTACCAAGAAGCTATACCTAGAAATCGGCGCAACTCTCGTGTACCCGTCGGTGGCGTGAGATTTTTGATGGCCGCGACCTTCTCAGGGTCTGTGTGGATGCCTTCTTCGCTTACAACGTGACCCAGATACTTCAGCCGCTTCTTGAAAAATTCACACTTCTCTGGGTTGATCCTGTCCGTCTTAGTCGCTGGAAAACTACCGACAGGTGTTGGACGTGTTCCTGCAGTGTTGTACTGGTAATAATAATATCATCTCGGTAGGCAAATGCATGCGGCTCTAACTCTGGACACGCCATTGAAAAATGCCGCGTCCTGGTACTGTGAATGCCGTGTATTCCTTGCTCTTCCCTTCCATCGGGAATTGCCAATAGCCGTTTTTCAGATCTAGGCTGCTGATGTAACGCGCACTTTTTAGACGGTTGAGGATATGTTGGATCCTCGGTAGAGGGTACGCGTCAGGCAGTGAACGCTCGTTCAGCTGCCGATAATCTACACAGAGTGTCCACTTTCCGTTCTTCTTCTTTGCCAACACTAAGGGGGCGCTGTGTGGGCTGTGTAAAGGTTCAATGCACCCTTTCTCTATGAGGTCGTCGATCTCCGCGTTAATAATTTCCTGCATCTTCGGATTCTTTGGACAATACCTTTGTTTAATCGGTCGGTCATCCTTCATGACGATTCGGTGAGTGGCGATGTTAGCTACTCCCGACATCTTCTCAAATATGCACAACTCTTGTTTTAAGAATTCCTTAACTTAATCAGTAGTTGCGGCTTCAGTCGACGTAGGATTTGAGGATGGTTCGTCGTCTTTATCCGGTCTCTCGGTGTCTTCCTGCCGTATCGCCGTGAGTTTCTCGCTTCCTTTATCGTGACTCTCTTCCCGGAACGTGACGTTCTGGTCTCCACAACTCAATCGAACGCTTGCCTTTGACATATAATCCGTTCCAAGGACCACGTCGTCCATCAAACCTGGTAGTATCAAAAGGTCCATCTCGTGGGTCTGGTTCCCCAATTTCACTCTTGCAGTTACTGCCTCCCGCACGGTCATGGATCTGCCATCGCCCATTATAACTTGCGTCGTTATGCGTTTGAACATCCCTGACTCTAGCTTTCCCGACATGGCCTCGCTTAGAAAACTTCTGGTTGCTCCTGTATCCACTGAGGCTACTACATGGATCTCGTTTACTTTGATCGTAGCCATAATCCGCCCTTTCACTTGGTTTAAAACGTTATTTAGTCTGTGGGAGATTGATCCACTCGAGACCCCACCCCTCGCTGCGAATGAGGCCTCAGACCATTTCCCGATGTGTTACGGCAGCAATTTCGAGTTGGGATGTTGCATCGGCCACATGTCCAGCAAAACTCCCTCCGCGCTGCTCTACAGTCGCGTACAAAATGGCCGTTGTAATGGCACAGGGTATGAATACCCTTAACCAGCCCATAAATGCAACCCTATAAAATAATCTATTACAATTGTAAGTCTACAATAAGTAACCGCAGCTAGCTTTAAGAAAAAGGTGGACAAGGAGACGAAGATAGAAGCCGACCGGGCGGCCATTCCATTTTTCATTTTCAATCAATTCAACTTTGGCTCGTAACCGCAACGGACGCGCAAGTCCGCAGTATCGCGAATAAATTATTTAACAAAACTAACAACTAGTTTAGCCAGTTTCATTTTTATTGTTTTTATTATTTTATTTATTGTTTACAACGGGAGTGAGCCGCAAGTGGCCACCTGCGTTAAAGACGCAGATCGAAGCAAGGACGGGTGCACGAGATGGCGAGCCGGTTGGTGCTCCGCCGGAGGAGCGTTACCTTGATGCAGCCTAAGGTAACGCCACATGGCGACCGTGACAGCGAATACGACGACCTGCGAGAAATAAAAATAAAAATATAAAATTCACAAAAAAAAAAAAAAAAAAAACCAAAAAAAATTACAAAACCATAAAATCCAAAAAAAAAATATAAAACAAAAAAAAAAAACAAAAAAAAATTATTAAATCCAAAGCCTAAAACAATCAAATAAATGAATTTAAAATAAAAAGAACATTTTTGAACTAAATTAATGGCACTGTGAAGCAGTGGTGACAAAAATTTTTTTTCTCGACCAACGAAATACTAAATTTAAATAAAAACCGAATCGGAAGGAAAACCAAAAAAAATAAAAAAAAAATAAAAAAATTTAACTCTTCGAAATTAAACGACACAGCAGTGGTGGTGGAAAAAAAAAAAAAAAAAAAATGAACTAATCACTGAATATTCTTCAAAAAGAAAGAAAAAATTTAATTTTCAAAAAAGCACTTAATTTAAACAAACAACTTAAATTAGAAAAAAAGAACTAAAGGAAACGCGTAAACCAAATTTTTATCAAACAAACAAAAATACCACGTTCTGGCGAAAACAAAATGGGTACAGTCTGGTATGCAGCAGAAAGCCGCTAAACGGAATCACGCCACATAACGGCCATTTGTTTCGACCACCATAACGGTTTTTTTGCCACGCCGTGACGCGGCATAAGCAGCGAGCAAACAGCAGCAGTAATAGCAAAAAAACAGCAGTAGCAGCAGCAGTAAACAGTAGAGGTCGCATCAAGGTGAAACGGAAATAGCAGTAGTAGCAGCAGCACCTGCAGCAGCAGCGAGCAAAAACAGCAGCAGCAGCGAGCAAAAATCAGCAGCAGCAGCGAGCAAAAAAAGCAGTAGCAGCAGCGAGCAAACAACAGTAGCAGCAGCAGTAAGCAGTAGAGGTCGCATCAAGGTGAAACGGTGAGAAACACCAACAGACACTTCTGTTTAAATTAAAAATTTTTTTTCTTAAACATTGTTACATTTGTCTTAAACTACTTATTTTTCCGATATATATATACTTTATGTATAAGCTTATAACTACCAATCTAATATAATCTTGTAATTACCTTCTAATATGTTACATACAAGTCGATATTTTCATTACTTTCGTACCATTGATTCAACTTTGTGAAAATTTAAATTATATTTTTTTAATATACAAGCTAAAAGTATGTTGTGACCTGTAAACGGAAAAATTGTTTTTGCATGAAAGCTCTCTCTGCATGCCTATTTCAGCCGATGACCTATGTCCGAAAATTCATATCAGTATTTAACACTTTTTCGAAAACTTAAAACAAAAAAAATTTTCTTTTCATACCTTCTTACATTTTGATATTGTCTGACGAACGGTGACTTTATTTTTTCTCTTCGTAAATTTTGTTCTCAACTGCTTCGAGATTACGTGGTTATGAACGAATTTGAACTACAATTTAAACAAAACCTAGCAGATTTTACTAAAGCTACAAAGCGTATTCTACATAATCGTCCAATTTCAACAAACGCTATTAAGCTAAAAAATTATAAATACTCGCTTATTACAGCGTATAATAATATTTTATTACTTGTTATTGCTAATAGTTCGGTTCATACATGTGATCTCGGGGAAGTTCAGGCAAAGTTAGCACGCTGTAAGGAACTCTTAGCGAAGTGTTTTTCTAGACTAAATTGTCACGTTAGAATTCCAAAAGATAACTTAACATTAATCTGCCAAGCAGACCTAACCAGTTCTGAGTCGGAAGAAGAATTTACTGAAGCAAAGGCAGAAGCGTCGGAACAGACTAGTTACAAAAGAACTAGTTCGTTACCAGTTCTTGAAGATTCATTATCAGACACTCCTACAACAGCTACGAGTTCACAAGACATATCAACAATTTTTCAATTAAGCAAAATGGCAACTCCGGAACAGAAAAAATCTTTCATTAGCCTTTGTGCATCAATCATTAGGGAAAATTACAACGGTGACCCGCTAGCACTTGAATCATTTATAGATAAAATTAATTTAATTGAAGATCTTTCAGACGAAAACCTACTAAGTACATTTATAGCATTTTTAAAATCAAAGCTTGAAGGCAAGGCACGCGAGGCAATTCCAACTGATGTTAGTTCAATTGTTCAGATTAAAGACGCGTTACGCAACAGAATAAAACCGGACAACTCAAAAGTTGTAGCTGGAAAAATTGCATCATTGCACGTAGTAAACAACAATTATACAGAATTTGCCAAACGTGTCGAGGAGCTATCTGATGCCCTACGACGTTCTTTAATCACTGAAGGTATGACACAAGCTAAAGCCCAAGAAATGGCAGTTGAACAAACTGTAAATGTATGCAGGTTAAATACACGTTCTGACTTAGTTAAGTCAATTTTAGCATCGACAACCTTCAATGATTCAAAGGATGTAGTAGCAAAAATGATCATAGAACAAAATAACCAAGCAAAAGAGAGGCAAGTGTTAGCGTTTCGACCACAAACTAACAGACCAACTAATTTCCGAGGTAATTTCCAAGGACAAAATTTCAATAGGTACAACAATAATGGCAACAACTTTAGGTACAACAATAACAACAACTTTAGGTACAACAATAATAACAACAACTTTAGGTACAACAATAACGGCGACAACTATAGGCGCAACGATAACGGCAACAATTACAGAGCAAACAACAATAGCTACACTAATAGGTACAATAACAACGGTACTAGGAGTAACGCAAACAATTTTAACAACAATACGCCAAACAGAAACAACAATAACGGAACTAACAATAATAGTAGAAATTATTCAAATGTGCGGACTTTAAACGCTCTGGCCCCTCAGGAGCGAACACTGGGGGAGCAAGAAACGGACATCTAACCGATCTGTCTAGAACAATAGGCATTTACTGTCTTAACTTAAATTATTCTGACTTTATCCAATTAAACTTTACCGGATGTAACAAATTACGTACGTTTTTAGTCGATACGCAAGCCGACATTTCTTTAATCAAAATTTCAAGTTTAAACAAACATTTTTCAATCAATACAGACGATGTTATCCGCATTACTGGTGTCACTTCTAATAGTGTCTCTACTTTAGGTAAAATAACCGCAAATTTAAATTTTTCACACTTTTCTATAAGACATAATTTACATGTGGTGAATGACGACTTTAACATTCCATCTGATGGTATACTGGGTAAAGACTTTTTAAAAACAAACAAGTGCGTTATTAGCTATGCAAACAACTGCATTTCCTTCTGGGTAGGCAATGAAAAAGTTGCGATTCCGATTCTTCACGGGACAGAAAGCGATAACTGTTTTATACCTCCCAGATGCGAAGTTTTTCGACTTTTTGATCTAGGCAAGCAACCGGAGCCACTCTTCGTGGACTCACAAGAAATTGAAAACGGTGTGTTTACAGCGAGATGCATTGTTAACGCCACCAACCCAATTATCAAGATTATAAATACCACAGACGAGGTAAAATACGTAAAGAACTGTAATATTCGGACCGATAAACTTTCCAATTATCATGTGTATTCCATAAAAAAAGACGACGAAGGACGATAACCGGACAGAAGAACTTATTAAAATTTTAAAGAAACAAATTCCAAGCAATAACGCAAGCAAATTACTCGACTTATGCCTAGAATATGCAGATATATTTGCTCTGCCTGACGACAAAATGACATTAAACATTTTTTACGAACAAAAATTAAGACTGACAGACACAAACCCCGTTTATATTAAAAATTACAGATTACCATATTCTCAGCGCGAGGAAATAAATAGCCAAGTGAATAAATTGTTAAACAATGAACCAAGTTACTCAAATTACAACAGTCCTTTAATTATAGTTCCAAAAAAAGACAATGATGGGCGAAAAGCGTATCGTATGTGCGTAGACTTTCGTGCAGTCAATAAAAAATTAATTGCAGACAAGTTCCCTTTGGCACGTGTTGATGACATTTTAGATAACCTTGGTCGAGCAAAATATTTTTCGACACTAGACCTGTTCTCTGGATTTCATCAAATCCCCTTGCATACAGATTCACGCGATATAACTTCTTTTAGCACCGAACGTGGAGCATTTAGATGGAAAGTTTTGCCTTTTGGCTTGAATGTAGCACCAAATTCGTTTACACGAATGATGACAATCGCTTTTTCAGGCATTCCGGCTAATGTAGCATTTTTATACGTCGACGATATCATTGTCATAGGCTGTAGTGAAGCACATCACATTAAAAACCTTTCAAAAGTTTTCGATACATGTCGATCTTTCAACCTCAAACTTAATCCAAATAAGTGCAATTTTCTAAGGCCAGAAGTAACATTTTTAGGTCACAAATGTTCCGCGACGGGTTTGTTGCCAGACGATTCCAAAATTAACGCAATTAAAAAATATACAAAACCGACTGACAAAGACGCAGTACGACGATTCGTTGCATTTGCAAATTACTATCGAAGGTTTATACCTAACTTTGCGTCTCTAGCCGCACCTTTGAATCGTTTAAACAGAAAAAAAGTAGAATTTATTTGGAATAGTGAGTGCGAGAAAGCCTTCGAATCACTAAAATTAGCGTTGATGTCACCTAAATTGCTACAATATCCAGACTTTTCCAAACAATTTATTATTACAGTTGATGCTTCAAAAACCGGATGTGGCGCTATTCTTAGCCAGGAACATCAAGGTAGCGATCTGCCTATTTGTTTCGCTTCTAAAGCATTTAATAAAGCGGAACAGAAAAAACCAATTATAGAGTTGGAACTTTTAGCCATTTACTTTGCCATAAAACAATTTCGTCCATACATTTACGGAACTAACTTCCTTGTTAAATCAGATCACAGACCACTAGTTTTTCTTTTCAATATGAAGGATCCATCTTCAAAACTTGCGAGAATTCGTCTCGAATTAGCCGAATATAATTTCATTATAGAGTACATTAAGGGTAAATCAAACGTCAGTGCCGACGCACTTTCACGCATTTCCATTGACGAGATTAGGGAATCAACAAAACACGTTCTTACAGTTAAAACTAGAACAATGACTAAGAAATGTAACGAAAAAGAAATACAAAACAGCGACATAGACGATTCAACGCAGACTTTACACGTTTATGACAAATTTGCATTTAGTTTTTCAAAAAAAATACCGCGTATTAAATCAACAATGAATCACGATAAAAATAACAAAATTTCGAATTTACAAATTTGCGCACATATAAAACACAAAAAACTCGAGTTACTTAATGTCGAGATTGCTAACGAAATAACGAATTTAGACGACTTACTTTCGAGGCTCGAAAACGAAGCCGGCAATCGCAACATTAAACATTTTGAATGGCCAAAAAACGATACATTTTTCAAATATTTTTCTATATCAGAATTAAAAAACAGCGGAAACAAAATTTTAAAGAATTTACAAATTATATTAACAGATCCAGTAGAGACTGTAGACAACGACGATCAGAAACAAAAACTAATGACAATTTACCACACTGACCCGCTTTCAGGAGGACATTGCGGAAACAAAAAACTTTATGCCAAAATACGTACAAAATACTATTGGAAAAACATGACTCGTGACATTGCTAAATTTGTAAAAAGTTGCGAAAAATGTTTATTAAACAAAGTTAAGCCTAAAACTAAAGAAAATCTTGTTCTTACGCCAACACCTTGCAAACCCTTCGACATTGTAGTTATTGATACAATAGGTCCTTTACCTGAGTCGAATAATGGTAATAAGTTCGCCCTTACCATTATATGCGACTTAACTAAATATTTAGTAACAATTGCTATTCCAGACAAAAGTGCTAAAACAATTGCATCTGCCATTTTTGAGAGATTCGTGTTAACATATGGTATTATGAATTCTATTAAATCCGATTTAGGTACAGAATTCAAAAACGATATTTTTCAAGAATTAACGAAAATTTTAAAAATCGAACATAATTTTTCAACCGCATACCATCATGAAACCGTTGGTACAATTGAACGGAACCATAGGGTATTTAACGAATATTTGCGTGCGTATTTAGAAGAAACATATTCCGATTGGGACGTATATCTAAAATATTTTACATTTTTGCACAACACAACAACAAACACAGTTTTTGATTACAAATTTACTCCATTCGAATTAGTATTTGGAAGAAAAGTTATTTTGCCAAATGAATTACAAAAAGAAAAAATCGATCCAATATATAATGTTGAAAATTATGCAAAGGAAGTAAAATATAGAATGCAAAAATCACACGTACTCGCAAAAGAACTTATTAACAAACATAAGACGCGAAATAAAAATCTATATGATAAAACCGCGCGTCCTTTATCAGTTAACATAAATGATTTGGTTTTAATTCAAAAAGAACCACGAGATAAACATGCAAACATATACAATGGTCCACACATAGTAACAAATATTGACGGTGTAAATATAACGATTTTTGATAAAACAAAAAATAAAGAAAAAACAATACATAAAAATCGAATTCAAAAAGTAGACTAAACCAAATATTGTATTACTTTACTTAAATTATTATAACCCCTACTAAAATAAGTGCTAATAAAGCAAAATGTCTAAAATCATTAAAAATGCTAAATAAGCAAAGGAAAAAATCTATAAATAAAACAAATGCAAAATCGAAACTATTTCATATATATGTACTTATATACAAATGCAAACAAGAACTTGTCAAATAACAATATTGTTTTCAATTTCCAAAATTACTATTTATATTTAAGCAATACCAAAATATGTGTCCATTATTTTCCAACTAACGACACACAGCAAATGAAATATATAATAATCATTGTAAGCGTACATCTGTACATAGCATAATTCAACGCATATAATGTAAAATTCAAATAACGAAAAAAAATGAATTTATTAATGCATCAATCCATTACATTATAATACTTTATCAAAAAATAAGAAATACATACATACATATTTGTAATTACTACTTTTACGGTTACTACGCAACCAGTAGTTAAATAAGGAAAAATACATTTACTACCTAGTTAATAAAACATAACTATAGATATTTTTAATTTGCAATAAGCATAATATTTAAATTGTATCAATTTGTATTCCTAAATTGGATTGTTATGAATGAACGATTAAAAGGGGAAAGGATAATTGATAAATCTCACTAAACATCCTTCATTCAAAACAATCTAATTTTTCTTTACCAATGTGAAAGAGGAATATAGCAAGATTGATCACCTTGCTACATCCTTCTTTTCCATAGGAGGGTGATGTAATGGCACAGGGTATGAATACCCTTAACCAGCCCATAAATGCAACCCTATAAAATAATCTATTACAATTGTAAGTCTACAATAAGTAACCGCAGCTAGCTTTAAGAAAAAGGTGGACAAGGAGACGAAGATAGAAGCCGACCGGGCGGCCATTCCATTTTTCATTTTCAATCAATTCAACTTTGGCTCGTAACCGCAACGGACGCGCAAGTCCGCAGTATCGCGAATAAATTATTTAATAAAACTAAAAACTAGTTTAGCCAGTTTCATTTTTATTGTTTTTATTATTTTATTTATTGTTTACAACGGGAGTGAGCCGCAAGTGGCCACGTGCGTTAAAGACGCAGATCGAAGCAAGGACGGGTGCACGAGATGGCGAGCCGGTTGGTGCTCCGCCGGAGGAGCGTTACCTTGATGCAGCCTAAGGTAACGCCACACCGTCTTCCCCACAATGTCTACACGCCGTCCAGGGATTCACGTACTCCGCCTGGGGCGCCGGGGTGTTGTTGCGCGGTTCGGGTTGGCGTTGTGTGTTCGCTGTTTCGCTTCTCCTAGGCAGCTCGCACATGTGTTGGTACCTCTCCATGGTTCGTGCAATTGTTCGCACTGCGGCCCTGGGTGTGTCTTTTACCGGGGCGATATTTTCCAAATCCTTAGCCAGACTCACTAGCTCTTCCATCGTGCTGAACTCGAAACGTTTGACGTACCATTGATACTCGCTTCGAGAGTTCTTGTAGATTCGCGTTAGCTTCTCTCCGGAGGAGTAGTTTTCATGACGCATCAGACATTGGAGGACCAAGACGTAGTCCTTAAATTTCTCGTACGGCTGTTGAACACGATGCCTGATCTCGTCATCTAGTCTTTCGTGATAGCGAGAGTTTAGAAAGAACCTCAGGAAGTCCCTTTGGAAGTCTTTCCACTGTCGCCAGTTCATATTGTTGCTGCGGAACCATGTCAGGGCCTTCTCTTTAAGTAGCTCCGGCATCGCTCGCGCCAATAAGTCCCGGTTCACTTCGTACGCTTCTGCCAACTCTTCCACGCGCTCAATGAAGCTGAGAGGATCTCCTCCGCCGTCGTATTTGAAACCCCACTTACGACCTCTAGTACCGCACCCTCGTTCATTGGTGCCTGCCTATCGCTGACTTTCTGGCTTCCACTCGGTGTGGTAACGGTCAGTGCGGGTTTTGGGTGCCTCTCCTCCAATTCTTCAAATCGTGTATGGTATTCTTCCTTGTCGCTCTCTTCCTGTAGGAACGTTGAAAATCGTTTTCCTCGACGGTACCGCTTTGTTCCAAGCCGAACTCTGCCAGATATGTCAGCAGTTCCTCTCGGTTGAGGAAATGCACCCACCTTCGCCTCACCATATTATTTATCACGCTATTTTCTTCGCTGGATTAGTTTCCCTTCCTTGTGTTTTTTTTTTCTTTATGTTTTGTTCTGTTACTTTCTTTTTAAGTCCCTGCTCGGGCGCCAATTGTAACGGGCTTTCCGGGGTGCTGGGTGTAGCTCTCGGTTGTCCAGGGTATCTGCAAAGAAATTAACCCTATCTCCTCTATGAATCAATACACCTTCGCTTTGCTTCGCTATCTTTATCTATTCTTCGTGATGCTACCTCGTAAGCGTAAAGCTATAGTAGGTTTTAAGCCCTACAGTTAGCACCCGTCTCAGTGGTTTAAGTTCACCTCGAATATAAATTAATAGTCTCAGAGGTTTGATCCCACTTTAACTACTCGTATGACTCACGTTGCGACGCGTGTCATGTATGCCTAACGACTGACTATTTGATATTCATATTGCTCCTTTTATACTGTTTTGCCCGTAGGCATATATTGTGTGAAAAGTAATGACTATATATGTATGTATGTTGTATGTACAAAGTAATAATTCAAGTCAAGTGTATGTGTATGTACATGTGTAGATGCGTATGTGTGTATGTAGATAATTCAATTTAGATGCTTATATGTGTGTGTGTTTAAACTAATAGAATTCATGTTTGGTTTTTTATGTTATTGTGTATGTAATATATATACATATCTAAACTGTTGCGAGGGCTTAGGGTCATAGGATCCAGGGTCCTCACAAACTTCTTGAAAAAATGGCTTCAAGGTAACTGTGTTTTATGATAAAGTAATCAGATGTCACGAAAGTGTTTAAGCTTACATGCTTTAATGCATTTTTGAATTTGAGAAAATTGTATACAATTTTTTTTAATTGGGTCTTTATACACAGCTTTTGTTTTCATTATCTATTCTATACTTTTGTTATGCGGGAAAGTTTATATTTGTATGAACATACCTTTGATTTTAAACTGCTTTTTAACCAATTTGGAGTGATGGTGTCTTGAACCGCAATTGTGAGTCCAAAACTATTTTTTAAGTTATTTATTTCATTAGACATATCATCAGTAATTTGTTGCCATGGAAATAATTTCCAAGCTTTGGGATATGCTGCATCAAATGTATATAATCCCAAGGGCGGCAACTCCATTGAGGAATTTTTACTTTCATTAAAGTTACCTGTTTAAAAAACATTATTAAGATATGAAAAAAGGCACGTGTAAAAACAAATTCGGATATTTAGCCGCTAAGAAAGACTAGAGGTCCGTTCCTTCAGGCGAACTATTCAATATTTAATTATAACGAATTGAATTTCAAAAATATGCTTTTAAGGCCCTTTTATCTTACCAGATAACCTCAAAACTGGTGACAGAGTTCTTTGACAAGAATAACTCTCTTGCTTTTAGTGTAATAACTTTAAATTTAAGCAAATTTTCGTGTACCGTTTTTCAGAAACTAGGGCCAATCTGGCAAAACAGAGGACGCCATTAAATATGATCAACTGGCAAAATCTCTGCCCAAATATTCGACTCGCATAGTGTGTTTTTAATCACTAACGCTTCAATTAACAATTGGTTAATTTTAGTTGCAAAGAAATGCTTGAAGTAGAAGCAATTTACAATTAATTAATGGTAATTGTGAGACATACAATTGTAGTGATAGCAATTACTATTAACTAACCCTTATTTTTATTCAAATATTAAAAAATGTCAGCTATGTGAAGTTGACATCGGATTTCAAAAAAATATTTTTTTTAATATGGCAAAGGATTGTACTAGTTGGGTACCCAATTGTACCACCATCTATTTCGTTTGTACTCCTCCCTCCTTGGAGTAGGGGGGAAGGAAAATTTTAGCAGCATCGGAGTAATATCGAAATGAAAAATTTCTATACATAATGATTCAGTACCTTTTTGTACAATTTTAATTTTTTCATTCAGACCAACCCAAAAAAAAAACAACAACCCAAACCCCCTTCCCGTAAACTTGACATCGAACTCTTAAATTCTTATTTTTTAATTTTGGCAATGGATTGTATTTGTTTCGCACACAATTGTACCATCTTCAGTTCCGTTTGTACCCCTCCCCCCTTGAAGTAGGGGAAGGAAGTTAGATTTGAGCATCATTGGACTTATGTCGAAATAAAAAATTTATTTAACTTTCAATAATAGTAACAAAGATAATACAAACGACTCCACTAACTGTACTTTTCTATAGCCTTGGACCCACAAAAGTACAAACATCAGGTACTAAGTGAGACATAAGTACAAACGACTCAACAATGTTGCAGAGTTTGTACAAACATTTTGGGCACACTTGAGGAAAATTTTTTGAATACGCTCGATCCGCTCAGGCAAATTTGTGATAAGATCTCCAAATTAATGCAGCATATTCAAGCTTAGGGCGAACTAACGTTGTGAAAAGTAACTTTAACGTACATATAAGGGTCGGTAAAGTTGGTGCTATTATAAAATTAATATGGCTGTTAAATGAAAATGTATTGCTGGAATAACTTATTTTTACTTTTTACGAAAGAGCACAAAATACTATTGATGAGTACAATTTAATCAAATAGCTGAACATGCCGGTAGACATTCATTTAGGTTTAAAAAAAAAGATAACTTTAAGATTAAGCACATTATTGCTTGAACTAATGTTGATTTGCATTGATTTTTTAATCTCAAGTATGGTTCTTTAAATGCTCACAGAATGAGAGAATTTTTAGTTTAATGCTTGCAGCGTGGCATAAAAGCAGAAATCGCCTTTTAGTAAAATCAATTGAAAGTGAAGTCCAAACATAAGTAAATTTTAAATTGAATTGCAAAGATTTTCTTGAGTTTTTAAAAAGTAATGACGGCCAACAATTATTCAAAAACGCACGAAAATCCAACAAAATGCAAAGGCATATTAATACAGATAAAATAATTAAATTTTTACTACTTATACCTATATGAATGTCGTGAATGTGGTCTGGTTATGTAGTTTGCATGTATGTTCCCAAATGTATGTATGTATGTACAAATATAAATTCCTAAATTTGTAAAAATTGATATTATATGTTTTAATGTCTGTTTAAGAAAAAAAAATTTTGTAAAAACCCTACTTGACTAAATAGCATCGAGACAAGAGGATGCGATAATTAAACTGGCTTTACGGGGCTGCGACATTCATGCAGATGGTGGCTTCGAAACTTTAATCGTAATAAAACTTTTATTGCAAATTGTAATTACTTTTCAAATTAAATTCAAACTCAACACACTAATGACATTGTCCAAAAGAAATTAAGTGGATTTTAATGTTTAAGAAATATACTTTTTCACAGATTTGTCCCAGCAAAAAATTAATAACTAAGTGTGTAATTCGCAGCTCATTTATTGGTTACTTGTTGCTTATTTTTGCCTTTTTTTGATACATTTTGTAAGCTGTTTCCAAAAAAAATTAAAATTATGTTAACTTGGAAACAAATTATTTGATGCCTTATTTTAAAATTTTTTGCGTTTAGCAGCTTCTGAAAAAATACCAAATTATGTTAACTTGACTTCAAATCAGCAAACAATTTTTTTTTTTTCATTTTCGATAAAGAAAACAATTGGTATTTTGTTGCTAATTTTTTGCCTTGTTTTTAGTTTTTTGCTTGAGCCATATCTGAAAAAATCCAAATTTTGCTTACTTGAGTCAAACTATGCAATTTTTAATTTGGTAGCTAATATCGCACTGTATTTATAAAAATATTATTTAGAATCCACGAGAATTAAAGCTTTTTACAAAACATATTATAAAAAATCGAAATTTTTTATTTAAATTTTCTTATTTTATTTACCTTTTTTATTTTTTATTAATTTACTTTATAATATATTTTTTTCTTGAATTATGCAAAATGCTGAAAATACGACACGGACAAAGAGTAATATACATACGTACAGTGTGTGCATATCAATAGCAAGAGCAATCAAAATTGCACATGTAATCATTTATTTTTGAAGTTTTAAACTTTGTAGAAAAATAAAGAAATCAACAAATTTGTATCAGAAGAGCTAGCAGTTTTTGTTTTTTTTGAGTACAACATTGTGAAAGTCTCAAGTGAGTAGCAAACATCTTTGAATTTTTAGAATTTCTTTTGTTAAGTGTTTTTTGTAACTTTGTTGCTAGGTGCTTAAAGGGTAGTGAAGTGCAACGCGACGGCTGATCTTCGGATGTGATGCCTTTCACCTCTCACTATCAATCTCCTCCTTTTCCTTCACGCTTGGTAGCACTGTTAACCTAAGCCTCGGCTGGGGAACAAATAAAGGAAGGTGAGAACCCTCCCCTTGGCCTGACCTTATTTCTTCCCTTGACTACCCTCTCCCTACTGATTTGTTTCGTTGATACCGAGCTGGTGGTTGCGGTATTCTGTTACCTGAGTATGTAGGGGTGAAACCCTGCAGAAATGGCTTTCAGGCTAATGCCGTGACTGCCTCCGTCCCGTTAAAACCCTGGCAGGCCTCGAAGTACGTTCCCATCTCGTCGCCATTTAGTTGGTGGCTGTAGGTAGCGGTTGAGGCGACCCTCCCGCTTTTGCGCTGGATCTGGCTCTGAGCACCTAACCCCATAAGGGTGGGTGCCAACCCTTGCATGGCCTCCCTGCTTCATAGATAACCATGGGATCCTATAGCGACTACAGCACCGAGTGAGGATAGCGGCTTCGAGTGGGGACCCTATTAATCATGGAAAGGCCAATTAACAAAAAAACTTCGTCTTCCCCGTCACGGGGTAAGACAGTGCAGGCGCATGCGCCTAATGCACCGCTTCGCCGCATAGCGAGCACTTCCGGTTCTGCTCCGGGGGAGACCCCGAGCCGACCCGTGATTACGGGCGTTATGGTGGGGCCAAGCACCAGTAAGGCTGCGAAGGCTATGCTGGAAACGGCAGGTCGACCCGCGGCCCCTGGCGCAGTGTGCCCATCAAACGCCGGCACGGCTGCGAAGCCTCCACCCATAAAGGCAAAGGTCTCACGACCTGGCTCAACTGGGGATGGGCGGCAAGCAGCCGGAAAAATTTATAAACAAGGAATCGTCGCGATGGAAACTACGGGCGATTCCCTTCATGGTTGGTCGAGCGGGCGGTCCACACACGTTGAGAAGCGTAGGGCTGCCAGAACGCTCAAAAAGTACGAGGGGGTGCCGTTGGAAACGTTGCCTCAGAGTGCAAGGGAGGCGGTAGAAAGAGCGAAAGCTCTACTACCCAACTACCGAAGCACAGCTGGGGTAGCGGCTGAAGATGGAGTACCCCCAACAAAGAGACAGAGGTCAGTGGAGGAGCAACAACCTGCTCCTAAAAAGAAGTGTGTCCGACCCGGTGTGGCCAGACCCAGTTTTGCGGATGTTGCCAAAGACAGGATCCTTATAGGGGTTCTGGACCGCGGCAACGAGCACGGGTCGATCCTAAGGAACCAGTGGAGGTGGGTGAAGGCGGCTCTGGCAAACGTCATCATGGATGTTCTGCTAGAGAACCCTGGAGCCCCTCCTGCGTGCAGAGATGCCGGCTGGTTCCAGGGCCACGTTAAGGTAGTGGCATGTGATGATGCAAGGTCGGCGGCGCTGTATAAGAAATATACTTTTTCACAGATTTGTCCCAGCAAAAAATTAATAACTAAGTGTGTAATTCGCAGCTCATTTATTGGTTACTTGTTGCTTATTTTTGCCTTTTTTTGATACATTTTGTAAGCTGTTTCCAAAAAAAATTAAAATTATGTTAACTTGGAAACAAATTATTTGATGCCTTATTTTAAAATTTTTTGCGTTTAGCAGCTTCTGAAAAATACCAAATTATGTTAACTTGACTTCAAATCAGCAAACAATTTTTTTTTTTTCATTTTCGATAAAGAAAACAATTGGTATTTTGTTGCTAATTTTTTGCCTTGTTTTTAGTTTTTTGCTTGAGCCATATCTGAAAAAATCCAAATTTTGCTTACTTGAGTCAAACTATGCAATTTTTAATTTGGTAGCTAATATCGCACTGTATTTATAAAAATATTATTTAGAATCCACGAGAATTAAAGCTTTTTACAAAACATATTATAAAAAATCGAAATTTTTTATTTAAATTTTCTTATTTTATTTACCTTTTTTATTTTTTATTAATTTACTTTATAATATATTTTTTTCTTGAATTATGCAAAATGCTGAAAATACGACACGGACAAAGAGTAATATACATACGTACAGTGTGTGCATATCAATAGCAAGAGCAATCAAAATTGCACATGTAATCATTTATTTTTGAAGTTTTAAACTTTGTAGAAAAATAAAGAAATCAACAAATTTGTATCAGAAGAGCTAGCAGTTTTTGTTTTTTTTGAGTACAACATTGTGAAAGTCTCAAGTGAGTAGCAAACATCTTTGAATTTTTAGAATTTCTTTTGTTAAGTGTTTTTTGTAACTTTGTTGCTAGGTGCTTAAAGGGTAGTGAAGTGCAACGCGACGGCTGATCTTCGGATGTGATGCCTTTCACCTCTCACTATCAATCTCCTCCTTTTCCTTCACGCTTGGTAGCACTGTTAACCTAAGCCTCGGCTGGGGAACAAATAAAGGAAGGTGAGAACCCTCCCCTTGGCCTGACCTTATTTCTTCCCTTGACTACCCTCTCCCTACTGATTTGTTTCGTTGATACCGAGCTGGTGGTTGCGGTATTCTGTTACCTGAGTATGTAGGGGTGAAACCCTGCAGAAATGGCTTTCAGGCTAATGCCGTGACTGCCTCCGTCCCGTTAAAACCCTGGCAGGCCTCGAAGTACGTTCCCATCTCGTCGCCATTTAGTTGGTGGCTGTAGGTAGCGGTTGAGGCGACCCTCCCGCTTTTGCGCTGGATCTGGCTCTGAGCACCTAACCCCATAAGGGTGGGTGCCAACCCTTGCATGGCCTCCCTGCTTCATAGATAACCATGGGATCCTATAGCGACTACAGCACCGAGTGAGGATAGCGGCTTCGAGTGGGGACCCTATTAATCATGGAAAGGCCAATTAACAAAAAAACTTCGTCTTCCCCTCCACGGGGTAAGACAGTGCAGGCGCATGCGCCTAATGCACCGCTTCGCCGCATAGCGAGCACTTCCGGTTCTGCTCCGGGGGAGACCCCGAGCCGACCCGTGATTACGGGCGTTATGGTGGGGCCAAGCACCAGTAAGGCTGCGAAGGCTATGCTGGAAACGGCAGGTCGACCCGCGGCCCCTGGCGCAGTGTGCCCATCAAACGCCGGCACGGCTGCGAAGCCTCCACCCATAAAGGCAAAGGTCTCACGACCTGGCTCAACTGGGGATGGGCGGCAAGCAGCCGGAAAAATTTATAAACAAGGAATCGTCGCGATGGAAACTACGGGCGATTCCCTTCATGGTTGGTCGAGCGGGCGGTCCACACACGTTGAGAAGCGTAGGGCTGCCAGAACGCTCAAAAAGTACGAGGGGGTGCCGTTGGAAACGTTGCCTCAGAGTGCAAGGGAGGCGGTAGAAAGAGCGAAAGCTCTACTACCCAACTACCGAAGCACAGCTGGGGTAGCGGCTGAAGATGGAGTACCCCCAACAAAGAGACAGAGGTCAGTGGAGGAGCAACAACCTGCTCCTAAAAAGAAGTGTGTCCGACCCGGTGTGGCCAGACCCAGTTTTGCGGATGTTGCCAAAGACAGGATCCTTATAGGGGTTCTGGACCGCGGCAACGAGCACGGGTCGATCCTAAGGAACCAGTGGAGGTGGGTGAAGGCGGCTCTGGCAAACGTCATCATGGATGTTCTGCTAGAGAACCCTGGAGCCCCTCCTGCGTGCAGAGATGCCGGCTGGTTCCAGGGCCACGTTAAGGTAGTGGCATGTGATGATGCAAGGTCGGCGGCGCTGTATAAGGCCGCCGTTGCTAAGGTAGGGGCTGTATACCCCGGAGCGAAACTATCGGTTGTCGACTGGAAGGATATTCCAGTCAGACCTAGAGCGAGGGCCTGGGTGCCTGTAACACCGTCATCACCGGAGAGCATCTTAAAGATGCTCCAGGTGATGAACCCGACAATACCTACGGGCGACTGGAAGGTCCTACGAGTAGAGTAGCCGGATGGGCCGTCAAGGCAAGTGGTCCTGTCTCTGAACAGGGACTCTTTGGAGATCCTGGAGAAGAGACAGGGCCGTGTTTACTACGGCCTTGACGAGGTGACTCTGCGAGTGTACCGTGGTGACGCGCAGCGTGCCTCCGAAGCGGGTGCCTCAATGGAGGTGGACATTGAGGGACCTGAACCGGAGGCTGACTTTTCCGACGCGGAGAGCGGAGCCTCCTCGCAATCAAACTTGGCATCGGCGATGCAAAGAATGTATGCTGAGGAGGAGCTGCTCCTTAGCGAAGGGGAAGACAGCGCTGACGTCACTGTCGTTGCGGTGGAGGAGTTGATGGGAACCTCAAATGATGAGGGTTCTGCAGATCAACCTCCACCGGTCTAGGGCAGCATCCGCTGCTCTCCTGAGTCGCCTACTTGGCGACGACATAGACATCGCACTTATCCAAGAACCCTGGGTTAATAACTCGGGGGTCTGTGGTCTAGGTGCGGTGGGCTATAGGCTGCTTGTTGAGCGTGGTAAAGGTAAAATAAGAACCTGCGTAATGGCAAAGAAAGATCTAAACATTTTTCTTTTACCTTGTTATAGTAATGGAGACATGACGACAACACTGCTGGAGATCGGAGGCAAGTCTTTGCTATTGGCCTCCACTTATATGGCGTATGAGGCTGAGAATCCCCCTCAGGATCTACTCCACGATCTAGTGAACGACCGCGCAGAGGGTTTAGTTCTCATCGGGTGCGACGCTAACGCCCACCATGTACAGTGGGGTAGCACCGACGTTAACAATCGAGGTGAGTCTCTTTTCAATTACCTCTTAACCACTAACTTAGTTATATGCAATAGGGGCACAGAGCCCACTTTTATCGTCAAAAATCGGCAGGAGGTCATAGACCTCACTTTATGTAGTGAAAAGCTATATGATATGGTAACCAACTGGAAAGTTCTTGATGAACACTCCTTTTCAGACCATAGATATATTGAGATAACTCTAGATCTGTTCACCAGTGTTCCGAAGGTTCGTAAGAACCTGAGAAACACTGACTGGCTTCTCTATAGGGAAATTCTCGAAAGCAACCTACCACATCCATTACCGGTAGAGCCCAACACCATCGGTGAACTGGAGGACATGGTGGACTTTTTTACTGTGAGCTGCTCGCAGGCCCTGGCCAGAGCCTGCCCTGACCCCAAAACTTGGGGAAAGCGTAGGCCACACTGGTGGTCCCGCGACTTAGACTCGCTGCGCAAAGATTGCCGAAGGCAGTTTAACAAGGCGAAAAGGCTGAGTCAGGAGTTAGAATGGCAGACTTATAAGCAGCTCCTGCGGGTCTATAAAAAAGCCCTACGTGAAGCGAAGAGGTCCTCATGGAGGAAATTCTGTACTGGCATTGAAGGCGTCAACGAAACTGCCAGACTAAGAAGAATTCTGTCGGGCACAACAAACCCGATTGGATCTTTACAGAGACAGGATGGCTCCTGGACGGCTACAGGAAAAGATACGGTCGAGCTGCTTCTCGACACACACTTTCCTGGAAGCTCACAATCAAGGGAAGTAGAGTGCCCCCCTTCGGGCGCAATCGTTAATCTCCCTATCTCAAGAGAAAGTATTATTTCAGCGATAAAAAGCTTTAAACCTTATAAAACAGCAGGGCCGGATGGCATCATACCTGCGCAGCTGGATGCAACAATCGAAACTTCTGCGAATTGGCTACTAAGCATGTTTAGGGCTTGCTTTAAACTAAACTACGTACCAACGGCATGGAGATCTGTTTCAGTGGTCTTCATTCCCAAGGCCGGAAAAGTATCACATACGAGCCCGAAGGATCTCAGACCAATAAGCCTGTCATCCTTTGTTCTCAAAACTCTAGAGAGGCTGATTAATAACCACCTCTCTTTCACGATCGATAAAAGACTTTTGTCCAATAACCAGCATGCTTATCTAAAGGGAAGGTCCACAGACACTGCGCTACATTCCCTAGTCAGCTACATTGAGAGATCTTTTAGTTACAAGCAATTTTGCCTCGTAGCTTTTCTTGACATTGAGGGAGCCTTTAACAACATTAATCCGGGGCCATAACTCAGGCCTTAAGAGGACTCGGTGTAGAAGGCTCCCTGGTTGAATTTATAGAGCAAATGCTCTTAGGTAGAAAGATTACAGCAGAAGTCGGCGCAAACCGTGTTTCGAGGCATGTGTCTCGCGGAACGCCACAGGGTGGTGTACTTTCACCCCTACTCTGGAATCTAACTGTAAATTCACTCTTGCGGGAGACGGAATGGGGTGCCGCCAGGGTTGTCGCATATGCAGATGACATCGCCATAGCATACATTGGCAAGTTCCCGCAGACCTTGTGTGATTTGATGCAAGGAACACTCCGCGCTGTAGGGAACTGGTCCACGCAATGTGGTCTTAGCGTCAACTCGGAAAAGGTGGAGTTGGTACTCTTCACTAGAAAATATAAGACACCGGAGTTAATTACTCCGGTACTGAATGGTATTCGTTTAAATCTAAAGAAGGAAGCCAAGTTTCTTGGCGTCACACTAGATATGAAACTAAGCTGGAGAAATAATGTTATCCAGCGCACTCAAAAGGCTTCTGTGGCCCTATACTCCTGCAAAAGGGCCATTGGAAAGAAATGGGGTCTAAATCCAAGCGTATGCCGCTGGATCTATACAGCGGTAGTAAGACCAATTCTTCTTTATGGAGTCATCGTATGGTGGCCTGCCTTGAGCAAAAATGCTAACCTCAATCTACTTAGTAAAGTACAAAGAGCCAGTATTATCTGCATTAGCGGAGCTTTACGAACAACACCAAACGACGCCTTGAATGTTTTTCTGGACCTTCTACCCCTCGACTTAGTGGGTCAACAGATGGCGGCTCTTGCCGCGCTTCGACTAAGAGAGACATATCAATTGGAGTCTACCCTATGTGGGCACTCTAGCATACTGAGTAAGTATAGCTTCCTTCCGGACTGCACTGATCGCTGCGTCGATACCATAGTCCCAGACAGAAACTTCGCGATGTTGATTCCAGGTAGAGAGGAGTGGTCTAAAAATTTCTATACCCCACCTGGAAGTATTACGGTGTTCACGGATGGTTCGAAGCTGAATGGCAGAGTGGGAGGAGGGGTCTTCTCGCGAGTCTTATCTCTGAGCTGTTCTTTTAGGCTGCCGGATCACTGTAGTGTTTTTCAAGCTGAGGTTTCCGCCATTAAGGAGGCTGTGGACAGGTTGCAAACCGTCTTAAAAGCCAACAACGTTTTTATATTTAGCGATAGCCAAGCGGCAATTAGAGCAGTGAGCTCAGCTGCGATAACTTCAAAGATTGTACTGGACTGCCGCCGATCTCTTCAGGAGATGGCTAAGCAGAACAGACTAAACCTCATCTGGGTTCCAGGCCACAGGGACATCGAGGGTAACTGTATAGCGGATGAACTTGCGAGGGAAGGGACAACCAAGCAGATTCTTCCTGGTAAAGAACGCATTGGTATGCCCTTTGGTACTTGCAGGCTGCTCTCAAAAGAATATGCTTATGCTCGTGCGAATGAGAGGTGGGTACAGACCACGACTTGTAGGATATCTAGGCAGACTTGGCCTAGATGGGATCGTAAACGGTCGCGTGGTCTGTACACCTTAAAACGGGATGATATATCTCAGGTCATTGGAGCCCTTACGGGGCACTGCCTCATAGGCAACCACGCGGGGCGTCTCGGTGTACCCTTTCACAGATGCTGTAGAAGCTGCAAAAATTATGAAGAGGAGGAAACTGTTCTCCATCTTCTATGCAATTGTCCAGCGCTAGCAAGAAGCAGGCTACGATTTCTAGGGGTACCACTTTTTGGAGACCTCGGAGAATTAGGTTCTATAGACCCAAGATGCTTGGCGAGATTCGTTAAGAGCTCAAAATGGTTCAGCGAAGGGGAATGAACACTTAGCTAGTGGTATCACAACGGGCCTCCAATCATGGCCTAAGTGGGTCGCTGAAGCAACGGTGACAGCCACACATACCATACCATACCATACCAACTTTGTTGCTAACTTGGCTCAAGTTGTCATACTTTGAAATTTTTCAGAAATGGCTCAAGCCAAAAACTTAAAATATGCCAACAAATTCGCTGGAAATTGTCCAAAAAATATTATTTTTAAAGTGATAATGCGACGCTACAAAGAAGAGTCCTTAAAGAAAATATAGGCGCATCCTGCTTAGTAATAGTGGGGTTGTTTTCACTTTAGTATACTGAATGTCAAATAGCTTCTTTGCTATTAAGTCTATAGGAATTTGCCAAAAATGTCCCGCAAAGGCAGAATATATGTGTGGAAATTATAATAAATATATACATATGTAAATAGGAAAAAATGTATTAAAAAACAAGACAGTGTCAGTGTATGAGAATTGAACCCATGTCCAATGACGTCGAACTTACCGAATGAATACAGAATTTTGCAGAAAATTGTCTCTTTTCACGAAATAAAGAAGTATTGTAGAACAGCTTTTATTTTTTCATGAAAATTTATTTTATAATATACATACATACATATTCGAACTCAAAAACTATTAGAAAACTAAATTCGTTCACGTAGACTTTTTTTAATAATATTTACATACTAGCAAATACCCGGCGTGCTTCACTGCCCTTTAAAGTATTTTTGTGTTGTTGCCCCCTCTTACACATGAATTTTTCGCACCAAAGCGCATTGTTAGTAAAAATAAAATGCAGATACAGATTTCTCGAACCCGAAAACCCCCAGAAGATGAAACAAAACAAACAACAGATTGTCGCATGTCAATTTGACCCACTTTGTGTGGTGTATCTTCTTTTTTATCATACAAACCTTTTCTTTTTTCATCTTTTACCACAACAAAAACAATCAACCAAATCGCTTCAGACGTTCTCAAGTGATGCGGTAACATACATCGGACATTTTATTTTCACACAAAGTATTTATGTTTAGGAGCCTAATAAATATTGTGAATTTCAATCAAATCGGTCTTTAAGTACGGGTTTTAGAAATATCTCGACTCCAGCGCCACCTATCGACATTATTTTCACACAAAGTATTTATGTTTAGGAGCCTAATAAATGTTGTGAATTTCAATAAAATCGGTTTGTAAATACGGGTTTTAGAAATATCTTGACTCAAGCGCCACATATCGACATTATTTTTACACTATGACACGCCCAGTGATTATATGCTCATACTGTAAAAATTTTATTCAAACCGGTTTGGTACTTTTGACGCCTATAAAGGACATACATTAACATTTTTTCTATTTTATATATCGATTGGTGGTGCAATATGAAAATTGGATTTTGCCACCCCCTCCGCCCGCAGACCGAAAATTAAAAAACCAGACTTCACAGTGTCACCCGCCTGAATATTCTGAAGATTCCCTGCAAATTTCATCAAAATCGGCCCAGCCGTTTTGGAGTCCATACGTTACGTACATACACACATCCTGTTTTATATATGTATGTATATAGATTCATTTATAAAGTGGAAGGATTTTTTGCAAGAACTATTAGATAACTAAATTGAGCAACTTTTATTTTGTCATTAACATTTATTTTAAAATATACATATTAACATATTCATTTAAAAATGAAAGATCTTTCACAAAATTACTTCTTTTTTTAGAACTCAGAAACTATTGGATAACTAATTTTAACAGCTTTATTTGTTCATGAACATTTATTATACATATATAAAATTTACATATTCATTTGAAAACTTAATTAAACAGCTTTTATTTGTTCATGAACACTTATTTTTTAAATTTACAAATTCATTTAAAAAATTAAAGTTATTTTACAGGATTTTTTTTCGAACTAAAGAACTATTGGAAAACTAAATTGAACAGCTTTTATTTTTTATGAACATTTATTTTAAAATATACTTATTTACATATTCATTTAAAACGTGAAGTTCCTTTACAAAAATTTTTCTTTTTATCGAACTCAAAAACTATTGGAAAATAAAATTAAACAGATTTTATTTGTTCATGAACTTTTTTTTTAAATTTACATGTTCATTTAAAAGTGGAAGTTCTTTTACATAAATTGTTTCTTTTTTACGAACTAAAGAGCCTATGAAGAACTAATTTGAGCAGCTTTAATTTTTTCATGAACATTTATTTTATTATATAGATATTTACACATTTATTTGGTGAAAGTTCTTAAGCAGTGGTGATAAACTAAACAACATGGCGAATGAAACGGAAATGGTGCCGGCGTGAATGGAGCACACAGTAATGATTATTACGACGTATTTATGCTCCGCATGAATATTGGATTTACATTAATAAGGGAAGCTTCCTTTTCTTCATCAAATCTCGAGATCCTAGCGTAGATGGTTTAATCAATCGAGAAATATCATTAAAACGTTGCCATTCTCCATTACGGCGCCGAGTGTAAGCAATATAATGACCAACAGATTCCTGTTTAGGTGTTTGATCAATCAAACCTTCCTACTCAATCGATGCTATTAATTGGTACGTTTTATTAAACACTTGCATTTTCTCTGGTAATTGAGCGATTGTGATTGGCCTTCCCAGTTTTCATACCGCAAAATTTTTGCTACTTTAATAGACATACACATTTCTATATCAATAAATAAGTGTTGACCCGTATTTTTTATGAATACCATTTATTTTGAGGAACATACTCGACAGTTCGTGCGCCCCTTGATCCGCTGTTCCACTATCTTTTCCAGCGAAGATATTCTTAATTAATGTACTGAATCAAACGGGATTTCGATTATAATTTCATTCTCCGTCGATGAAAAAAGACAATTATTGCAAGTTCATTGAATTTTATAAGAAGGTTCAGCTTCAATTAAAATACTTCGAATCAGACCACTAATGTTTGTCTTACAATCTAAGACTCTGCCAACAGTTTGGGCGTATTTCCGCATTATTATCGCCCGTTGCTTATAAATACCTTGATCAGGATTTTTACAGCTATCGAGACATCGGATAAATTTTAATAAGTCTACGCCAGAGTCATCTATAATTTTACGATAGTCTGACCAATCGCGATATGCAATTAATAATGACTGTGCCAAAGTATCGAAAGGGCAGGTATGAAATAATGATAGTTTTTTGCCATCAATTTGAACAGCGTGGACATGGATCCATTTTTCAATAGCGGCATACTTTTCTTTTTTGCTGGACGTTTAGGCCGACTGAGAAAGTCTGGGCATGGTGATAAATAGTATCCCCTTTTCTTTGCATCTTTGTCCAGCTTTCCCATCCAGTTGTCAACAGCATTTAAAGCGTTTTGGCGATCCTCGCTTTTTATTTTTGACTTTTCTGTAGCTAGAGATTCTCTTTATGATCTGCGTGTTTGTCGTTTCAGATTCAGAACTTGAGAACCAGGCTCATCTTCACTATCACTGGAAAATGATTTGTTATGACCTTCCTATGGCTGAGTTGTCAAGCGAAAAGAGCTTGCCACGACGTCTCACCATGCAATGTGTGCACTGGCTTAAATACCCGGAGCTTCAGTATCGTGAGTCCGTCACGGAAGAGCAAAACACGAACTACCTTCCCTCATCCCATAGTTCCACAGGATAAATTTCGTATTTGCACACTGAACTACAACCCAACTACCACCAGTCATTAGAAGTATTGATTACTTCCTACTTGTTCGTTCCTCCACCTTGCAGTACGCGTACCTATTCTCGGCTGCTCTGAACCCACCCTACCTTGGCCCTGTTGGTGGTACTAAGGCCCACTTTTAACTATCCACACAACTTTCGAAATCAGGCCAAATATATTTTA
Source organism: Philophylla caesio (assembly GCA_963971545.1). NCBI lineage: Eukaryota > Metazoa > Arthropoda > Insecta > Diptera > Tephritidae > Philophylla > Philophylla caesio. The sequence continues at coordinate 75,237,115 of OZ020607.1, forward strand.
AATTAATTAGGCATTACAAACTTTAGTTTAGTTTTTTTTTATATTCTCACAATTCATGTATTTCTTATTCTAATTATTATATACATACATATACACTTTACAAATAAATATATATATTGTATATATATATATATATATATATATATGTATATATGTATATAGGTAGATAAGAGAGTAAAAAAAATCAATAGAAAAAAAAACCCATCAAGAAAGTTAATTTACTTAAAATAATTACATACCTTTTTTTCAGTGTGTTGAAACTTAAAAATCCTGACCTACCTCAATCGGTTCTGCTTATGTGGTCATTAATCTCAGATACATCCATATAGGCCTTTGCACAAAAACAACCATATCTATATTCATAAAAGTGAGAAAATGCCAGATGAACTATGACTTGGTTTTCTACTCATTCACTCCTGTAGAGATGGGAGTAATCATTGAACGAAACCAACAATTGCCAAAAACCAGAGACATGGTTGTGCGTACATGCACATATGCATGACAAGAAAACTAACGCTTAGTGATCAGTGATCAGTTAGTTTTGGTTATCGATATTTGCTTATCAGTTTACATATGTTTTGTCGATATAGGGGGAAATTTTTTCTCCCCATTATTTGGTCATGATAATATAAAAATAAATTAAAACAAAAAAACTATTGCTAGCGGCGTTTTAGAAAAATAACATGTACGACGGTACAGATTTTTTCTTTTTAAGTCTTTTGGGGCTCCGGAATTGCGGATCGGAGATTTCTGGGGGAGATTTACCCAATCTCTTAAAAGCTTGAGAAGGTGAAATATTAAATTCATTTAGTGCCCGCGTTGGGAAATCGCGCTTATGGGAGTCCAAAGGATCATGAAGATGGTTCACATATTCATTTTCCTTATTACTCTCATTTTCAATAGTTTCGGTATTGACTTCTTGACTTGCTATTTTAGTTGCATTTGGCATTTCCGAATTAGCAGTGCTTACATCTTTGTTTTTCACGTTCTTAAGTTTTTTCTTTTGCTCTCTATCCAATTCAACTTTTTTTTCATGAGCAGCATGTAAGTCTTACCGTTCCTTGAATGTTTTGGATATGCTTCACAAGTGCTTTGTCTACTCGTTTCTTTTTCTCAACAAGACTTTACCTTTTCAACTCCCGAAAAAATTGTTCACTACGTGCTGATGAGGATACTGGTATTGATTTGTTCAGACATAGCAACCAACATAATATCCCGCACTGTTGTCAAAAAGTAATCCATTGTCGAAGCTTTACTAAGAAGTCCGATGGCTCTAGGGAAAATTTCTTTTTTAGATTTGGCGCCTGTTCTACACGGCCATTGACTTATCAACTTGATCAGATGAGATATGTCCAGGAGGATTAAACATTGAGGTGGGTCGAATATGATGGAACCTGGTTCTGCCGTCAAGTACCTGATGCAATCGTATAAATATTTTCCTAAACCTTTTTCATTGGAAGCGATTGCGCAAGCATTTAATAGTGCTAGCGAAAAATCGCAAACGATTGATTCGGGAACTGGAATATTGTGCCGCAACCTGTACGCAATGAACACAGCGTCATGTTTCTCTGTGATCAGTTGGCACACATGCAATATTTTCCTACATAATGAAACGACCATTTGATATAGTTGAAGCTCTTGACTATCACCATCTGGTGACACACATTGACCCAGTGGAATCTACCGACAGATGCGAGCCTTTTGGTTCTTTAAGACAAGGTTTATACAGATCAATTTGGTGATCGCTAAAATATGTTACGTAAATTTTGTCCAGGCCTACTTCTCTAATGAAACTGGAATATTCTGCATTCCATTTTAACTTTTAAATGGATAAAATGGAGTCTGCAAAAGCTTTCACTCTTCGTCATTTCGTTGCTGTTTTGCCTGTCTGTATACTGGCTCATTATATAGAGTTGCTGGCTCCGGATCCCCGAAAGCCATCCTTTCCCTGGCAATTTGTCTTCGCATATTGTATGTTGACTTACCAGCAGCCAATTCGATTGTCACAACATATCGACACTTTTAGAGTAGAATGACAATGGACATGGCAATTTCAGTTGAGACCATATAGCGTTATAAAAACAAGCAGTCCACCCAGGTTGTAATTTCCACTTCTGCTCACCATCATATTGGACAAAACTAGGCTCTATCAATTTCTAATCATTTGTCTCTATTGTAACAGTTGTACGTATAGATCTAAATGGTAACTTGCGATCTGTTTCTTTAAAAGACCAATTTAACTCAGTTGTGTCATTGAAATTAAGCGATTCATTCGCCCCCGTTGAAATATCGAGTCCATATTAATTAGTTTCTCGTCGTTCCATAGACAAAGAACATAAACAATTTGTAATTGATATTATAATATTCAAAAAGCGTACGTAGATATATTTTATGTCCATCAAGTAAGCATGACAACTCCAGCAAAAATATAAAAGTGAGAAATTGCAGCTGTAAAAAATTCAGGTCAGCAATAAATTTAAAAAAATTCTTCAAAAACATATGAATTTTGTCGGAAATTTGCAGTGATTTTGTTGCCGCATTTTTTTGCATTAGTTGTTTATGAAAGAATCCAAATTTTGCTAACTTGAGTTTCAGAATCTGCTAAAACAAAAAGAAATTAAAAATACTGCAACAAATTAGCAGCGAATTCGTACTTGACGGACATGATTTTTAATAGAAATAAACAACTATCAAACGATTTAAATTAAATAAAGTTGTTTTTTCCTAATAATTTTTCAATAAACCAATGGGCCAATTAAAAAAAGAAAAAAAGTTTATTTTGTTTTTGCTACTGGCACGATAGTTGCTGTAATTCCGTTGCAGAACTTTACATCATATAAACAAAGAACATTTAGTACAAAACTTTAAAAATGACTTTGGTTTCAGACGCGATTTTGGATTTCCTTTTTTTCTATAAGGTATTTTTTAACTCCAATTAGAGACGCTTATATTTTAAAGAAATTTGGTTTACGGGTTGATTTTGAATAAGGTTTGATTTTACAACAACTTTTAAAATATCTGGATCTTCTGGAGTTAAGACTCTCACTTTGCACCTCTATTTCATCTGGTTTCCAGAAAAGGATCACATAATTGGAGACCTAGAGGCTTAATTGTTTTACTACATCCGATCGATATATGTATATTATCTCACACCCACGATTTAACTATTATTTTAAAGGATAAAAAAGCATTTTCAAAAATTGATCTTGTTTGTTCAAGTCAGCAGATCTAATTGGCTAAAAAAGATAACTACAAAACAACAATAACTACACTATTTGAAATATTGGAGTTCATACGCATGCAACAGCATACAGACATTTCAACGTTTTATAAACGAGGTACATATTTTCCGCCTTAGAATTTGAGATAGGCAAATATTTGAAAGGCTTTGAAAATTAAATTTAAATATTTAACCTACTTAGGGCCAGTTTTTCAGTGCAAGTTGAACTCTGTTTGTCGTTTAAACTAAGTTTAAACTCAGTATGCAGTTTTTCAGTCAACTTTAAACGGAGTTTAAACTGAGTTTAAACGGCCGATTGCGCACAGTTAAACTTAGTTTAACTTATCAGCTGCGTGCTAACTATTTCGTTTTGGTTGCAACAAATTTAATTGAGCGCAAGAAAACTAAGTTTAAATTTAAACTGAGTTTAACTAAACTTAGTTTAAACTGAGTTTAAACCAGCACTGAAAAACTGGCCCTTAATAACCTGGTTTCTAAAATCCTCAGAAATAATTATTTGTTACCATAGATACGTTAAAAACTAACAGGAGAAATCGATCCTCTGCACGACGTGTACACATTTTTTACAAAATTTTTAATATATTTTTTGTGAAGAAACCGAAATGTTAAATATTACAATTTTCAACACAAATTTTTAAAAACCCCGAGAATAATATAAAAAGTTTAATCAAATTTGTCATGTTGGTCTACAAAAAGATGTCGTTTGCTCCCCTTCTTTTTAAAGTTATTTAAGAAACACATAATTGTGAAAAAACTAAAAGTAAAGAATTTTACTTAAACGTTGTCGTAAAGTTATTAAAAAAATACGATTTTTAATATAAAAACCGAAAAAAACAATATTTATTCTATCTTAATCTTTAAGTTTAAGTAAAATATCAGAAAAAATTAAACACAACTTTTTATAAAAATCCGAATATTAAAATATACACTTTTTTCAATATTTTTACATACAAACCAACGATATTTTTTTTTTAAATTTCGCATGCTTTACACATACATACATACATATACATATATTTTAAATTTGAAGATTACACTGATACTTACAATTAAAAACACTTATGCAAGCTTATTTTCTTCACATTAAGAGTCCGTTTTTGCAATATGTTTTCTACTTTATTCGTTTAAGGAAAACATTTTTAAAAATGTAATACTAAGAACTTCTAGTACACTTTAGCAAATAAATAAAATTGGGCACTTATGTCTGCAATAAGAACTTCTTGAACACTTTAGCAAATAAATAAAATTGGGCACTTGACTTATTTCTTATTCGGTTTACCACTGAATGATCTTTCAAAATGCAAAGTGTTAAAACCTACGCAATAAACTCAGCAGGCACCAAATATCTTTAAATAACAGTTAATTTCAAAGAATTAATGCTAATAATCAAGAATTATAAAACTCAATATTGTGCACATCAGAACATAATCTTGAGCGTAATTTTTATACAAGTGCTTAAAAAATTCATAATCCCAGCGGCATAAAAGCAATTGCTTAAAAAAACTCATAAACCCAGCGCACATTAGGGTAAAATGTGTCGATTTTGGAGATTAATTCAAAAATCAAAATTCAAGGTACAAGTAAATTTTTGGTATCAAACAAAAGTAGATAAAATTCTACATCACTAACTGAACAAATATTTGGCAAAAAATTTACAGTTTTCTTGTAATATTCTCTGAAAATTGCAAGTTTATTTCTTTTTGTATGCGCACAGTGATATACGTGATTTTTTTCATTTTTCGAAGTTTTTTATTTTCTTTAACTGGACAAATCTTGAGAAAATTGTAATGGAGCCTTCTTGTTCAGGTAATTTAGTAAATACAAAAAGATTTCATTTGTGTTTTTACGTGTCTCTAAGTATTTTAATTTTTTTTTGGGCGAAAGCCTTAAAATATTGGGATTTCGACCTTATATGCAGACATATAGTTGTGAGTTAAGCGGGGTAAAGCAAATCTTGTTTCATTCCTGTAATCTATGGCTGTTGTAGTTTATTTTTGTAAAAAAAAGTTGCGCCAATACTGCGCACTTTCTCAGTATATGCATTTCTTTATGCGAACTGCCTGGTCAAATATACACGAATTTCTCAAGGCAGAAGAAGAACAAATACAGCAATTGCAAAAAAAGGTTTGTTATTGTTTTTGTTGTTCAGTGGATGCCTGTTTGCTTTGTTCACACCCTACGTTACGATAAGCGGCAGTTTAAATGCATAAGAACATATTCCGGAATAGTCTAAAATTCGCGTTTTACTTACATATGTATAATAATATACATCATCACATACATTTTTGAAATAAAATTTTGATTTCTTACATTTTGTAATAATTAATTAATATGGCATAAGGTTCTTATCTATTCTTTAGGGTATATGTAAAATCATGATAACCGACATCATATAAATTGTCTATAAAAAAGTGGCAAGCTCGAACAGAAAGCGAGAAACTATTAGTTTCGGAAAATAAAGCACGGATTCAAAAAGGATTTAAAGATAAAATTGGTCTGATTGTTGACCAACCGAAACCTGGCTTTGGGAATTCAGCAAGGCGTTTCTTTCAAAATCCCGAGATGTCAGCAGCAATTATTAAAGTTGACATAAATTTGATTAAAAATATGCATACAATACTCGTAGTTGTTTCTAGTGGGCACGATATTGAGGTACAGAAGTTTCGTGACTACGCTTTATATACAGCAAAATATTTCGTTGAATGTTATCCTTGGTATAACATGCCTCCAACACTTCACAAATATTTTATCCATGGACCAGAGATAATATCGCACGCTATGTTGCCAATCGGACAATTATCAGAAGAAGCTCAGGAAGCTCGAAACAAAGATTTTAAGAATTTTAGAGAACATTTTTCTCGCAAATGCAGCAGAAAAAAAGCAAATGTGCAGGATTTACCCGAAGAAGCATTAGAGTTGATCGTGATAGAGAGTGGCAATAATAATGAAGTTGATGATGACGATGATGATGAAGGCGATGATAAAAATTCAAGCGAAGACGACAATGATCATGAATATGATTATATGTAGTGATGAAGAAACAGTTTATATATTTTAAATAAAATTTGAAGCTTAAAAAAATTAAAAATTTAGAAAACCGATGTCCAGCATATTTTTGTTTTTTATGATATAAAAAAAAAAAAAACACAAAACTCGAATTGCATTATTTTCTTACTTCTTTATGATTAATTAACTAAAAAAAATAACTTTTCCATAACTAGAAGACTTGTGGGAATTAATCTCCATTTTGAGCACCATTTACCCCACTGTGCAGCGGCGTAAATAGCAATTGCTTAAGAAAAATTCAAAAACCCAGCGGCATAATTAGCAATTGCTTACATACATCGGACATTTTATTTTCACACAAAGTATTTATGTTTAGGAGCCTAATAAATATTGTGAATTTCAATCAAATCGGTCTTTAAGTACGGGTTTTAGAAATATCTCGACTCCAGCGCCACCTATCGACATTATTTTCACACAAAGTATTTATGTTTAGGAGCCTAATAAATGTTGTGAATTTCAATAAAATCGGTTTGTAAATACGGGTTTTAGAAATATCTTGACTCCAGCGCCACATATCGACATTATTTTTACACTATGACACGCCCAGTGATTATATGCTCATACTGTAAAAATTTTATTCAAACCGGTTTGGTACTTTTGACGCCTATAAAGGACATACATTAACATTTTTTCTATTTTATATATCGATTGGTGGTGCAATATGAAAATTGGATTTTGCCACCCCCTCCGCCCGCAGACCGAAAATTAAAAAACCAGACTTCACAGTGTCACCCGCCTGAATATTCTGAAGATTCCCTGAAAATTTCATCAAAATCGGCCCAGCCGTTTTGGAGTCCATACGTTACGTACATACACACATCCTGTTTTATATATGTATGTATATAGATTCATTTATAAAGTGGAAGGATTTTTTGCAAGAACTATTAGATAACTAAATTGAGCAACTTTTATTTTGTCATTAACATTTATTTTAAAATATACATATTAACATATTCATTTAAAAATGAAAGATCTTTCACAAAATTACTTCTTTTTTTAGAACTCAGAAACTATTGGATAACTAAGTTTAACAGCTTTATTTGTTCATGAACATTTATTATACATATATAAAATTTACATATTCATTTGAAAACTTAATTAAACAGCTTTTATTTGTTCATGAACACTTATTTTTTAAATTTACAAATTCATTTAAAAAATTAAAGTTATTTTACAGAATTTTTTTTCGAACTAAAGAACTATTGGAAAACTAAATTGAACAGCTTTTATTTTTTATGAACATTTATTTTAAAATATACTTATTTACATATTCATTTAAAACGTGAAGTTCCTTTACAAAAATTTTTCTTTTTATCGAACTCAAAAACTATTGGAAAATAAAATTAAACAGATTTTATTTGTTCATGAACTTTTTTTTTTAAATTTACATGTTCATTTAAAAGTGGAAGTTCTTTTACATAAATTGTTTCTTTTTTACGAACTAAAGAGCCTATGAAGAACTAATTTGAGCAGCTTTAATTTTTTCATGAACATTTATTTTATTATATAGATATTTACACATTTATTTGGTGAAAGTTCTTAAGCAGTGGTGATAAACTAAACAACATGGCGAATGAAACGGAAATGGTGCCGGCGTGAATGGAGCACACAGTAATGATTATTACGACGTATTTATGCTCCGCATGAATATCGGATATACATTAATAAGGGAAGCTTCCTTTTCTTCATCAAATCTCGAGATCCTAGCGTAGATGGTTTAATCAATCGAGAAATATCATTAAAACGTTGCCATTCTCCATTACGGCGCCGAGTGTAAGCAATATAATGACCAACAGATTCCTGTTTAGGTGTTTGATCAATCAAACCTTCCTACTCAATCGATGCTATTAATTGGTACGTTTTATTAAACACTTGCATTTTCTCTGGTAATTGAGCGATTGTGATTGGCCTTCCCAGTTTTCATACCGCAAAATTTTTGCTACTTTAATAGACATACACATTTCTATATCAATAAATAAGTGTTGACCCGTATTTTTTATGAATACCATTTATTTTGAGGAACATACTCGACAGTTCGTGCGCCCCTTGATCCGCTGTTCCACTATCTTTTCCAGCGAAGATATTCTTAATTAATGTACTGAATCAAACGGGATTTCGATTATAATTTCATTCTCCGTCGATGAAAAAAGACAATTATTGCAAGTTCATTGAATTTTATAAGAAGGTTCAGCTTCAATTAAAATACTTCGAATCAGACCACTAATGTTTGTCTTACAATCTAAGACTCTGCCAACAGTTTGGGCGTATTTCCGCATTATTATCGCCCGTTGCTTATAAATACCTTGATCAGGATTTTTACAGCTATCGAGACATCGGATAAATTTTAATAAGTCTACGCCAGAGTCATCTATAATTTTACGATAGTCTGACCAATCGCGATATGCAATTAATAATGACTGTGCCAAAGTATCGAAAGGGCAGGTATGAAATAATGATAGTTTTTTGCCATCAATTTGAACAGCGTGGACATGGATCCATTTTTCAATAGCGGCATACTTTTCTTTTTTGCTGGACGTTTAGGCCGACTGAGAAAGTCTGGGCATGGTGATAAATAGTATCCCCTTTTCTTTGCATCTTTGTCCAGCTTTCCCATCCAGTTGTCAACAGCATTTAAAGCGTTTTGGCGATCCTCGCTTTTTATTTTTGACTTTTCTGTAGCTAGAGATTCTCTTTATGATCTGCGTGTTTGTCGTTTCAGATTCAGAACTTGAGAACCAGGCTCATCTTCACTATCACTGGAAAATGATTTGTTATGACCTTCCTATGGCTGAGTTGTCAAGCGAAAAGAGCTTGCCACGACGTCTCACCATGCAATGTGTGCACTGGCTTAAATACCCGGAGCTTCAGTATCGTGAGTCCGTCACGGAAGAGCAAAACACGAACTACCTTCCCTCATCCCATAGTTCCACAGGATAAATTTCGTATTTGCACACTGAACTACAACCCAACTACCACCAGTCATTAGAAGTATTGATTACTTCCTACTTGTTCGTTCCTCCACCTTGCAGTACGCGTACCTATTCTCGGCTGCTCTGAACCCACCCTACCTTGGCCCTGTTGGTGGTACTAAGGCCCACTTTTAACTATCCACACAACTTTCGAAATCAGGCCAAATATATTTTAAATTAATTAGGCATTACAAACTTTAGTTTAGTTTTTTTTTATATTCTCACAATTCATGTATTTCTTATTCTAATTATTATATACATACATATACACTTTACAAATAAATATATATATGTATATATGTATATAGGTAGATAAGAGAGTAAAAAAAATCAATAGAAAAAAAAACCCATCAAGAAAGTTAATTTACTTAAAATAATTACATACCTTTTTTTCAGTGTGTTGAAACTTAAAAATCCTGACCTACCTCAATCGGTTCTGCTTATGTGGTCATTAATCTCAGATACATCCATATAGGCCTTTGCACAAAAACAACCATATCTATATTCATAAAAGTGAGAAAATGCCAGATGAACTATGACTTGGTTTTCTACTCATTCACTCCTGTAGAGATGGGAGTAATCATTGAACGAAACCAACAATTGCCAAAAACCAGAGACATGGTTGTGCGTACATGCACATATGCATGACAAGAAAACTAACGCTTAGTGATCAGTGATCAGTTAGTTTTGGTTATCGATATTTGCTTATCAGTTTACATATGTTTTGTCGATATAGGGGGAAATTTTTTCTCCCCATTATTTGGTCATGATAATATAAAAATAAATTAAAACAAAAAAACTATTGCTAGCGGCGTTTTAGAAAAATAACATGTACGACGGTACAGATTTTTTCTTTTTAAGTCTTTTGGGGCTCCGGAATTGCGGATCGGAGATTTCTGGGGGAGATTTACCCAATCTCTTAAAAGCTTGAGAAGGTGAAATATTAAATTCATTTAGTGCCCGCGTTGGGAAATCGCGCTTATGGGAGTCCAAAGGATCATGAAGATGGTTCACATATTCATTTTCCTTATTACTCTCATTTTCAATAGTTTCGGTATTGACTTCTTGACTTGCTATTTTAGTTGCATTTGGCATTTCCGAATTAGCAGTGCTTACATCTTTGTTTTTCACGTTCTTAAGTTTTTTCTTTTGCTCTCTATCCAATTCAACTTTTTTTTCATGAGCAGCATGTAAGTCTTACCGTTCCTTGAATGTTTTGGATATGCTTCACAAGTGCTTTGTCTACTCGTTTCTTTTTCTCAACAAGACTTTACCTTTTCAACTCCCGAAAAAATTGTTCACTACGTGCTGATGAGGATACTGGTATTGATTTGTTCAGACATAGCAACCAACATAATATCCCGCACTGTTGTCAAAAAGTAATCCATTGTCGAAGCTTTACTAAGAAGTCCGATGGCTCTAGGGAAAATTTCTTTTTTAGATTTGGCGCCTGTTCTACACGGCCATTGACTTATCAACTTGATCAGATGAGATATGTCCAGGAGGATTAAACATTGAGGTGGGTCGAATATGATGGAACCTGGTTCTGCCGTCAAGTACCTGATGCAATCGTATAAATATTTTCCTAAACGTTTTTCATTGGAAGCGATTGCGCAAGCATTTAATAGTGCTAGCGAAAAATCGCAAACGATTGATTCGGGAACTGGAATATTGTGCCGCAACCTGTACGCAATGAACACAGCGTCATGTTTCTCTGTGATCAGTTGGCACACATGCAATATTTTCCTACATAATGAAACGACCATTTGATATAGTTGAAGCTCTTGACTATCACCATCTGGTGACACACATTGACCCAGTGGAATCTACCGACAGATGCGAGCCTTTTGGTTCTTTAAGACAAGGTTTATACAGATCAATTTGGTGATCGCTAAAATATGTTACGTAAATTTTGTCCAGGCCTACTTCTCTAATGAAACTGGAATATTCTGCATTCCATTTTAACTTTTAAATGGATAAAATGGAGTCTGCAAAAGCTTTCACTCTTCGTCATTTCGTTGCTGTTTTGCCTGTCTGTATACTGGCTCATTATATAGAGTTGCTGGCTCCGGATCCCCGAAAGCCATCCTTTCCCTGGCAATTTGTCTTCGCATATTGTATGTTGACTTACCAGCAGCCAATTCGATTGTCACAACATATCGACACTTTTAGAGTAGAATGACAATGGACATGGCAATTTCAGTTGAGACCATATAGCGTTATAAAAACAAGCAGTCCAACCAGGTTGTAATTTCCACTTCTGCTCACCATCATATTGGACAAAACTAGGCTCTATCAATTTCTAATCATTTGTCTCTATTGTAACAGTTGTACGTATAGATCTAAATGGTAACTTGCGATCTGTTTCTTTAAAAGACCAATTTAACTCAGTTGTGTCATTGAAATTAAGCGATTCATTCGCCCCCGTTGAAATATCGAGTCCATATTAATTAGTTTCTCGTCGTTCCATAGACAAAGAACATAAACAATTTGTAATTGATATTATAATATTCAAAAAGCGTACGTAGATATATTTTATGTCCATCAAGTAAGCATGACAACTCCAGCAAAAATATAAAAGTGAGAAATTGCAGCTGTAAAAAATTCAGGTCAGCAATAAATTTAAAAAAATTCTTCAAAAACATATGAATTTTGTCGGAAATTTGCAGTGATTTTGTTGCCGCATTTTTTTGCATTAGTTGTTTATGAAAGAATCCAAATTTTGCTAACTTGAGTTTCAGAATCTGCTAAAACAAAAAGAAATTAAAAATACTGCAACAAATTAGCAGCGAATTCTTACTTGACGGACATGATTTTTAATAGAAATAAACAACTATCAAACGATTTAAATTAAATAAAGTTGTTTTTTCCTAATAATTTTTCAATAAACCAATGGGCCAATTAAAAAAAGAAAAAAAGTTTATTTTGTTTTTGCTACTGGCACGATAGTTGCTGTAATTCCGTTGCAGAACTTTACATCATATAAACAAAGAACATTTAGTACAAAACTTTAAAAATGACTTTGGTTTCAGACGCGATTTTGGATTTCCTTTTTTTCTATAAGGTATTTTTTAACTCCAATTAGAGACGCTTATATTTTAAAGAAATTTGGTTTACGGGTTGATTTTGAATAAGGTTTGATTTTACAACAACTTTTAAAATATCTGGATCTTCTGGAGTTAAGACTCTCACTTTGCACCTCTATTTCATCTGGTTTCCAGAAAAGGATCACATAATTGGAGACCTAGAGGCTTAATTGTTTTACTACATCCGATCGATATATGTATATTATCTCACACCCACGATTTAACTATTATTTTAAAGGATAAAAAAGCATTTTCAAAAATTGATCTTGTTTGTTCAAGTCAGCAGATCTAATTGGCTAAAAAAGATAACTACAAAACAACAATAACTACACTATTTGAAATATTGGAGTTCATACGCATGCAACAGCATACAGACATTTCAACGTTTTATAAACGAGGTACATATTTTCCGCCTTAGAATTTGAGATAGGCAAATATTTGAAAGGCTTTGAAAATTAAATTTAAATATTTAACCTACTTAGGGCCAGTTTTTCAGTGCAAGTTGAACTCTGTTTGTCGTTTAAACTAAGTTTAAACTCAGTATGCAGTTTTTCAGTCAACTTTAAACGGAGTTTAAACTGAGTTTAAACGGCCGATTGCGCACAGTTAAACTTAGTTTAACTTATCAGCTGCGTGCTAACTATTTCGTTTTGGTTGCAACAAATTTAATTGAGCGCAAGAAAACTAAGTTTAAATTTAAACTGAGTTTAACTAAACTTAGTTTAAACTGAGTTTAAACCAGCACTGAAAAACTGGCCCTTAATAACCTGGTTTCTAAAATCCTCAGAAATAATTATTTGTTACCATAGATACGTTAAAAACTAACAGGAGAAATCGATCCTCTGCACGACGTGTACACATTTTTTACAAAATTTTTAATATATTTTTTGTGAAGAAACCGAAATGTTAAATATTACAATTTTCAACACAAATTTTTAAAAACCCCGAGAATAATATAAAAAGTTTAATCAAATTTGTCATGTTGGTCTACAAAAAGATGTCGTTTGCTCCCCTTCTTTTTAAAGTTATTTAAGAAACACATAATTGTGAAAAAACTAAAAGTAAAGAATTTTACTTAAACGTTGTCGTAAAGTTATTAAAAAAATACGATTTTTAATATAAAAACCGAAAAAAACAATATTTATTCTATCTTAATCTTTAAGTTTAAGTAAAATATCAGAAAAAATTAAACACAACTTTTTATAAAAATCCGAATATTAAAATATACACTTTTTTCAATATTTTTACATACAAACCAACGATATTTTTTTTTTAAATTTCGCATGCTTTACACATACATACATACATATACATATATTTTAAATTTGAAGATTACACTGATACTTACAATTAAAAACACTTATGCAAGCTTATTTTCTTCACATTAAGAGTCCGTTTTTGCAATATGTTTTCTACTTTATTCGTTTAAGGAAAACATTTTTAAAAATGTAATACTAAGAACTTCTAGTACACTTTAGCAAATAAATAAAATTGGGCACTTATGTCTGCAATAAGAACTTCTTGAACACTTTAGCAAATAAATAAAATTGGGCACTTGACTTATTTCTTATTCGGTTTACCACTGAATGATCTTTCAAAATGCAAAGTGTTAAAACCTACGCAATAAACTCAGCAGGCACCAAATATCTTTAAATAACAGTTAATTTCAAAGAATTAATGCTAATAATCAAGAATTATAAAACTCAATATTGTGCACATCAGAACATAATCTTGAGCGTAATTTTTATACAAGTGCTTAAAAAATTCATAATCCCAGCGGCATAAAAGCAATTGCTTAAAAAAACTCATAAACCCAGCGCACATTAGGGTAAAATGTGTCGATTTTGGAGATTAATTCAAAAATCAAAATTCAAGGTACAAGTAAATTTTTGGTATCAAACAAAAGTAGATAAAATTCTACATCACTAACTGAACAAATATTTGGCAAAAAATTTACAGTTTTCTTGTAATATTCTCTGAAAATTGCAAGTTTATTTCTTTTTGTATGCGCACAGTGATATACGTGATTTTTTTCATTTTTCGAAGTTTTTTATTTTCTTTAACTGGACAAATCTTGAGAAAATTGTAATGGAGCCTTCTTGTTCAGGTAATTTAGTAAATACAAAAAGATTTCATTTGTGTTTTTACGTGTCTCTAAGTATTTTAATTTTTTTTTGGGCGAAAGCCTTAAAATATTGGGATTTCGACCTTATATGCAGACATATAGTTGTGAGTTAAGCGGGGTAAAGCAAATCTTGTTTCATTCCTGTAATCTATGGCTGTTGTAGTTTATTTTTGTAAAAAAAAGTTGCGCCAATACTGCGCACTTTCTCAGTATATGCATTTCTTTATGCGAACTGCCTGGTCAAATATACACGAATTTCTCAAGGCAGAAGAAGAACAAATACAGCAATTGCAAAAAAAGGTTTGTTATTGTTTTTGTTGTTCAGTGGATGCCTGTTTGCTTTGTTCACACCCTACGTTACGATAAGCGGCAGTTTAAATGCATAAGAACATATTCCGGAATAGTCTAAAATTCGCGTTTTACTTACATATGTATAATAATATACATCATCACATACATTTTTGAAATAAAATTTTGATTTCTTACATTTTGTAATAATTAATTAATATGGCATAAGGTTCTTATCTATTGTTTAGGGTATATGTAAAATCATG
Organism: Philophylla caesio; assembly: GCA_963971545.1. Lineage (NCBI taxonomy): Eukaryota > Metazoa > Arthropoda > Insecta > Diptera > Tephritidae > Philophylla > Philophylla caesio. The sequence continues at coordinate 75,252,156 of OZ020607.1, forward strand.
ATAACCGACATCATATAAATTGTCTATAAAAAAGTGGCAAGCTCGAACAGAAAGCGAGAAACTATTAGTTTCGGAAAATAAAGCACGGATTCAAAAAGGATTTAAAGATAAAATTGGTCTGATTGTTGACCAACCGAAACCTGGCTTTGGGAATTCAGCAAGGCGTTTCTTTCAAAATCCCGAGATGTCAGCAGCAATTATTAAAGTTGACATAAATTTGATTAAAAATATGCATACAATACTCGTAGTTGTTTCTAGTGGGCACGATATTGAGGTACAGAAGTTTCGTGACTACGCTTTATATACAGCAAAATATTTCGTTGAATGTTATCCTTGGTATAACATGCCTCCAACACTTCACAAATATTTTATCCATGGACCAGAGATAATATCGCACGCTATGTTGCCAATCGGACAATTATCAGAAGAAGCTCAGGAAGCTCGAAACAAAGATTTTAAGAATTTTAGAGAACATTTTTCTCGCAAATGCAGCAGAAAAAAAGCAAATGAAGACATATTTAACAGACTTTTAATCAGTTCTGACCCCGTTATATCAACCACAAGAAAATTACCAAAAAAAAAAGTGCAGGATTTACCCGAAGAAGGCGATGATAAAAATTCAAGCGAAGACGACAATGATCATGAATATGATTATATGTAGTGATGAAGAAACAGTTTATATATTTTAAATAAAATTTGAAGCTTAAAAAAATTAAAAATTTAGAAAACCGATGTCCAGCATATTTTTGTTTTTTATGATATAAAAAAAAAAAACACAAAACTCGAATTGCATTATTTTCTTACTTCTTTATGATTAATTAACTAAAAAAAATAACTTTTCCATAACTAGAAGACTTGTGGGAATTAATCTTCATTTTGAGCACCATTTACCCCACTGTGCAGCGGCGTAAATAGCAATTGCTTAAGAAAAATTCAAAAACCCAGCGGCATAATTAGCAATTGCTTAAGAACAATTCAAAAACTCAGCGGCATAAATAGCAATTGCTTAAGAAAATTTTAAAAACCCAGCGTCGTAGATGGGGGTCACATTATATTTAGAAATATTTATATTTATATTTTATTAATAGAACAAAAAGTTCGAGGTTCGAATCTCAGTCAAGGCAAGCAAAATCTAAAATCATCGAAAACGTTTTCTTTCTAATAGTGGTCACCCCTCAGCAGGCAATCGCAAACCTCCGAAAAAGCTTCTCATTAAATACATCTGCCGTTCTGAGTCGGCACAAAATTGTAGGACCCTCCATTTGCGGTAGAATATAAAGACGCACACTACAAATGGTAGGAGAAGCTCGGCTTAACACTGAGCTATGTATATAGTGTTAGCGCCAAATTATTATTATAATTATTAATATAACAAAATAAGGTAATTTTCTGTTACCCGATTTTCAAAGCATTCCTATTCAGCTTTTAGCATGCAATATGATTGTTAATACAGATAAATTACAAAAATATTATAAAAACTGGAAATTAGTGAACCCTATTACGAATGAAATCGCTGTCACTACGGGTGGACATCCACACTTTTTTCAGTGGCTGAAAGAGTCCAGGCAACGTCGACAATATTGAAATACTGTTTGGATGCCTGTGCATTTGACTAAAAACTGTACATTACCTGACTGGAGATCAAAACGAGTGTTCTAAAGGTCTGCATAAATGCGAAAAAATGGCTTCATGAATCACTCATACACATTTTAGCTTCGAACTCATTCAAATCGTTGCCAATGAATTGCAGACTCAAACTCAATGTGGGCATTTGGTGCTCAACAGGAAGGTACGTATGAATTCTATCCTCAGCATAAACCGGTTTCCACAGCATTCATGTACTTTGGTTTGAATGCACATTGTAGAAAATGTGTGGTATGAATGGAACTTGTGCGCAGAGGAAGTTGAATGATGTTTAAAATCACTAATAACTATTCTAGTGCAGTGGCTAATTCGATCACTAATAACTATTCTAGTGCAGTGGCTAATTCGATCACTTATAACTATTCTAGTGCAGTGGGTAATTCGAACGATTAAATTAGGCAAAATTGTTAAAAAGGTAATATGACGTGCAACGGTTGTTGACAGAAATACGCAGTTAATATAACATATAAGAAGACGTAAGTTTAGTAAGCCTAATTGTATGTTTTTAAATAAATACATATGTATGTACATATTACTTGTATCAAAATTAAAAGTAATAAATTGTTGCTTCACATTATTATATGTATGTAGCTCAAATATTTCAGTTAGACAAATGTGTTTTGTTTGATACATTCATATATGTACATACATACATATTTAATAACATATACAAACATGAGCTAATAAATTAAGCTGAAAGGTTGTCCTTTGCCATCGTTTATGCCCACAGAAGTGTTTCAATTAGTGAGAGTATTATGTACATACAAGTTAACACCACATACGCCGAAATTGGTTTACATAGTTTCCCACAATCGCAAACGCTTGCGTAAGCATGCGACTCGGACAGCGGTAGCTATCCCACGGGCAAGCAACACGCGTATCCGCTATAAACGCTGACACTGCGTCTACGCTGTGTGAGAACGTGAGTGCTGCAACTTCAACAGTCAACAATCAACAACAACAACCATTCGATGCACCTGTCGACGCAACGTGACTTCGTAGCTTAAATTAGGTGTAAGAACCAATTGATGTTTAGTTCTAATTTTAATTTGACAATAAACGGTTGGCTCTCCGCCATACCAGATACACGTTTTAATCTTTTAATGTGAAAATCCATATCTGGCGCCCAACGTGCCAGTCGCGTCCGCAACCTAGTTTGAGTAAAAGCCCTTAAGAAGTGCTTCGCGTCCGTGATTAATTTTCGGTAAGCGGCTCAAATAGGAGGTCCTCAAGGAGCACCACAAGACGTGACTAGGACCCAGTGGTAAACTTCAATAGAAGAGAACCACGCACCACGAAGAGTGCGCAACGCGGGAACCTTAGTAGCAAAGCAGCAAAAAGGAGAATTCCAGCTGCGCCGTGGGACCATGTTTTTAGTATTGTAAAAGTCCTTCGAAACGGCACCCATGGGTGGGCAACGACGGCAAGGACGCCCAAGAACACACTGGAAGGCCCAAGTGCAGAAGGACCTGTCTACGCTTGGTATGAGTAATTGGCGTAACCTCGCGAAGGAGAGAGGGAACTGGCGAAGCTTTTTGATCTCGGCCCAAACCGACAAACGGTTGTAGCGCCATAAAATAATAATAATAAGGATAAAAATTATTATTATTATTGTTATAATCTTAAATATTAAAAATTAAATTAATATTTAAAGTGAATTATTGAAGATAAAAGTAAAATCTAAATAAAAAGTGAATTATTGAAGATAAAAGTAAAATCTAAATAAAAAGTGAAATATTGAGGATAAAAGTAAAACCTAAATAAAAAGTGTTGCTAGTAATTAATATTTAATTAAACTTTCCCAATCTAAGTATTCTCTTAAATATTGCAAATAATATTTATGAGTGATCCTTATAATTAAATTTTAAATCCAAAATTTTATTTTAATCCTGAAAGTGATTTTGAAAATATAAACATTTAAAATTACATCTGAAATATTTTTTGTATTTTCAAAAGAGTAATTTTAGTAATAAGTTTTCAACAAAAGGCTCGTACAGCCTATAATATAAGATAAAAACCTTTAGGATAACAAAACCCAACTCTGCGATTCACCTCCACGGGACCCTCCAGGGATTGTTAAAATCTACAAATTAATATCAAACTTATAACAAAAGGCTCGTACAGCCTATAATATTAAACGAAATCCTTTAGAATAATAGAACACAACTCTGCGATTCACCACCAAGGGACCCTCCAGAGATTGTTAATCCACTAAAAAACATCACAAAAACAAGAAAAAAGAACGAAAAAGTTGAATTTTTTCTCCCTTTTTTTTTTTAGCTAGGTTTAAAACTTATTTAAGATGCCAGACGATTTAATTAGACCCTCTACCCTAAGCCCCAATATCCCACCAGTAGCCACCAATTCTAATTCTCAAGTAAGCCCCGAATTAGCCAACGCAATCCGCACCTTAGTATCACAGGTCATTTCGGCGGAAGCGCCAAATTTAATAAAAAATATTATAAATCCAGCAAGGGAAATTGTTACTGACCAAACTATTGATCCCAGACATGCAGGCAATTTAACAGGACTTGATAGGGTACCAGACGTTGTTAGATGTCTGAGAGACTTTTCAGGTAATCCTAAAGAATTCGCATACTGGAAGAAAAGTGTAGAGAGAATTCTTAGGATATATGAGAACGAAAGAGGCACCCCCCGTTATTTTGGCATTTTAAATGTCATAAGAAACAAAATAACTGGGAATGCGGATGTAGCCTTAGAATCGTATAACACCCCTCTCAATTGGGAAGCGATTTCCAAATGCCTTAATACCCACTATGCGGATAAGAGAGATATTGGTACTCTAGAATACCAAATGGCAACCTTATTCCAAGGAAGCAAATCTATTAACGAATTCTACCAGGAGGTATTTTCGCACCTCTCATTGATTTTGAATAAAATATCGTGCTTAGAAATAGGCCCAGAATCCCTTCAAATCCTTACTAAAACGTATCGCGACAAGGCATTAGATACGTTCGTTAGAGGATTAAACGGCGAACTTCCAAAATTACTCGGAATAAAAGAACCTACCGATTTACCTCAAGCACTTCAGTTGTGCATGAAGTTGCAAAATCAAAACTTCAGGACGCAACACGCTTTCGGCAGCCAATCCAACTTGCGTAAAAATAACGCACCCCAACTCCCACCTAGGAAACAACAACAATTTTTTCCCAACCTTGCTTACTTACCTCAACCAATGCCTCGTATAGGAAATTTAGGACAACCAGCAGCTTACAGGAATCCACAACCCCAATACCAACAAATGCTACAATACCCAAATACTCAACAATATCCAAATAATCCCTATCCCCAATACCAACAACATTCCAACTATGGTATGAAGCAACCACCTAGACCCAATACGTCCAACAACCCTCCACCAAGACCCGTTCAACCTAAACCACCAGTCCCAATGGAAGTTGATGAATCACTTAGGACAAAAAACGTCAATTACATGAACAGACCAACCAATAACTCTTTTAAACGACCGATCGCACCATCAAACCAAACTCGTCAGCCTTTCAAACAAAATAAAATAAACAACATAGAATCTACTGAGAATACAGTGACAGACTCAGGACAGCAAAATGAGGAACCAGACGGACAGACACTAGAAGATTACTACAACCAATACTATAACGATAACAGCACCTATGACAATACACCAGGAGAGAACACGTACGAATTTTCTGATATCCATTTTTTAGGCTAACAAATTCCTCCTTACCGTACTTTCAATGCAAAGACAGTAACGGAAGGATTCTAAAATTTTTAATTGATACCGGATCAAATAAAAATTATATTCAACCAAATCTTGCAAAAAATTTAATCCCCAATGAAGAAATTTTTTATGCAAGCTCAGTAGGAGGAAATATTAAAATAACCCACCACACTTTCATTAACCTCTTCGGATTAAAACAAGAAAATCTTAAATTTTTTATACTACCGACATTAAAATCTTTCCATGGAATCCTGGGTAATGACAGTTTAAAACAGTTAGATGCCAGTTTATTCTAGATACTACCCATACCCCATGTCCCTTAAGGACGAAGTAGAAAAACAAGTTTCCAAATTACTAGAGGACGGGATAATAAGACCTTCTCGATCCCCCTACAATTCTCCAATCTGGATAGTGCCAAAAAAAGCTGATGCATCCGGCACAAAAAAATACAGAATGGTAATCGACTATCGTAAATTAAATTCAATCACTATACCCGCCCGTTATCCAATCCCAGACACAAATGAAGTACTTTCTCAACTTGGACGAAATAAATTATTTACTGTTCTTGACCTGAAAAGTGGCTTCCATCAGATTCCATTGGTTGAATCCGACATTGGGAAGACAGCATTTTCAGTCAACAATGGTAAATACGAATTTACCAGATTACCTTTTGGTTTAAAAAATGCACCCTCCATATTCCAAAGAGCATTGGACGATATACTCAGAGAATATATCGGAAAAATATGCTTTGTTTATATAGATGATATTATAATATTTGGCAAAGATGAAGATTCCCACTTAAAAAACGTCGAAAAAATTTTCCAAACGTTACAAAAAGCTAATATGAAAATTCAAATTGACAAATGCGATTTTTTAAAGACAGAAGTAGAGTTTTTAGGATTTTTTATTTCACGAAACGGAATAAAAACAAACCCAACAAAAGTAAAATCGATTTTAGATTTCCCACCTCCACAGACAATAAAAGAACTTCGATCCTTCCTAGGACTTTCCGGGTACTACCGCCGTTTTATTAAAGATTATGCGAAACTCGCAAAACCCTTAACAATACTCTTAAGAGGGGAGGAGGGACGCATGTCCAAAAACCTTTCATCCAAAATAAAGATATCCCTTACCCAGGACGCATTAGACTCTTTTAACAAATTAAAAAATTCTTTGATATCAACCGACGTTATGCTTCAATATCCGGACTTCGAAAAAGAATTTCATTTAACTACAGACGCTTCAAACCACGCAATAGGAGCAGTTCTTGAACAGGACGGTAAACCAATTACATTCATTTCCAGGACATTGACAGCAACCGAAGAAAATTACGCGACGAACGAAAAAGAACTTTTAGCTATCATATGGGCTTTAAAATCATTGAGAAACTATCTCTATGGCTCTAGCACCATTCAAATATTCACGGATCATCAACCCTTGACATACGCACTCAGCAATAGAAACACTAACAGTAAACTCAAAAGATGGAAAGCGATATTAGAAGAATATAACTATCAAATTAAATACAAACCTGGTAGCACGAACGTGGTAGCAGATGCATTATCTAGGCCACCACAGCAAATAAACTCGATGACAGCAACGCAACATAGCGATGAAAGTTCGGCACAAACACTAATACCATACACTGACGCACCCATTAACGTATTTAAAAACCAAATTTTCATTTCCACAGGCGAGACTTCATCATACGAATTCCAAATAATTTTCCCTACATATCATAGGCATACAATAGTTGAAAAAGATTTCACGGAAGCTAGTCTTACCACACTGTTAAAAAAAGATCTCAACCCTTCGGTAACAAATTGCATAAAAACCGAAGACAGCATCTTAGGAAAAATTCAAACAATTTATCAAACTCACTTTAGCAAATACAGAGTCCGCTATACCAGGAAGTTTACAAAAGACATTTTAAATGAATCTGAACAAGAAACGGAAATTATCAACGAACATAATAGAGGCACTCGGCACAGCCTGGAAGTGGCTTGCTGGATCCCCAGACCAAGAAGATTTTAGAATTATAAGAGATAAGGTAAATAACGTAATAAATAATAACAACGAGCAATTAATAATAAATAAATCCATAATAGATAGGATAAATAATGTAACTCAAATTTCAAATGTAATTTTAAATGAATTGAAATCGAGCGATGCTCTCAAATTAGAAATTGAAAAAAATGTTGAAAGAAAATTAAATTTTATAAAAGAAGAATTGAAAAATATCGATTACTCAATACAATGGGCAAAGGCCGGAATTGTAAACTCATTTATATTATCAAACGAAGAATTAATTGTAATCAAACAAACGTTAGAAAAACAAAATATGCCTTATTTGAACCTAATCGAAGCTATTGAATTTAGTGATGTTAAAATTGCATCAAATTCATCCTCAATTATATATATCGTAAGATTTCCACTTACAAGTAAGGAATCATCTAAATCAATATTAGTAAAATCTGTAAAACAAGGAAATAAAGCAATCAAACTTAAATATGAAAAATTAATTAGTTGTAATAATGAAATATTTGGCATTAGAGATAGTTGTAAGAATATAAATGATTTAATATTATGTAAACAAAATAGTATAGAAGAAGTCACGTTAACCAGTTGCATACCAAACTTGCTAAAAGGATATTCATCAAATTGCACGCTAATAAACAGTCACCATATGCCCACAATAGAAGAAATTATGCCCGGTTTATTATTCATGAATAGTTTCAACGGATCCATAAAACTAGACAACAAAGAACTAAATTTACGCGGCACATTTTTGATCAAATATGATAACTCAAGCTTATCAATTGGAAACAAATATTTTACTAATAAAAATCAACTTTTTGCAAAACCTTTACCAGCAATTATAAAATCAACAAATGCTTCAGCAGATCTCGAAGAAGTTCTCTCGCTGCAATATTTGAAAGAACTTAATATGGCGAACATTCAACAAATTGATTCCATAAATGCCTTTTTACGGGCTCTACGGTAATAACACTATCAATAATTACCCTTATTGCCATGATAGCCAAAAAGTTCATTTCGCAAAGAAAAGCAAAGATCAATATCCAGATCAATACAAATAGTCCGAAAGATAACCATCTGTTACCAACGAAAAGATCTAACCCCCTAAATGAAACAATTTCAAGGCCATCCAACGAGGACGCTGCATGTTTTAAAGAGGGAGGAGTTAACACCACATACGCCGAAATTGGTTTACATAGTTTCCCACAATCGCAAACGCTTGCGTAAGCATGCGACTCGGACAGCGGTAGCTATCCCACGGGCAAGCAACACGCGTATCCGCTATAAACGCTGACACTGCGTCTACGCTGTGTGAGAACGTGAGTGCTGCAACTTCAACAGTCAACAATCAACAACAACAACCATTCGATGCACCTGACGACGCAACGTGACTTCGTAGCTTAAATTAGGTGTAAGAACCAATTGATGTTTAGTTCTAATTTTAATTTGACAATAAACGGTTGGCTCTCCGCCATACCAAATACACGTTTTAATCTTTTAATGTGAAAATCCATATCTTACATAAGTACATATGTATATGCATACATACATACACGGGCTCACACTAGCGGAACAGAAGACAGAGGCAGTTCTCATCTCAACTAGAAAAAAGATGGAGGATATAACGTTCAGAGTAAATGACTATCCTGTGTCCACGAAGCCTGCGATAAGGCATCTGGGTATCACTATCGATAGAAGGTTGTCGTTCAAAATACATCTTGAATACGCTGGAGACAAGGCGGCCGCTACCATGACCTCTCTATCAAGAATAATGCTCAACGCGAGAGGACCAAAGCAACGAAGCAAAAAGTAGCTTGCAGGCGTAATAAGATTGTATGGAGCCCCGGTGTGGTTCGATGCAGTATGTCACTCATCGCACTTTCGGGGCATAAAGACAACGTATCGCCTGTGTGCACTCAGGGTTTGCAGCGCATGTGCCCACTAAACATACTAGCTACGGAGTCTGCTCATATCTTTACAAGGACGGAGGTAACTATTGAACCTTTGGGCGTTCCAACCACCATGACCAACAGATGCAAAATTGGCCTAGTCTAGCAGGTAACATTCAAACATATTATGTTTGTTTGTGTGGAGATATTCGATGCATGCATATGTAAGAACATTGATGTCTTTTATAATAAATATCATAAAGGGGGCGAGACTGCGGCCCACAACAGATCACAATAGACCTAAAACGAACGATCGAGCTTAGTGCTCAAACCACCTCCCGACGGAATACCTGACGGTGGTAACGGGGGAATCGGTACATGACAGTAGGAGGTTTAGTGCGGGTTAAAGTCCCACACTGACGGGGTGTAGGCTTTTGATGCTTCCTTCTTGTAAACAAAAAAAAAAAAACATATATACATATGTGGTATATAAGCTGTGCCTGACAGTATAGGGATACGGGCAACAATTTGTTGTTTTTATTTTGTTTTAGGAACAAACGTACGGTATGTATATACATACTTAGGCAAGATCTTGTTGCGTGTATGTAAAAAAAATGTTAAGAACAATGTACAAATTTGCAGCACTAACCACTACATTGTCACGCCCGCGAAAAATTTGTGGTGTTTCTGATTATGAGCGGTATAATTGAAAGCGGTCAAATTTGACAGAATCAGCTGTGTATGCTACGTCACAAAACGCGGTTGGTTTTGTTTGTATGTATGTAAGCATATAATTGTTTGTGCCTAAATTCAATGCTTAAAGTGATTTTATTTAAAATACAGTTATTAAACATGAAGTGCGCAGTGTTAAGTATTAAATCGCAGTCTATCAATGATACGGGGCTATAAAACTAGCTAAAAATGATGTGAAGGAGTAGCTATGCGCACTTGGTAGCAAGTTAAGCTTCTTGTTTTTTTCAAGGCATCCAATCAAACACAGAGCATAAATGAAGTTATTTGAATATTAATATGTTGCATAAAGTGCCGAAATTGGTAAAAACTTTAAAATTTACAAACCATAGGAGAACCTAACCTCTTGCAATTTCTTCCGATTCTCAATCAATTCATGTTCATGACGTTTCACGCATTTTGCTTCACATCATTTTTCGTCGGGAAGGCGCAATCTTGTGTTCTATCGTTCTTGCATCACGTATATGTATGTGTTTATGTAAGAGCTACAAAAGGAGCTGCGATAATAGCAGAGAAAATAGTAAATGTGCATCGCGTATATGTGTTCATGTGGGAGCATAGCTGAGGACAAAGACTAACAATAAGAGCATAGAAAATCGTTGACCAAATTTTCTTCGCTCTAGTCGCTTTGATCAACATGAACACGGAGGAGCTTTACAATTTGTCAAGCTTTCGGAGTATATGCGAATGAATACTGAAACCTTTACTTATGTTTTATATAAAATTGAAGAGAAGTTAGAAAAAAATGGTACAACTTTCACTATCGTACAACATGCAACAGTATTACAAAAAATCATCAACATTATAATTTTTTTAACTTACAGCCTGATTCTCTAACTCGAACGAAAGCCCAGACGAACGATTCGTGCCCAAACGAAATCGTCTGAATTTTTAAGTCTGTATTTCGATTGAAAATTATCGTCCATTCTAACGTTCTTACGTTGTCGTCTCGAACGAACTTGTCAAAGTTGTTTTGTTTACACTGTATAAAAGTTTGAAAAGAAAGAAACTTAAAAAACTATTAAAATAAATGTTTAAAGCAATAGCATTTCTTGCAAGAGAACGTTCCGATGAAGAGGAAATGCGGATTCAAAGGAGGAGGTTGCGAGATTGCACTCATGTTTTGGAATTCCCAGACGCAGAGTAAGTAAACGTGTATTTAAAGGCTTTTCAGATAGTTGTAGTGTTATGTTTTCATTTTGTTTAAGGTTTCTTAAAAACTTTCCAAAAATTTTTAAGGTTTTACGTTTTCTTGCGACTAAAAGCTACCAAAAGGCAGCAGGTAACAAAAGTATCAACAGTCGGTCAGTCGACGGTTGGAAAAGTTTTAGCGGAATACTTAAACATTTTTGTGTAAGCATATGCAGGACCGAGAAAAAATAAAACGAAGTGAAGGAGCAATTATTCAACAAATCATCACTGTAAAATAAATTAAACAATTAAATTTAATATAATTCATGTTTTTTCCATTACACTGTGATAGCTTTTTTCAAAAAAAAAAAAGACAAGACCAAACTCGACGGTTTCCCCCTATTTCGGGTCCTACGAATCGAACTGCATCATTACATTTTTGAGTTACAATCATGGTTTCATACAAATTTTTTTATTGAACTTTTTCATCAAAGTGGCCCATTGTAAGAGAAAGGCACATTTTTCTTCGGTCTCTAACTTTTTTAATGTTGACTTTTTTGGTAAACTTTCTATGGCAAAGCTTCTATGGCAAAGCTTCTCAGAATAAGTCCGTCTTTAAGTTCTTTGATGACTGTAAACCCCAAAATCAATGTATCCTTATAGCCAATATGTCGAAAAAACTGAAATTTAACAAATTTTTTTTTAATTTTTTTCCCTCACGTTTCGTCAATATTTTAATTTACCCTTTGATACTTATACATTAAGTGACATCTTGTAATAGTAAGAAACTTAAGCAAAGACAACGTTCTGAGGAAACTAACCATAAAAAAAAAACTTAACAAAATTTGTATTTTTTAAAAAGCTGCACTAACTACACTGTGTAACACTGAAAATGAACTTTGAAAGAGACCTAGCCTAGGCGTTAGGCCTTATAAAACTAAGAAAAACTGTATACTTGAAATTTGCGAAACACCCCCAAAATCTCATTTTAGGGCCAAAAAACTGTTTTTGAGGTCATTCGCTAGTCAATCATCAATATCTTTGCGAATTTTCATCCGATTCAAAAGTTGTTTATAACGGGTGTTTTTTTTAGGGGTATAGAACTTCGAATTGAAATAAAACACAAGAAAATCGTTTTAAGGTCCATCAATTTGGCTTTATTGGAAGGATAATTTTATGCCATTATTGTTTAAATATGATTTCGGGCATGTGACCGCCGCGGCTGGCTCGAATAAAGCCAATTCTACAGGTCCAATTTTCAACCACTTTTTCGAGCATATGGGGCCGTATGTCGGCAATAACGCCACGAATGTTGGCTTCCAATTCCCCTAACGTTTCTGGTTTGTTGGTGTAGACGAGCGACTTCACATATCCCCAAAGAAAATAATCCAATGGTGTCAAATCACACGATCTTGGTGGCCAATTGACAGGTCCATTCCGCGAAATTATGCGCTCAGCGAATGTTTCCTTCAATAAATCGATTGTGACGTGCGCTGTGTGGCATGTAGCGCCGTCTTGTTGGAACCACAACTCATCCACATTCATGCCATCCAATTCGGGAACAAAATAGTCGATTGTCATGGCTCTATACCGGTCTCCATTAACGGTAACTGCCTCTCCAGCATTATTGCGGAAGAAGTATGGCCCAATGACTCCACCAGCCCATAGAGCACACCAAACAGTCAGTTTTTGTGGAGTAATGGCGTTTCAAGGGTCTCATGTGGATTCTCTTCACTCCAAATGCGGCAATTTTGCTTGTTGACGTAGCCATTCAACCAAAAATGAGCCTCATCACTGAACAAAATTTTGCGATGAAAATCAGCATCGAGATCAATCTCATTTTCGGCCCATACACCAAAATCACGACGCATTGCATGGTCTCGCGGCTTTAATTCTTGCACAAGCTGGATCTTGTAAAGTCGCAAGCCAAGATCTTTGCGCAAAATCTTCCATAAAGTTGATGGACAAAACTCCAATTACTGTGCACGGTGGCGAATCGATTCATTCGGGTCCTCTTCAACACTTTGCTCTACAGCGGCAATTGTTTCTTCGGTGCGCACTGTTCGACGTCTCTGCGGATGCGTATTATCACATAGAGTAAACGTAGTGCGAAAACGATCCATGGTTAACCGAATTAATTGCTCTGATGGACGATTATGTCGACCATAAAATGGACGGAGCTCACGGTAAACTTCGCGAACTGAACCATTATTTTCGAAATAAATTTGCACGATTTGCAAGCGTTGTTCTTTTGTCAACCTGTTCATGATGAAATGGCAAACCAAACTGAACATAAATGACATTAGAGTTGCCAAATTTGACCACAAAATGCCAGTGTTATCTCTATTCGAAAAACAAACCCGTAAAAAAAAACACCCTTTATATTTTGAAAGGTGACAAATCACTATTTTAATGGCGTATAACTCATCAAAATCAAACGAGAACTGACGAAGCTACAGAGAAAAAAAGTCGTAACTTAATAAAAAAAAAATTAATTTTGAAATTTTGACTACGATTTTACGATAGTCTTAATTCAGAAAGGTACCTATCAAAGACAATATTATTAAAGTGAATTTAGTACTGCGTCGATTAAGCTATTTCAATCGAAAATCGGTTGGAAATTGACAGAGTTATTACTATTTAAATTATTTTAGATGATGACCATATTTAAAAATTCATACATTTTGATTATCTTTCAACTTCAAATTTTTATTGTGACTGAAAATAAAAAAAAATTAATCATTAAAATGCTAAATAACTTTATAGCTAAAAATGTTTGCTTGATCTTCTGCGTTTATAAGACGAGTCATCTGTTTCACGTTTGAGTGACCAGCAGTAATTAGCTATCATCCTAACTTGGTTCTTTCCTGTAAAACGTTTTTCAATGTTGGAGATTTCTTGGTGAAATCTTTCACCTTGTTCGTCGCTGAATTGACCAAGATTATCCGGGAAAAATTCCAAATGAGAATGCAAAAAGTGAATTTTTATAGACATGTTGCATCCCATTTTTCATAAGCTTCTAAAAATTCATGGCCACCTCAACGTAATTTGAACTTCTCGTGTTTCCAAGAAAGTTTCGGCACAAAGAAATGAAACTCAGCCATGCTCTTTTCTCTACTGGGTTCAATTTTTTTATGAAGTCATCATCAGTCATAATCTTACGAATCTGCGGTCCAACGAAAACGCCTGTAATTCATGATCAAAATGTAAAAATAAATTAGGATGAATTCTTTTTGAAGAATTCTTGTTGGGAAATTTTTATAAGTACCTTCTTTAATCTTGGCGTCACTCAACTTGGGGAATACAAGTTTCAGGTGTAGAAAAGCCTCGCTGTTTTTTTCGAGTCGTTTAACAAACTGTTTCATGTACCCCAATTTAAATGCAATGGCGGCAAAATTATATCATCAGGCTTAACTAATGCAATATTGAGAACATTATTTTTGCCAATTTGAAACTTTCTCGGTGGCCATATGTTACACTTGTAATGATTTTTGGCACGACTGTCCCATTCACAAAAGTAACAAGGATATTTAGTGTAGCCACCTTGCATTCCAAGTAGAATTGTCAGGACTTTAAGGTCCGAGACAATCTGCCAGCGAAATTTATTGTATTTTAGCAATCGTAGAATTTTTTCCATCGTTTGATAAGTCTCTTTCATATCAGTAGCGTATGCCACTGGAACTGATGGCAATTCATTTCTGTTGTGCAGCAATACTGCTTTCAGACCTACGATGTTAGTCAAGGTAAATTTATTTAATAGCAGAAAAAATTTAATAGCTTCGTCAATTTTTGTCCGATTTCATTGCATGAGCACTCAAAATTTTGGACATGAATGTACTTTCAAAATAATTCCTCATACTTGATATATTTTTAGTAAAATACTGCAATAAAATGCGGTCAAAGTAGAAAAATTTGAAGAAAAAACAAATTTTCCAAGTTTACCCGATGAAAACTTACAACACGCTAGCTCAAAATTTAAAGGTATAATCCTTACCTTTCCAAAACATATTTCATATTGAAAATCGGTAAAGAAATGGCCAAGTAATGAAAAGATTAGCGCGTACACTTCCGAAGAACGGTTTTTTAACGGTAAAGCAAGATTTTGAGGGTGTTACAAATTTTCCAAAACCCGTTTTGAGTTATATTCGACCAGGTGAACAATTTCCAATATGTCACTTTAAAAGTTCATTAAATTTTTTCCATTTTGTAACACTGTGCTATGTTTGTGTGCTGTTTTATTTTTTTTTTTGTATCTTATAAGTGTTATTAATAAGTATCATAAATTTGTACACAATATTTAAATTAAATTTAATAAGACTCATCTATCAATGTCCAACACAAATCAGCAAGCAACGAGTACCGGTCACTTCACCTAAGAACGTTATGTGTGTCAATTAATAGGTCACCCAACGCTTTATTACCCCTCCACATTTTCGGTGATAGAATTTACCTAATTTGCCCAAACACTTTACGAAATGGAATACCAAGTTCTTTGATTAAGGATCCACAATTTTTCTTCATTGCTGGCTTTGAAAGGCCCATTCTATTCTTTAAGTTTGCTGAAAATTGGTAATAGCATTTCCAGACGCAAGCATTGTCGTCTGGAATATGTTGACAGTCAACCGGGCGAATTTTTTTTCAAATTATTAGTTAGTTTCATGGAGCGTCGGACCCAGCACTAGTTCAGGTGTGCGTAGAGAGAAAGCCCTAGAAGACATAGGTAAGGTAGAGTGTGTAGGTGAGTTGACCGGGGCTAATCTAATCGCCGGAATAGATCGGTCGCAAAGCCGACCCGCCACTATCTTCTCTACTAATTGCTGGGTAAGCGAGACGAGCGAGAACAACAGGAGCACTTCCACAACAGTCGGTTCTACGCTACCGAAGTGACTCGGATTTCATCCGACCAAGGACTGTTATTTCGGCGACCTAACCCCACTTAGGCTGCCGGACACCCCCAATCTTATCTCCTCTTGGGTGCAATACCTTGCAGCAGGTTTGCTACTCATACTTCTGGCCAGGGCGGGCGTCGAGTCTAACCCTGGCCCAGAAACCTATTTCTGCTGCTTCTGCCAGAGAAGGCTCCATCAGAATTCCACTTCGGTGAGGTGTAATTCGTGCAACGGATGGTGCCATCTTAAGGTCTGCTCAGGCCTTAAGAAAACCAGGGAGTGGTCCACATCCTATGTGGGCCAGTGTTGCTCGCGCAACCCCCCGCGCCGGTGCCTCAACGCACCCCTCCTGCCTGTACGGCTTCCCGGAGCTCACAGCAACACCAAACCTCCCCACCCCCCCCTCGCTCCACCACACGTGGCGCCAACCAGCAACTACTGGTTGCCCCCACCAGCAGCTGTGTATGCCGGGCCAGAGTGCACCGGAATGCCTGCTCCGTCAGGTGTAACGCCTGCCAGGGCTGGTGTCACTTCCGGGCGTGCTCTGGCCTACGCACCACAAGGGACTGGCCTGAGAGCTTTACCGCTTCCTGCTGCCGCAACAACCCCCCGCAAGTGTCGCTCACGACACCGCCCACTACAACCGTTGGGCCCCCACAACCACAGCGGGATGCGCAGCCGGGACGGGCCGGCCCTCGGATCCAGTCCCTCACCCCTCTCAACGCGACAACCTTACCGAGACAGACGAGACTCCTACAGTTCAACTGCAACGGACTCTCGAGCAAGATCTCGGAGGGGGTTGCCTTCATGGCTCGGCACGGGCTGTTAATAGCTGCGGTCCAAGAAACGAAGCTACGTCGCAGTTCAACCTTAACGAACTGCGACGGCTACAACGTGCTTCGCAGAGATCGCGAGCGAGATAATGGTGGAGGCCTAGCCTTCATTCTACACAACACCGTGCAGTATCGTCTCATTGTGGAGACATCGACCTAAGGGACAGCACCTTAGAATGTCAAGGGATTGCTGTCCGGTCAGGCGTTGTCGAGCTCGAAATATTTAACATATATATACCCCCTGTCTCCTGCTGCCCCGCTGGATATCACCCTGACATAGGTGCGCTCCTCAGTGGTGAAAACCGTTTGGTAGTTGGAGACTTAAACGCGCATCACGATCTTTGGTTCTCAAGCCTATCAAACGATCGTAGGGGAAATATTTTGGCACAGCAGATAGACGATTCGACATTCTGCACCATGAACGACGAAGCCCCCATTGCAGCAGCTCGCCAGATCTAACAATAGCTAGCGCAGGTCTGATAAATAGCATAACGTGGCGACCTATGCTATCGCTTGCATCAGACCACCTACCCATAGTCATCTCGATTGACAGACCTGCCAACTATGTTGCCTCGGATCGCCACACCTATGTCAACTTCAAAAAAGCTGACTGGGAGCGGTTCGAGAATTTCACTGAAGACGCCTTCAGTGCTCTTTCAACTCCAACCGACGTTCGCGTTGGCGAGCGCGAGTTCCGCAGGGTGGTGAAGTCCGCTGCAGCCCGCTTCATTCCGGCAGGTAGGATTCTGTGATCCGTCCTGACTGCCCGGGTGAGGCGGTGTCTCTGGCGGATGAACGCGACCACCTTCAGCAGGTGGACCCCGGTTATCCCCGTATTAGGCAACTAAACAGGGAGATACAACGCCTGGTCAACGTACATAAGCGGAACAAGTGGAGGGAGCACCTGAAGTCCTGCAACCTCGGTGCCGGAGTGGGCAAATTATGGTCGACCGTAAGGTCCCTGTCCAACCCGACGAGGCGTGATGATCGAACAGAAATCTCCTTTGGAGACCACGCCTCGTCGGACCCGAAGCGATGCGCGAACTATTTTAGTCGACAATTTACACTGCATCCTTCGGCCGACAGGACCAAACGGTCAGTCACCAGAAGGCTGCGCAAGTCAACACCAAGCGGGAAGGAAGCCATCGGGAAGGCGAAAGCCTCCAAATCCATTGGCCCAGACGGGTTAAGTATGTTGATGCTGAAAAAATTGGGCACCGCGGGAGTAGCATATCTCACCAAGGTCCTCAATCTGTCTTTAAGCACCCTGGTCATTCCGGATATCTGGAAGACGAGTAGGGTGATACCACTGCTGAAACCAGGGAAACCGACCGGCCAAGGCGAGTCCTATCGGCCGATCTCCCTGCTTTCTCCAGTGGTTAAGACACTTGAGGCCCTGCTGCTCCCGCATTTCAATTACTACCTCAGCCCGGCGAAGCATCAACACGGCTTCCGGAAAGTGCATAGCACTACAACAGCACTTAACGCTATAAACACTCAGATTAATCGTGGTCTCAACGGCAACCGCCCCTGTGAGAGAACCGTCCTCGTGGCTTTGGACTTGTTGAAGGCCTTCGACACAGTCAGCCACTCCATCCTGCTGAAGGACGTGGAGGCCTCACCTCTCCCAGCGGCGTTGAGGCGATGGACCGCGAACTACCTGTGTGTTCGTCAAGCGTCGGTGTGCTACCGTGACTCAGTGTCAAAAGCGAGAAGAATTAAGCAGGGGGTACCACAGGGTGGCGTCCTATCCCCGCTATTATTCAACTTCTACTTCTCGCGACTCCCTTCCCCGCCAGAGGGAGTCACACTGGTCTCGAATGCCGACGACTGCACGATAATGGCTACCGGCAATGGAATTGATGGCTTGTGCTCTAAAGTGAACAGTTACCTCCCAGAGCTTGCTCATTACTTTACGGGACGAAATTTGACGCTGTCTCCTGCTAAGTCCACGGCGACCCTTTTTACATCTTGGACGAAGGAGGTCGGGCTCACCCTCGACATCCACACCTCCTTCTTAGCGCATACAACCGCAATCGTCAATAAGGTACAGAACCGCAACAAAGTCCTCAAGTCGCTCGCCGGCAGCACTTGGGGCAAAGACAAAGAAACGTTGTTGGCAACATACAAGGCGATTGGCCGGCCGGTTCTAAATTATGCCGCGCCAAGTTAATCGCCTGGAACTAGTAGGACTTAGTGGTCAAGACTAGAGACCTGTCAGAACGCCGCACTCAGGACAGTGACGGGATGTCTCCTGATGACGCCTGTGGATCACCTCTACCATGAGGCTAACATGCTCCCAGTGCAAGAGCACAACATTATGCTCACAAAGCAGTTTCTACTGGGATGCCACCGTCCGGGGCACCCCAATAGAGACCTGCTCGCGCTGGAGCCGGCACCCAGGCACATCAGGGGACATCTCTCACAACTGACGGACGAGGTCCAGACATACGTACACCGACCGCTGGACCCAAGGACGTACCGACAGGCTCTGGACAGCATCCACAGGGAGTCGGTGTCCAAACACATCGACACCCGCCCTGTGAGTGCAGTCCTGGGAGTCCAACCACCACCCATTGCAGCTGGAGCTCATCAGGTGGTTGGACTCCCAGGACTGCACTCACAGGGCGGGTGTCGATGTATTTGGACACCGACTCCCTGTGGATGCTGTCCAGAGCCTGTCGGTACGTCCTTGGGTCCAGCGGTCGGTGTACGTATGTCTGGACCTCGTCCGTCAATTGTGAGAGATGTCC